>CM071928.1:47941203-48536308 GCA_016081115.2 Rehmannia glutinosa
TCTCTCCAAGCATCTATAAAAGGGACCCATGGCTTGCACGAAAATTCATCACTGAATACAGCATACAACACATCAAATTACGCAGGAACACAAGATTCAAAGTCTTCTGAGAGATGAGGGCTAGGTCACGAAGAACACCACAGGGTCTTTCGCATCTACAGGAGCACAAGTGCTTCGAAGGCTTAGGAGGGGAATCTATCCTGACAAGAAGGGGTTTTCTTTCTATGTCTAGATCACTTGTTTGTGCTTAAACGATGTCATAATGTTTATTTCGAATTTGTCTATTAATTTGTTATCAATGTTTGGCTAATCTTTCGGATCTTATGGGCATAATCAAAACTGTGGATTCATGTTAAATCTTGATTAATTGCTTTCATAATTGATTCATGTGTTCTATTTTATGAATTCGAGTTTATGAATTCGAGTGTTTATTTATAATTGTCGATTATTTGATCAATAATTTGCATGTCATACTTGTTAGTCCATAATCCGGGAGGTGAGTTCTAACGAGACGAAAATCAAATTCAGACATAAATAGGGTAATGTATCGGGAGACTACTTCTGTTTGTGGGGAGTATTATAATTTAAAGATATTTTGGGAGTTAATAATAGTTGTGATAGATCGGGAGACCTCAATTATTATTAATCTACTGTTTATGCGCCACCCCGGAGGAGGAATAAACTAGTTTAGGAATTGAACCTATAGAATTGCATGAATTGGTTACTGAAACTTTAGTTAGATTTAATATTGAAGAAATATGTTGAGATTATGTGCCCAAGGTTGCTCCTGTAGTTGTTGAAAATACTTGTGGGGGTTCACAAATTTATTTCTTTAATTTCTTTATTTTTGATTTTTACATAAACGATTGATATTCGGTTGCTTCAATAAAATTGGAATGCCATGTTATTATAGCCTAAGTGTTTCACAAATCAATCCCTGAGAAAATATGACCTTTCTTGCCATTATTCCATAAACTACACCGTACACTTGCAGTTGTACGATCCAAACATTCTTTGGCAAACAACAGCGGGAGACTTAACACCCTTTGTTAATTTTAAGCACGTTTTAACAATTATTTTAGCACTTGTTATTATCAGTTGGATAGCAATATAACTTATCAGCAGATATAAAAATATAAGCAAGAAAGTAAATGCTGAAAGTAAATGACATAAGCAAATTTTATAGTAGTTCGAGGATGGGGTAATTCCTCTAATCCACTCTTTTCCAACTCCTGGAGGAATCTACTAAGTAACAGATCAAGTTACAAAGCAGTTCTCAGTCTAGAGACAGCCTTGATCACACAGATGGCTTCTCATGCGACTCAGCTTCTTCACAAGACAGCTGCCTTGCTACGTCAGCTCCCTTCAAGGCTTTGGAATTGATGACAAAGCCTTCTAACAGACTTGAAACTTCTGGTTCGACCTTGAACCTCACTACAGCTCCTTCAACTTGGAGAGTAGACCCCTTTTCGTTCTTGAAACTTTTCCTCTTTAAATGGTTGAAGTAATCTTTCCTTCACAGCGTGTGTTGGATCGAGTGCCTTTGAGTTTTAAGCTTGAGGAATTTTCTTGATAAGCTTTGAGAATATTGCAGGTTATGCTTGCTTGAATATTGTTTGATTCGTTCGTTCTTAATTGTGCTTGGTAACCTTTTCTCAAATGCTTTCTTGGCTTTTTATAGTGCTCATTTCAAAAATTTCGGGTTGAAGTGATAGGCTATTTTCAAATGACACTTCTTGTTCGTTGGCTTGTCTTTTCTTGGCCTGCAGCGATGTGATGTTGACCCTTCCTCGTATTAAATGCCTCTGCAGCTTTACAGGATCTGACACATGCACCATTGTTTCCCATTGGTTTATTCCTTTTGCATATTTCTGGGACAAACACTTTAAGACCTGGCAGCTTGGACTTATTACTATATTGAGTAATATTCTTGACTTCCTTCCAAAGGATCAATGTCAGTTGTCTTGACTTGACTGCTGCCTTTACCTCTTTGACTTGAGTCTGCTCCAATCATATGGGAATGACTCAACTGTCAATTCAACTGTTATACTTGGCTTCTCAGTGACTTGACTGACGCTTCCACATCCTTTACACAGTTGTTCGTCAGCTGTATCTCCTTCAGTCGAGTCTTTGTCTTCCATCTTGACCATACTCAGCTGACACACAGCGGAGTCTTCACTATTGTCTTTAGTTGTCTTCTTGCATTCTTCGACATAGCTGACTTGACTCAGCTCTTTTAGTCCTATCTATTACAACATAGAAATATAAGGAAAATGGGATGCCAACTTCATATTCTAAGTTTTACATGGTATCGTCAAAATCTAACAAATAAATTTCCTAACAACAAGCGTTATATACATCTTCATTGTCATTCTGCGCACGCCAAGTGTTCGACAAAATGTTTCAATGAAAAATTCATTCCATACATAATTCTCTTGATTTCAAAAGTCTTATATGTTTATAGAGATCATGTTTTGTCATTTAAATGAGCTTTACATCTTATCATATTTTCCCTTATTATTTGGAATTTTAAGCATTATATTCAAAAGCTCGATAATTCGATTGAATTGTGCACTTTGATATGATTATATGATGTTTTTATCATGCTAACATTCTTTTTGATGATTCCAAAGGGGGAGAAACATGAAACAAGCTCATAAGCTCAAACAAGCTAGAAAAAGCTCGCGAAAAAAATAAATAAGCTGAGGATAAAACTTAGTCCAATGGATGAATTATGAACTTTTATACTTGTCTAATGATTCCTTTTTGATAGGGGGAGCTTCTAAGCTCTTGATATATAAGCTCAAAAGTATAAAAGCTGAGCTTTTAACTTTTGGTTATTTGCTTCTATAATTACTCTTGTTGTGCATGTTGAAAGGGGGAGCTTTTACAAAATGTTTTGAAAAATCTTTACTCCCATCCTTATGATTCTTATGCATGAAAAGTGTCGCTCAAAATGGATAGTTATTTTTTACCGGAAAAATTTGTTTCGTTTTTAAAATTGACTTCTTAAAATTGTTTTGATTTGTAATCATCAAAACGGGGGAATTTGTTAGATAAATATTTTTATCATAATTTTGATCATTTTATTTAACTGAGTTTTTCCCCAAAACAATATCCCTAAATATTGTCCAAATACTCCTAATCGATTTAAAATATTTTTACTAATTTTTTGGAGTATTTCTTGAAGTTTATTTTTGACAAAAATTGAACAACACTTCCGTTCTGTAGTCAATCGTTCGCCCTAGAGGGCAACCCATGCCTGATAGTTTGATTTCTGAAACAGAAAAGAGACAGAAGAAATTTTGGTTGAGGTCAATCGGTGTCTGAAGTTCAAAAATGAATTACAGACTTCTCTGTATTGGTTTTTAAGGGTGTTGGACCGGTCCAATAAGGGGCCGACCGGTCGAACCCCTGGTCGACCGGTCGAGAACCCCTTGACTGGTCCAACGGGCTAGTTTTTGTGTATTAATTCGAATTCTGTATTAGAGGTCAACCGGTTTACCTAATGTTTTATCAGCAAACTATATGTTGTGCAATAGACAACTTTTCATGATTTTACATTTGATTTGCATTTTTTTTAGATTTCAATCTCCAAGGAGGAGCCTATGTCTGAAAATCAAATCCAAGACCTCTCCTATAAATAGATGAAGGATTGAAGCAACAAGATACAACAACAGAAGCAATACAAACACAAGCAAAACTCTTGTTCTTCACTTTCATATTCTTGTTGTATTTAGCCTAAGTCTTTCACTTGCACATCTTGAGTACTAGGCTTTATTCTTGATTACACTTGCACTTCAAAGTTGTATACTTCTATCGAGTTGTAATCTTGAATTTCTTTCAATCATCCAAAACAAGATATCCTTGTTAGCGTTCTTGTGGTAAGAACACACTTGGGTGATTTTAGGTGTTGAAGAGTGTGGTACTCTTCATAGGTGTAAAAAGATTCTGGTAATCTTCTTGGTGGTGTTGTAAGAAGAGTATGGTACTCTTCAAGGTGAAGGTGTAATAGCTTAGATATCTATTAATATTTTTTTTTCTTTTTCGAAATCTTCTTGGGATATATTGGGGTGGTAGAAGATTAGGCCCTAGGTGGGTTGAACTTCTCTAAGTCATCGAGTGTTGTTTATTTTCCCGCACTTATATTCTTGCTATTGTTTCTACATTCGAAAAAGAGGGCCAAGTCGGAAAAATCGACATAATCTATTCACACTCCCCTCTAGATTATCGTAGCCACTTGGACTAATAGAAGCTAAGGAAGGTGATGAAGCGGGCACCTTAGCCAAGCCACTCCCTGCAGAAGGTGTTAAGACACCTGCCCCAACGGTTGAACACTCATTTGAACAAACAATGGGTCTCGGGTTTCGAGTGACCCCACTGCTCGAGACTCAGCTGGTGCTCCAGCTAAGGGGGAAACTCAAACCACCATAACTAGGTCGGAGGAGGCTGTGGGAGACCAACCACAAAAGAAGTTAGGAAGCGATGGTGAGAATCTTAACGTTCAGCAGACTGAGGTTGATGAAGCTCGAATGGTTCAGACTGTCTCAACTAAAACTTCAGCTGCCATGCTGGTCGATGAAGTTGCCGATGCAACTAAGGTAAATGATGGAAGTGAGGCCACGGGAGTTGAGACTCTTGGCCCTGAAAGTGCAATCCAAGGAGTTGACACTCCAAAGGATACCATTGAAGACCCTAAAGAAGCTCTGCCTGCTGAAGGGATAACAGCTGAAGACCTTGCTGCAGTTGAGACTGCAAAAGGGAATGTACAAGGCTCATCAGCGGTTGAGACTGTTGAGGTTAGTGAAGGCCTGGAGGAGGTTGAGACTTCCCTAGGTAAGAAAGTAGTTGAGGATGTGCCTGCCCCTCATGGAGAGGTTACTGAAGAAGAAGAGATTAATGCCCTTCACGATTCTCAGGAGAACGTTGATACTGAGTTTCTGGAATCTAAAAATGGGGCTGAGTCCAGCCGCGTTGATAAATCAAATAAGGACAAAGATGATGAGGAGGCACATGTAAAAAGGAGTCAAGCTAGTGATAAGGCTACTCCAATGCAATTCACAATGGTTGATGGCCTACCCCCAATGGCGCCATCACCCTCTATTAAATCTAATAAATTAGCCGAGGAACAGACTACTCAACAAGAAGAAATAACTGATGTCGAGGAAGCTGTTAAGAAAACTGAGAATCAGTCAGCTCAGCCGGCTAACACAGCTGCTCAAACTGTCGATGATGCTGAAACAACTGAGGCACATAGAGCTGAAGCAATTTTGAAAGAAAAAGGAAAAAGCTCCACAGGTCGCGGACGTGGAGATACCCATTTTCCCTGAGGATTTATTTGCAGAATATTTTCCGTTTGAAGCTCACATACCCTTCGAAGCTGAGTCAGCCGCAGAACATGCCAGATACAATGTCCAAGTCTCTCCAGAAGAAATCAGAACTCCAGCTGAGACCATTATGGTGTCGATTGGATTTGATTTCGATATTGTATGGCCAGAGGAACAGTCCACTGATGCAGCTGACTTCCGTAAAGCCTTCAAAGCCATCTGTGCTGAAATAGAAAATATGGAGCATGGTTTTGCAGCATTAGACCAACGGCTAGACAACTGAGATGCCACCATCACTGGAGATATTCGAGGAACAGTATTGAGAATCAGAGAATGGATTTGACAGACAAATGCATTAAGGCGTGAGCAGGTCACCTACTTTAAATCTCTATTCGCGAAAATGGTGATCTGGAGCTCAGATAATGCCAAGTTCCAGCAAAGGCAAAGGGACCACATGTTCAGGATGGATCAATCGCATGAGACTGATATGGAGTTGCTCAATGCTCAGCATAAATCAGAAATTCAAAGAATGGTGGCCAATGTTGAACAGCAGATAAAGGTGCTCCAGACTGAAATGAAGTTGATGGCAGCTAAGACCATGGCTTTGAGATCAGAATTCAGAACAACATACTCCAAGACTCATGATAAGCATGATGCGACAAATAACAAGATTGATCTACTCCTAAGTGGAGTTTTCCCTAACTTGGCTCTTCCCCTTGGTGATGATGCCAAAAAAAGGGGGAAGAGAAAATAAAAGAAGGGCAACGGAGTGATAAGGAAATAGTGAAAGGGGAAGCAAGCAAGGGGGAATGCAGTTCAATGAAGAATCCACCCTTGAAAATCATGTTTTCTAAGACCCCACAGCAGAGTGGAGTTGCAGCCTCAATTCTCAGCAAACTACCTAAAGAGCTGACAGTAGAAGTGAAAGCTGAAATGGCAGTCAAACAGTCAAGAAAATCCATAGAAACTGAATTCGGCAAGGTAGCTGAGAAGCACTCCGAGAGGATAAAAGATATAAAAGCAAGGTTCGAAGCCCCCCCAGCTGGTTTATTAAAAGACTCCCCAGTTGTAAGACCCCCTCGAGAAATCACGATACCTGATGCAGGATCTGAACCTAGATCACTAGAGGAATTTCAAACTCTAGAGGCTGAAGGCTACTTCAAGAATATGACTCTACCACAGGCGTGGGACTTGTATTGGGAGAAAGGACTTGATTTGTGCAAATCAGCTGAGAAACAGCAGAGTTCAATCAGTCATTCGACTAGAAAGACATTCGTATAGTACACTCTTAAATGAGGAGCTGAGTCTTATCGAGGAAGGGGAAGGTTTGGAAATGGTGGAAGAGGCAGATGTACTCCACCACAGCCAAGACTTAGATGTAAGATACGTTGATCCATAGAAGAAAGGAATCAACTATTGGGCTAGGTTCTGTTTGATAAATGGTTTTATCATGATTTTGATGATTTTGATTTTACACCAAAACAATGTTTTTAAAGGTTGTCCAAATACTCCTAAATGTTTTAAAATGGTTTTAATATTTTTCGGAGTATTTCCTCAAGTTTATTTTCGATATAAAATTGGACAACACATTTAATGCTTTTAAGTCAATGGGTTTTTACATTGAAATTATGTTGTCCTAATACTCCCAATTGATCTAAAATGTTTCTACTATCTTTCGGAGTATTTATTGGTATTTATATCGGACAACACTTTTTGTGTAAATGTTTTATTTCTTCAAAACTATATTTCTAATGTTGTCCTAAATACCCGATCGGTTTAAAATGTTTTTACGAATTTTTGGAGTATTTCTTGAGGTTTATTTTTGATAAAAATCGGACAACTTGTCAATGAGGAGGTCGGCCAGGTCGGTCGGCGAGCGACCGTACACAGGAACAAGTTTCGTGAAACAGAAACTTGAGAACTCTCAAAATTGTTGGTCTGAACCGTCGCACATAGGCTCGACCGGTCGAGGTGCCCTTCGACCGGTCGCCCTGTGTTAATTTGGTGCTTTATGTTTCAAACTTCTATTTCTGTGCGACCGGTCGCCCTATGCTTTGACAGCAAAAATGTAACCGTTGTGCAGCAGACATCTTTTCCTTAATTTGTGGGATTGATTTCTAACAGCTCTTTTCTTCAATTGTCTTGCAATTTTTTACAGAATTCATGTCCCCAAGAGGAGCCTATCATGTACAAGACATCTTCTATAAATAGAGGAAGAATTGAAGCAACACAATATGAGAGAAAACTACAACACAACAAGATACACTCAAGAATACACTTGTTCTTACATTGTCTTATTTCTTGTTGTAATTTGCCTAGCTATTCACTTTCACATTCTTGAGGTCTAGGCTATTCTTGATTACACTTGCACTCAATTGTAATATTCATCATCGAGTTGTAATCTTGAATTTGTGGTCGTCATTCAAACACAAGATATCCTTGTGAGTGTTCTTGTGGTAAGAACACACTTGGGTGAACTAGGTGTTAGGTGTAAGAAGATTGTGGTAATCTTCTTGTTGAGGTGTTGAAGAGTGTGGTGCTCTTCAAGGGTGAAGATTGTGGTAATCTTCACAAGGTGCCGTTTGGAGATTGTGGTAATCTTCAAGTGAGATTGTGGTAATCTCAAAGGTGGTGTTGAAGAAGAGTGTGGTGCTCTTCAAGGTGTTGGTGTAAGATTTTGTTGTAATAATTTTGGTAATTATTAATAAATTCTTTTTCTTTTCGAAATCCATCCGGATATCTTTGGGGTGGTAGAGGATTAGGCCCTAGGTGGGTTGAACCTCTTTAAATCGACGTGTGTTGTTTACATTCCGCACCTTCATTATTTTGTTTGAGCATTCGATTGTTAAAAGAGGGCGAAATCGAAAAGATGGAGATAATCTATTCACCCCCCCCTCTAGATTATCGTAGCCGCTTGGACTTACAAGTGGTATCAAAGCCAAACTCTTTGGCAAGCTCGTTTCACATTGCGAGTGAAGAGAAACGATCGACGGCTACGAACGAAGCTCATCTATCCGGCACCTCCACCACCAAGCCACCTCGGTTTGATTCCAAAAATTTTATATTTTGGAAAGAAAGAATGGAATGCTATTTACAAAGTTGCGGGTTCGACATTTGGAACACCGTCATCAATGGAGAATCCATTCCGACAAAGAATACACTACACACCTCTAAAGGCTTCAAAGAGCTCAATAACGAAGAGAAGAGAATCATCTCCTTAAATGGTAAAGCTCTTAATATTTTACATTGTTCACTTACCACTTTGGAATTTGATCATGTTGTAGGTATTCGATCGGCACATGAAGTATGGCAAAAACTAGAAGCCATATATGAAGTATATGCAAATAAAAGGAGCAACTCAAAAGCATCTACTTCTCAAATGGATACAACATCAAATCCAACAATATGGGATGAGCCTCTTACAAATTCCGATGATGAAGTCGAAAAATGTCTTATGGGCATCGAAGAAGAAAACGAGGTAAGTTCTAAACCCTCTACTTCTTATGACAATGAATTGCAAAATGAATATAGTGATTTGCAAAATGATTATAATGAGCTACAAGATGAATTCCAAAACTTACTTGTTAAATACAAAAATTTGAAAAAGGAATTCATTGTTTTGAAAAATGATAAGGATAGTTTATTTACTTCCTATGAATCACTATCATGTGCTCACACTACCACTCTTGATAAGGTTAGAAACCTTGAGAAAGAAAATAGTACTCTTGTTGAGAATATTGATTGCTTGAAAAATGATTTATCTAAATCCAACTTGAGTACCAATAAGATGGCCAATATTGTTGATTGTTGTGATAATTCGAAACTAGAACTTGATCATAAGCCTAAGGGTGTCAATCACATGAAAAGGAATCAAGTCTCTAAGCACGTTGGTCATTATGCTCCTAGAATTATTACATGCTTTTATTGCGGTAAAAAGGGTCATACGGTAAATACTTGTTGGGCTAGAAATATCTCCAATTATTGTTGGAGACCTAAAAGTCTCAAGACTAATCCCAAAGGACCCAAACACATAAGGGTACCACAAAACAATGTCATATTAGGTACCCGGCGAAATAATGATCGTAGAAAATTTATACCACCAAGAAGACATCAAATGACCGTTTCATTTGATCAAAGAAGGAGAAACTATTTTCGACAAAGCCAATTTCCAAGAAGAGGGTATAATCAAAAATGGGAAGAACACAATCCTTGGAAATGGCAAAGACATCATCAACAAGATGATTTTCAAAGAAGAAGAGACTTTCAACAATGGGAAAGCAACAAACCTTGGAAATGGAGCAATCAAAGAAGTCATCATCAACAAAGTGACTTCTCAAGGGGAAGATATCATCAACAATGGGAATGACACAACCCATGGAAATGGCGTAATTGGTAACCCGTATCTCCCTATTTAAATATGCATTTTATTTTGTTATTATGCATGCTTTTAGTTGTGTCTTTATTGCAAAATGAGTTTTCAAATATTTATTTTTTTAATTAAGGTCTTCAATATATACTTGTGCTTTTAAAATATTTTTGAAAAAGAAGACCTTATATGATGTTTTTAAAACTCTTGTGCATTTTTGTAGACTAAAGTGTGTTATCATCTTTTATGGATTTTTATGGCATGAGCTTACTTGTGATATCTCTTAGCCTACACTTTTATCTTTATGATTTGTGCTAGATATGTTTTAAGAATTGTGTAGGATTTACATATTTTCACAAATGGCCATTTACGTCATTATTTGTCAAGAAAGGCATAAATTATCGAGGTACGTTTACTTGTGTTATTCTTACTCTTATAGACTCGATATATGTATTACCATGTGCCTATGTGCTTGTTTTTCATAGTATTTCATACAAGTGCCATTAAGAGGATTTTTAGATTTTTTGAAAGGCACTATTCGATATTTGATTGCACATATTTGCCGTATCAACTCTTGTTCAAATACTTCTTTTAAATAAGGTCTCAACTATATGCTTTCGGATTTTCAAATTTCAAAAGAGACCTTTTGTAGCTTTCTTAAGCTTATTTGAACTTGCATGATTTATTAGATTCTTGATGATATTCTAAATGCATAGTATGTGTTTCTTGCTTCATGGTCTATATAGTGTCTATTTCTACTATGCTCTTATTCAAGATATTTTGTGATTGATGATTGAGGCATGTTTTTACACTTGGATTATTCTTTCTTGCTTATATAAGCGATGCCTTTAATGAGTTTGTTGAGTTGTGTAGAAAAGAAAATACTCCAAATATTTGGATGTAAATGTTCTATTATGAACACCTTAGATCATTTGGATGCCCAATAGTGATGAAGAAGACAAATTCCTCAATTGATGCTTCAAGATGAAGATTGGTTTTTAGAATTGCAAGAGGAGCTAAAAAGGAAATGATACTTGGAAGTTGATGCCATGTCTTTCATCACAAACGTTTATAAATGCAAAATGGGCACTCCGAAACAAACTCGATGACCAAGGCAACATTGGTCGAACTAAGGCGAGGTTAGTAGCTCGAAGGTATTTTCAAGAAGAAGGTAATGATTTTGATGTAATATTTGCACTCATAGCTCTTTTAGAAGTTATTTGCATTTTACTTGCCCATTCTTGTTTTAAGAAAATTTCAAGCTTTACTAAATGGTTGTTAATTTTCTAAATGGTTTTATTCAAATATAAGTCTATCGGAGTTTAAAATTCTAGGCAAATTTTTTTAAAAAAAGGCCTTGTACGGTTGATAGACTGAGCTATTTTTGCTAAATGATTCTACAAGAGGTAAAGTTGATACTACTCTCTTTGTTTTTGAAAAAGGGCAAGATTGTTTACTTGTGCATATTTATGAGAATATTTTTGGTACTACTAATGAATATTTGTGCAAGATATTTTTCCAAGTTGATGCAATGTGTACTTGAAATGAGCATGATGGGGGAGCTCAATTTCTTGCTTGGACTTCAAATCATTCAATGCCAAGTAGATGGTTACATTTCAAAAGAACTCTTGAAGGAGTTAGGCATCGAAGAAAGAAGAACTATCTCAACCTCTATGGCTAAAGATTGACAAAGGTTGAGAAAGGCATGTCGGTCGACAATTAAATTCAAGGTATGTTTTCTTGTATTATTTCTATAGACTCGACATTCCATATGCCTTATGTCTATATGCTCGACTTCAAAAACTATCCCAACGAATCTCATTAAAAGTGTCATTAAAAGAAATTTTCAAATATTTGAAAGGCACTTCTACGTATGACTTGTTGTATCCAAAGATTTAAAACGTTCTTATTTTTTCAGGATAACAAGTTCGGTATCTATTATACGATTATTCATATTCAAAATTTGGTTCGTCATAATCGAACTAAACATATTGAGATTCGATATATTTTTTTTGGGATTGTGATTTTTTTTTAACAAAAACTTGAGATGTGTTTAATTCCGTCTCAAGGACAACTCGCGGACTTTTTGATCGTTAACCGCCGAGTATTTTACCTCATTTCGAGCTTGATTATGACATAATGTATATTGAATAAGGTCTACGTTTGCATTTTGCACGTTTTTAAAACTTAGGGGCGAAAAATCGGATTTTTGGTTGAAAATTCGGATTTTGGAAAAACTGACAGACAGTGGGCTGAAAGGGTTGAGGGCAACCGTCGCCCTCAACGTCGACCGGTCGCCCTCAACCTCGACCGGTCGCCCTAGGCTATAATTTGGATTAAAATGGTTCTGTCTTCAGCATTCGTCACTTTGACTCATTTTGGCCATTTTTTGTCCCCTTTGCAAATTTCACACACAATTCACTTCAAATGAGTTTTGATGCATGAATTATATATTTTGGGGATTATCTAGCTCGACTATCATCATTGATGCTCATCTTTACCGATTGAATGGTAAGAATTTCACTCTCTTTAGCTCAATTGGGTTGAACCCTTGAGTTTGTGGCTTATATGTATTTTTCTTAATGCAATTCATATATTTTTGTGATGAGCTTATTGATTGTTGATGATTGACTTGTGTTAAATTGCATTTGGTGATGAAAAACTTGGCTTGATTTCATTTACAAGGGCTATATATATCTTTCTCAATTTTTGACCTTGCCAAGTGTTCGATAAAATGTTTCAATGAAAAATTCATCACCTACATGATTCTCTCGATTTCAAAAGTCTTATACATTTATAGAGATCATGTTTTGCTTATAAAATGAGTTTTCCTAAACCTCTACAAGTCGTATGATTCGACTTTTCCCTCCTATTTGGTTTATAAGCTTCAATGCTCAAATAGCTCGATACATCGGTTTAGTTGCGCACTTTGATATATGATGTATTTATTGTGCTAACATTCTTTTGATGATTCCAAAGGGGAGAAACAGGTTATAAGCTCATTAGCTCATAAAAGCTAAGATAAGCTTAACGAAAAGAAGCTATAAGTTATGGCTTCATAAAGCCATAAGTTGTGGATCATATTTAGTCCACTTGGTGCATTATGGTTATGTATGAATCATGGTCCATTGGTTGTAGTATGGACTTATATAAGGTTCTAATGATGTATCTTTGACAGGGGGAGCTTTTAAGTTTTTGATACTTAAGCTCAATATCGAAAAGCTAATATTTTAGCTTATGTTTAAGTTGCTTCTATATAACTCTTGTTGTGCATGTTGATAGGGGGAGCATTTGCTATATGTGTTTGAATATCTCTACTCCCATCCTTGTGTTTTTATTGCATGGAATGTTGTCGCTCACAACGGATAGTTCTCTTTAACCGGTAAAAATGTTTTGTTTTCAAAATCGACCTCGTTAAAATTGTTTTGGTTTGTAATCATCAAAAAGGGGGAGATTGTTTGATAAATGGTTTTATCATGATTTTGATGATTTTGATTTTACACCAAAACAATGTTTTTAAAGGTTGTCCAAATACTCCTAAATGTTTTAAAATGGTTTTAATATTTTTCGGAGTATTTCCTCAAGTTTATTTTCGATATAAAATTGGACAACACATTTAATGCTTTTAAGTCAACGGGTTTTTACATTGAAATTATGTTGTCCTAATACTCCCAATTGATCTAAAATGTTTCTACTATCTTTCGGAGTATTTATTGGTATTTATATCGGACAACACTTTTTGTGTAAATGTTTTATTTCTTCAAAACTATATTTCTAATGTTGTCCTAAATACTCCCGATCGGTTTAAAATGTTTTTACGAATTTTTCGGAGTATTTCTTGAGGTTTATTTTTGATAAAAATCGGACAACTTGTCAATGAGGAGGTCGACCGGTCGACCGAGCGGACCGTGTACACTGGGAACAAGTTTCGTGAAACGAAACTTGAGAACTCTCAAAATTGTTTGATGCAACCGTCGCACATAGGCTCGACCGGTCGAGGTGCCCTTCGACCGGTCGCCCTGTGTTAATTTGGTGCTTTATGTTTCAAACTTCTATTTCGTGCGACGGGCGCCCCTATGCTTTGACCAGCAAAAATGTAACCGTTGTGCAGCAGACATCTTTTCCTTAATTTGTGGGATTGATTTCTAACAGCTCTTTTCTTCAATTGTCTTGCAATTTTTACAGAATTCATGTCCCCAAGAGGAGCCTATCATGTACAAGACATCTTCTATAAATAGAGGAAGAATTGAAGCAACACAACATGAGAGAAAACTACAACACAACAAGATACACTCAAGAATACACTTGTTCTTACATTGTCTTATTTCTTGTTGTAATTTGCCTAGCTATTCACTTTCACATTCTTGAGGTCTAGGCTATTCTTGATTACACTTGCACTCAATTGTAATATTCATCATCGAGTTGTAATCTTGAATTTGTGGTCGTCATTCAAACACAAGATATCCTTGTGAGTGTTCTTGTGGTAAGAACACACTTGGGTGAACTAGGTGTTAGGTGTAAGAAGATTGTGGTAATCTTCTTGTTGAGGTGTTGAAGAGTGTGGTGCTCTTCAAGGGTGAAGATTGTGGTAATCTTCACAAGGTGCCGTTTGGAGATTGTGGTAATCTTCAAGTGAGATTGTGGTAATCTCAAAGGTGGTGTTGAAGAAGAGTGTGGTGCTCTTCAAGGTGTTGGTGTAAGATTTTGTTGTAATAATTTTGGTAATTATTAATAAATTCTTTTTCTTTTCGAAATCCATCCCGGATATACTGGGGTGGTAGAGGATTAGGCCCTAGGTGGGTTGAACCTCTTTAAATCGACGTGTGTTGTTTACATTCCGCACCTTCATTATTTTGTTTGAGCATTCGATTGTTAAAAGAGGGCGAAATCGAAAAGATGGAGATAATCTATTCACCCCCCCTCTAGATTATCGTAGCCGCTTGGACTTACAGGTTCGACACTCTTGAAAATATGGAAGTGGAGCGCAAGAATAAGGAGGCTAGAAGAAGACAAGAAGCTGAAAATGAGAGTAAATCGAGAATGGGAAGAAAGGCAGCAAAGGGAGGACCCTGCTGCCAAAAGAGCTTATGAGAAGAGAAAAGGGGAAGAAGACGAAAGAAGGTGGAAGAGAGCTGAAGAAGATGAGAGAAGAAGGAAGCAGTCGAGGGATTGAAGACGGCTGAAACCCCTTCAGTGTATTTTACTTAACTATAAATACAAAATTTGTAAGTATTTTTGTAATATCATATTGCTCTGATATCCGATGTACTTTAGTTCTATAATAAGCTCTTATACAGTTGTAGTAGATAGTATAGCTCTGATACAATGTATAAGGTACACTTTGTAACAGCTCTATAAAGTGCGTTTGTAAAGTACAAGAATGATATGGTCCATAAAATTGATATATTCCACACATATATTCTTTGTTACTGCACTGCTTATTTTGCTGTAATTATTTAAGTTTTGGCATCATCAAAAATGGGGAAATTGTTACGAAAATTTATGTTTAGATTTTGATAATGCCATGTAAAACTTAGAATAGGAAGTTGGAACCCCATTTTCTTTGTAATTCAACTTGTAATAGATAGGTCTATTTAAGCTGAGTTGGAGTCAGCTAAGTTGAAGATTACAATAGTCGACTGAAGACTGAAGAGAAGACCCAGTTGTGTATCAGTTGTGTGAAGCCAAGTGAAGGATCAGTCAAGTGACTGAAAAGCTGTCTCAGTTAGCTGACTGACAGCTAAATCATTCCAAAAAGGAATCGAATGTCAAAGGGGTATGCAGCATAGAAGACTTAAAGAAAGCTGATAGAGATCCGTTATCAACACAAGTCAAGGTTTTGCTAGAAATAGGCATGTGTCAGGCTGCCAGCAATAAAGTTGTTTTGCTGAAAGAGTGCAAAAGGCAAGGAACCAATAGGATGTACCTAAAAACCTACAGAGACCAAGGAAAGGCTGCAGAGCATTAAAATCATGGTACGATCCTCATCAATGCTGCAAAGACAAGACATGGCAACAACTTGCGAGTGGGATTTGAAATATATGTCTATCTCTTCAACGGACATATTTTCGAATCTACACTATAAAAGGCTGAGGAAGCAAGTGAGAGAAGGTGACCAATTATGAATCTCATACGACTATCAAGCATTCAAGCAAGCAAAACCTGCAAATACTCTTAAGCTTTCAAAGATATTCATCAAGCCTAAAATCTAAGGAACTCAATCCAACACGCTCAGTGAAGGAAAGATTACTTCATCAAGTTGAAGAGAAAACTGTTTGAAGAACAAAAGGGGTATACTCTCCAAGGTCGAAGGAGAAGTAGTAAGGTTCAAGTTTGAACCAGAAGCTTTCGGCTCGTTGGAAAGCTGTGTGATCAATTCCAAGAGTTCGAGGGAGCTGAAGTAGCAAGACAACTGTTTTGTGAAAAAGTTGAGTCCCAGGAGCAGCCAACTGTGTGATCAAGGTTGACTCGGCCTGTTGACTGCTTTGTAACCAAGATCTGTTACTTAGTGGATTCTTCTAGAAGTTGGAGAAGAGTGAATTAGAGGAATTACCCCATCCTCGAACCACTATAAAATTGCTTGTGTCTTATTTGCTTACAGCAGTTTAATTTCTTGCATGTATTTTATATCTGCTGCCAAGTTAAATTATTAAACTCAACTGATAATAACGTTTGCTAAAAACAAGTGTTGAAAAATAAGTTTAAAACATTAAGGGAGAAAAGTCTTCCGCTGAACTAAAACCAAATCAACTATGAATTTAAGTGTTAGCTTATCCCAACTGAGTTGTACTATCAACAGCTCAGTCGAGTCTGTTGAGTGGGTAACTTTGCTGAAGTAAGTCAACCTAGCTGTCCCTCGAGGACTTAGCTGATTTGAGTTAACTCTGAAAAATATTTAGACTAAATCGAAAATTTGGTAAGATTTATTCAACCCCCCCTCTAAACCTTACTACTCACCCCTTGGGACCTACACATAAGTTGACTGAAGATTGAAGTGAAGACTCTAATGTGTGTCAGTTGAGTATTGTAGTGAAGGATCAGTCAAGTACCAGAAAAGCTATCTCAGTCAGCTGACTGACATCTAAGTCACTCCCAGTCAAGTACCAGAAAAGTTGAAGACCTATGAAGGGGGTTAACTCGTATCCTAGAATCATCACATGAATTATTAAGAAAAAATAGAAAACTGAATCTAATCGAAAGCTTACCTTAAATCTGTAAATCCATAATATATGACAATCGATACATCAGATCCATGTTGATGCCTGTAAATCCTTAATTGAGTTAGCGTCTTCCACAGACAAATCCTTTAGGTACTTAGTGATTTCTTCTCTAAGATGAGGAATAGGAGATGAATGAACGACTCATTTGACTTGGGGACCATAACCCTAATGAGAGTTCTTTATATACTAGGTTAATTAAGAGCTCGTCAATCCTAATTAACTAGTATTGGGTCTCTACACAATGCAAAGTCCATACCCATTAGATATCCCTAAAGCCTTATTAGATTAGATCAATTAATTGGCTCTATTAAATTAGATGGCCCATAATATAATTGTAATTATATATGTAAGTCCACACGAGAAATCAATAACATTCTAACAAGAACTTTCAAGAAGATAAATGTCATTTCTAAAATTAATAAGGGTATATTAGCGACGACAATTTCAACTATTCGTCGCAAAAGAGAATGCGACAAAAAATATTCTGAAGGATCTGTATTGAAGATATTTGTGACGGATTGTTGTCGCAAAAATGCATTATTTGCAGTGACAAATTTTCGTTGCAAAAACTCTTGTCGCAAATGACCCAAATGCCGTCCAATTTGGGCCCAAAAAATCAAATTTTGATTTGTCAAAACATATTAAATGAGTTCAGTGCAAGTTTTTGGTTATACTAATTCGAGAAAAAGTAGTGAAATGTTAAAAGAATGGTCCAATTATCATATCCAGAATTTTAGTAAATGAGTAATTCCCTTTCTCAAGTTAGTGTTTATAGGGTAAGTAGTTGTTACCCACTTGGGAAGCTACCTAAGTGGGTTTTATACCGTTAGATCAACACATACACATACACATCTACATGAGTGTATGTTAATCCAACGGTATAAAACCCACTTGGGTAGCTACCCAAGTGGGTAGCATCGACTAACACGTGTTTATAATGGGTAAGGATGACAATTGTCCGCGTCTTGGTCGGATCCAAAAGACTCGCTATACCTAGACTTATATTCGCCCTAACTGTCACTTATTTCTAGTGGGTAAGATATGTCAGACCCGTTAGACGATCCACTTCATTTATTTGATTTTATTTGTATAATCTTTACTTATTATGATGATTTTGGAAGAATTGTGTCAAACCAAATATTTACCGAATTTTGTGTGTATAATATGATTCTCAAGAGAGACTGAAAAGGGAGTAGTATGACTGAGTCAGTTTTATTAAATCTGTTACTCGTTCTAAAGCTTTGTAGATCTGTATTCTTTACCTGCACGAAACCTATATTTTGTCTGGAGCTCGCCCCAAAAGGGACGGATTTGGTTCGAGTCCAGGTCTTATTCGCATGTGTTGCCCATTCAACCTAATATTATTACACTATTTTGGCCCTTATTCCACCATTTCTTTTTATTTTCGTTTTCTATTATTTTTTTGATTTACGGTGGAGATATAAATTATAAGCACATTTTCAACATAAATCTACATTGTCCTAGGGGTGGCCACGGTTCTGCAACCGCCGATTCCTGTTCCTCTAAAATAAGGATCTGAAACCCATTTTCTCAACGGTCCCGATTTAACCGAAACTATTTTTTTTTTCTTTTGATAGTGTTTGTATTTTTCTTTTAAAAGTAATTTATCAATTTCAATTAAAAAAAATGAAAAATAGAAAAAGGAATTGGGCTTAATATTCATAATAGTATTAAGTTTTGGACTTAATATTAATAATAATATTAAGCTGACTATGTATCCTTTTAGGGTATAGAGGAATCAAAGTCTACGTAGCTCGCTTACAACATTTAATGTAGGATGTGTCTCATGCGGTTGCAAATATAAAACATCATAATATAACATTTAACATTTCTTCTAGCATATTTTCCTTGGAAAAAATCATCGGCTTAACCTTAAAACCGGCGAACCAATGGCTCCATGATTTTTGACACCGAGGAATTGTAACTTGGAAGCCCGTCTACACGATTCGATTCCAATTTTGGAACCCGGTTCGGTTCGATTTTGGTAGGTTCCATTTAGCCACCCCTACATTTACAAGAACGGAAAAAGAAGAAACCATCTAATATATCAATTTTAATTCTTTAGTATAATGCTTAAAAAAAGAACAAACTTCTGAATCAAATTTGACATAACGAAAATCACATGATATTAAATAGAAATAACTACAAACAGAGGTGGATCCAGGAATTAGTAGTAGGGTGGGCTAAAAAGTAAAAATTTCACTAAAAAATTATATATATATATATATATATAACTATTTTATATATATATATAAAACAAATAATTAAAATATTATATTATTTCTCAATAAAAAGTAGAAACTACTTCCTAGAAGAAAAAATGTTGTGATATTTTTATATTAGCAATCGAATGGACATAACTATTTTTTAGGAATTTTCTAAGTTTTTCATGCTTGGAATTTCTTTATATTGAACTTAAAAGATAACAAACTTAAAAGATTCTACATATAAAAGTTATTATATAAAAAAATTAAAGATTCTATCTATACAATATTTTTTTCATAAATCAAAATTTCTACGTATATGATATATATTGATAAGACAAAATACAATAAATAAATAATTTGTTCGAATTTATTAATAATAATTTTTTTTGTTACTTTCCAGCATCTTGTAAATTTAATTGAAGTGATTTTACCTAGCTAGATTGTGTGCAAAACTAAATAAATAGTATTTGCCTACCTATTTAAATCTTATAGAAATTTCAAAAAAGATGGAAGACTTCCATTTTCATTGGATACTTTTGATTAATAATTAGCACAATTAACTAAGTGGTTCTTTAAACGTCAAAACACAATCACGACACACTTGATAATTTTATTGAATATAGTTTACAAATAAGTTTTTCAGAATTTAAAGTGAACGATTTTTATGATATTCTTCTAAATTTTGAATTTCATTTTTGGTATTTCTAATTCGTATTTTTGATATCCTATAACTATCACAAATAACTTGCGACACTTTTGACAATCTCATGTAACAAATAACACATACGTGTTGTTTTACTATATAATATATATATATAATATATATATATATATATTGTTTTATAAGATCCAATTAATTTAATTTCGAAGTGTATAATTATAAAGAGCATAAAACAGCTATGACAAGAATAATGTCATCACAATGTGGAATGATATGAAAAATATCGTCACAATGTGGTAAAAATGTCATCACTCCAGCACAAATTCCCCAAACATCGATAATAATATTCTCATTTATTTGCCTACTTTCCGTAAGTGAATAAAAAGCTAATAAGGTGTGTTGGGGGACTCTCAGATAATTTTCTCATCTCCCTCGTAACCCTTAAAATCCTTATTTGGGTCCTCCTCTCATTTTTCTCCATATACATTTGGATACCGAAAAAGCGATTCTTTTTATTTCTTCACTTTCAGGTAACCGGGATTTTGAATCTTTGATTTGTTGGCGGTTTTTTTAATTTTGTATATACCTACTAGTGGTATGTATGTTCAAAGTGGAAAATCTCTTTAGATTTGTATGGAACAGAAAGAACGAAGAACCCTTTTTTCTTTTCAAAAATTAAATAATATTTTTTTCTTTTTTTTTTTAATGATTGCAGTATAATGGTTTTCTTTTTATTTTATTCTAAGAATTTTATGGATGCGGAATATTGATTACTGTGAATAAAAGACTTTTTTTGTTAGTTGATATTTGATTCTGTTAATTTTCTGAGTGCGCAAGAAAATAGTTAACTAGTTATGCATGTTTTGCAGTTTCTTGATGCTTATACTTTTTGGCTGTGCAGAGAAATTACCTTTTTTTTAGAGAGTACTGTGGTATACTATGTTTTATATGCACATGTAGGCGCATACATTTAAGAAATTAATGAAGTGAAGCTTGATATGGAATGAAGTTAAAATGAGTGAAAATGGAAAATAGTCTTCATTGATGCCAACCACCCGCCTGAGAAGGATTGATAAAATAGAAATGCTAACTGATAAATGTCAAGAAGTGCCATTGCTTGAAGGGTTCATTTAGTTTTTTTAGCTGCAATTGTACGGTTGTTAATTGTGGTCCGCTTTGTATGAAGTGCTGCTTTCATTTTTAATATGTGCGCAATTTTTTACTGGCTGGAGTGCTTGATTTACATTTGCATAAAACAACAAAGAACACATGTCATTTGTGATTAGTGTAATACAGATTTACATAGGTTGTGAAAAAGTTGTTTGGAATAGGGTATTGGGAGTGTTTGCAATTACTAAAAAAAGTGTTTTTCATCTTTTGGCGAAAAAGGAAAAACATTTTTTAGTATTTGCAAATGTCAATTTCTGCTTCTGATTCTGCTTCATTTAATCAGAATCTAAAAGTAGGGAGATGGGCTAGATTTTAAATCTGTCTCTGGTTTGACTTTTACAAACAAATAAGCACTTTTACAACTTTTTCACCAAATACTCTCTACCTCTAATTCTATTTGCAAAAACTATTAACTTCTGATTCTCAGCAACCTTTACTTCTACTACAATAAAGTACTTCTTCTGAAAGTAGAAGTTTTTGCAAACACTGCCATTGTATGTTATGCTGATTCATCTTTATCTGTTGTTATGTGAAATCTTATGAAAGGTATTGGGAGAGAGTGGTTTTTTATGTTCTTTTTTGCAGTAATGGGGGTTGGGGTGTTCAAACGCCGTTGTACTACAACAAAGACTACTGTGACTTGTCTTTTTATTTCTTTGCTTGCTATGTTTTAATTTTCGGACACTATTTTTTTGTTCCTTCATTCTCTATCTTTTTGTTGGGTTGTAAAATATGGTTACAATTTACTATATTCTTTAGTATGAATATTTGTGGGTTCAGTGGCATTACCTCTCAAATCTCTAATGTCAGAAGACAAGAAAGCTGATAATAAGGTTTTTTTTTTTAAATAAAGTCATAGAGGAAAATGGTAATCTTTCTCCTTCGATTGCATCTTTGTTCTTGTTGCTTCTTGTGTTTAAAACTCCCTCATCATAACAGTTTAAAGAGAAGAGTGCTGAATTTTGATGTCTGTACGAAGAATGTTAAAGTGTGTTTTGTTTTAAAATATGTTAAGATTGATATGAAATTTAATGTGTCATACGACATGTAACTCAATGTATAGACTGCTAATATAAAACTAACAAGGTGAGAGGCCTTTGTTGGAAATTATTTTGACCCTTGTTTTCATTTTTCATTCATTCACCCAGATTTTTCAAAAAGAAAAATTTATACATCACCTTCTTCAGTACAATTTTCTCCAAATAAATCATGTTTCCGGTACATTTTCCCAAAACACTTCTCAACAAACACCTAAATCTAATCCAAATATTCCCTAAACCATCAGCAAATGCTGCTAAGGGGTAATTACGAAAACTACTCTTGAGGTTTGGGTTAATTATAAAAAAACCAAGAGATATTTAAAAATTACAAAAAACGTATTGAGGTTTGATTCTGCATTAAATGTTAGGAGATAATTGTAATATTTTACAAAGGTAAGTGGAGTGTTTGAAATATTTTTTTCTTTTGAAGGGGTTAAAGTGTAATACATAATCAAACTTTAGGTTTTTTTTATTGTGATTTTCAAAGAACCTATGGGTTTTTTTTGTAATTAAGCCAAACTTCAGGGGTAGTTTTTGTAATTATCCCTGCTGCTAATGATGAAGCTGCCTCGTGAAAGTTGCAATTCACTTTCGGAGATCTTCAGTGATTTTTTATCTTCTAGATGTATATTTTGTCCAAAATCATTACACACTAATTCATTTTTTCCTTTTTCCTTTTCTTTTTTTTTGTGTGTGGCAGGGCAAGCAGTGTCATTAGGGGTTGGATTGTGTAAATGGCAAAATCCAAGAAGCTGCAGCGAAAAACTGACTCCCAATGCCATACTTCTAGCCTGAATAAGCTATCATCTCGGTGTAAGAAGGTTTGTGGGCATGCCCACCACGAGAAGCTACAATCGAAAAAAAACGAGTGGGAAAACGCCGTATGCTCGGTCTGCATGGAGTTTCCTCACAATGCTGTCCTCTTGCTTTGTTCATCGTACGACAACGGCTGTCGTCCATACATGTGTGCTACTAGCCATCGTTATTCCAACTGTCTCGAACAATACAGAAAGACCTACACCAAGGTCAACTCAAAGTCAAACCAAAGCACACCGTCTTTGCAAGGGTCAATGGATGATAAGGATTTCTCAGAAGAATTAGATTTGCTTGAAACACCCGAGCTTTTGTGCCCGCTTTGTCGTGGGCAGGTCAAAGGTTGGACTGTGGTCGAACCTGCGCGTAGGTACCTTAACGCGAAGAAACGAACCTGCGTGCAAGAAAATTGCTCGTTTGTCGGAACCTACAATGAAATCAAGAAACATGTAAAATTGGAGCACCCTCAGGCACGCCCACGAGATGTGGATCCTAAACACGCGGAGAAATGGAAAACGCTCGAGAACGAGAGAGATATCAGTGATGTGTTGAGCACCATCCGATCCACCATGCCTGGGGCGATTGTCATTGGCGACTATGTAATAGAGACGAACAATCGTGGCATTTCTGGAGATTATAATAATGAGAATGGCTATTCGGGCAACGCGTTCTTTGCGTTTCCATCTTATGGTGGGAGATGGAGTGGGCCCACATTCTCTCCTGGTAGTTTCGCGGGCGACTATGATTCTCTAGATGAGGAGTATTTTCGCGGGCTGCGAGTTAGAGATGCAGTTGCTTCTAGAAGCGTAAGACGTAGCGTTTCTCGAATTGCTCGTCTTCATGCAAGATTGTTGTTTGGGAGGCAGCTGGGAAGGTTAGGAAGGTAACAAAATGGTTAAGGATGATTACAAATACACTCTTGAGGTTTGTGCTAATTACAAAAATATTCAGAGATGTTTCAAAATTACAAAAAAAAAACCTCAGACTTGATTATGTCATAAATTTAAAGGGGTAAATGTAATATTTTTAATAATATCAAGGGGTGTTTTTGAAATGTTTTTTTGCTGATGAAGCGGAAAATGTAAGACGAAATCAAACCTCAAGGGTTTTTTTGCAATTTTCAAAAACCTCTTGGTCTTTTTGTAGTTACCCTAATCTTGGGGGGGCATTTTATAATTATCTCAAATGGTTATTTTGGTCCATTCAGTAGAGATCCAACCCCCAAAAGAAGATCACATTGAGCTGCAATTTTTTACTAGATTTTAGAGTATTTCTCCAACTTTGAAGTTTTCGGGTTGTTTTGATACTCTCTTCGTCGCAGCTGTATCTGGGGGAATAAATTCTGTAGATTTGCCCTAAGACTTCTGAATTATGATGTGTAGGTTCAGAAAGGATTATTTTTACGTGGATAATCCTCATTATTTAACTTGTTGCTGACAGTAAATTGGCATTGTTAGGTAGGTGATATTTCCAGTATTATTATGAAACTTTTATTTATGCTTTACCTTTCCATTTATTTCCTCTTTCCACTATTACTTTGCATTTTACGCTGCATTCTCAATTTCTTGTTTATTTCCCAGTGGAAGATGGTTATGACTTATGCGACAAATTATTGCTGCTAAAAAATAATACATATCCATGATTCTTGAAATTTTTTTAGGTAATGTTAAGATTTTCTAGGTTGATTGAAAGTGAAATTATATATATTCAATGAACTAATTAAATTGCAATAGAGATTAATAGATCATTAAATTTCAGAGTTGGAGCATTGCAATATCACAAAACATTGCAGTTGTGTTCAAAGAAAACTAATTTAATCCACAGAAATTCTAATGTACTGTCAATATCTGCAAGTGTCCCTTAGCATCCTCCATTTTTGCATTGCCAAGCCCTGGAAATTTCTTTCATGAAACTCCTCAATTTTTTCTGCATAAAATAAAAAATGAAACATGTGATGTGAGTACAATATGCACAATGGGAAAAAAAATATGCACAATAAAAAAAAGAGTTCCAGCACAATGAAAAACCAGTAGTTTTTGTTTTTAACTTTGTTTTGTATAATTGGAAATCCCAAGACATAAATGAAAACTTCTTTTAACTTTTGAGTATACTTGACTTACACAAAAATGAGAATAAATTCTTCTGCCATTGGCTTTTGTATTTTTGCTCTTCATCCTTTCTTGATTGCACGATCCTTCACCATCACTATAATCCTCTGTAACAATGGGCTCATACTTCCATTTCCTCTTTATAACTCCATCAAACCGCGAAATTAATAGTCTTATCTTCTGCACTGGAAATAGCCATCTCCATTTCTGTTTAAATTTTTGGATATCCAAGTTTTTATTACTATTACATGCACAATAATGTACTATTCAAGCTACTGCAAGAACAAGAAAAAATTAGGGATAATTACAAAAGCTACCCCTGACGTTTAGTCGAATTACAAAAGACTCCAGCTATCTTTTAGAATTAGAAATACCTCATTGAGGTTTGTATTTACCTAACAAACACCCCCTCTCGAGGCCTCTTGAGGGTGCAATAATGTAAGCTAAAAATAAATGTAAGGGAGTATTTGTAATTCTAAAAGATAAGCTAACCTCAGAGGTGGTTTTTGTAATTAACCCAAAAAGTTATATAGAGCACGTAAACATGGAAATAGAGAAATTCGTCTTACTTTTGGGTTTCGCCTTGAATTCTTGAAGGGCCACTGTTGTTGTTGTGCATTAGCATGCCTTAGCTCCTGAGCGTAAGCGAGGAGCTGGGCCCGCCGGTCGTAACCTCGCGTTTTGAAAACACGAGGCTTAGAAGATAACAGTTTTGGATTGATTTTCTTGATGGGATCAGTTTTCTGATTGGATCGGAGATTTGTTGATTCTATGTAGACATTGATGATAACACCTCTGCTGTTTGGCATTCTTTGTCTGTGTGTATATGAATCTCTCTGCATTTTTAGGCTGAACTTTTAAGAAGATACAATTCCTGCAGTTATTAATGATGCTATAATTAAGCCAAAGTCTTAGGAAAGCCATTTGGACAAGGAAAAATTACTTCAAAAATTAATAAATTCTTATGTTATTAATTGTGGAAAATAGGAGTATAATTGAATCAAATCGAATATCAAGATATCTTATTTCATATTTAACTAATTTAGAGAATACTGGAAAAACAATTGTGTGTTACATGGGATTTGTGCTAATTTTATTAAACTTGAGCATTATTTTTTCTTTTTTGTATTTTGGCTTGTTAAAATGAGGTAATTTTTAATGTTTAGTTACATTGTTATTCTGTCATTTTTAAATAATCACTTAATTGATTGGTGCTAATTTTATATTGGTAGATTTTTTAGATCTATAGATAGATCACAAAAGCTTTGATTTTTGGATTATGTTGGAATATGGTTTTAATAAATGGGTTTTGACCTATGTTTGATCAATTATTTAAGTGGGATTATTTATTTATTTTGGAAAATAAATTATGTAATTGCAATCTACACCGCATGTAGATGAAATTAGCATTTTGAAATTCTCAAAATCAATTTTAGGTGAATAAGAAATTAATGCATAAACTTTGCCATTTAAATGCTTTTTATATAAGGAATATAAAAGGGTTGGAATATGGAAAGCCATATCCCACATAGGAAATATATTAAATGTTTGACTAGTTTATATAGAGCTTCACCACTAACAAGGAGTAATCAAGTGGAGCTCCTTATGGTATACCCTAGTGGACCAAGTCAATTTTGACTAGCCCGTGTTAGCTCAAATAGACCGAGGATGGTGCGAAGCACCGTTCGAGCCGGAGTCGGATCCGCGCACGTAGTCGCATTGGGCGCTTTAGAGGCGCACGTACGCATCCTCGCGAGGAGCTTTGAGGAGCCTTAAAGTTTTGACAAATTGAACCATGGTTTGGTCCAGTGGATCAGTGACGTGGTAGGGCAGCTCAGGTGGCAGTGACTTGGCAAGAGTCGTTTGAATGGCGACACGTGGCACGCGGTGGCAGTGACTTGACGCACCTATTCGCTGACTGGACACGACTATTCAGTGTGCAGGGGTGCGTAGTAAAGGTTGTGTACCTTCGGAAGAGATGCGATCTGGACCATCAGATTGTGCCTGTTGATCAGAAGGCACGATCCAACAATCCAGATCGATCTGGACCAATAGATACACCTGTTCTGAACAGGCATCCAGAACTCTATATAAACAGACCCCCAGGATCTGTTTTACACATCAGAAACATACGAAAATTTGCATTTTTCAGCATATTGAATCTGTCTATTTTTTCTGCACTTTTGAAAGTTCAGAAATATGTTTAGTTCGCTGTAAGTCCGGCTTTTGCAAGTGCTGCTAAGCCGAACTTGAAAGTCGTTGTATCTTAGAGACGATTGTCTAGAACCGTTAGCACTTTTGTAGGGGCAATTTCATCTTGCGGATAGAGAATCCAATTCTCGCATCGACTAACTTTTCTATCCAGTTATTCTGCCAATTTTTCTGGAAAACCAAACACCGCAAACAACAATCGCAAGACGAAATTGTGTGTTCTTGAAAAATGGCTAACATAAGTTTCACTCCAATGGTTGTTGCTCCCGCTCATGGAGAAAAATCGGTGAAATTTTTCGGTGTTGACTTCAAGCGCTGGCAATAGAAGATGCTATTCTATTTGACCACTTTGGGTCTATCCCGGTTTCTGAAAGAGGGCCCCTCGACCATTGGTGAAGAAGAAATAGACAATCAAAGGTGGATTGTTGTGGATGCATGGCACAACAACGACTTTCTGTGTCGCAACTATGTTTTGAATGGGCTGGAAGACACCCTCTATAACGTCTATAGCTCATTCAAAATGTCCAAAGAATTGTGGGATTCTTTGGAAAAGAAGTACAAGACTGAAGATGCCAGCACAAAGAAATTTGTTGTCGGCAAATTTCTGAATTTCAAGATGGTTGACACCAAGACGGTGATCAGCCAAGTTCAGGAAATTCAGATCATACTTCATGACTTAGTGTCTGAAGGGATGATTCTGAATGAGTCATTTCAAGTGGCTGCAATTATCGAAAAATTGCCACCATTGTGGAAAAACTTTAAGAACTACCTCAAGCACAAACGCAAGGAAATGGGGCTTGAGGATTTGATAGTTCGACTTTGGATTGAGAAAGACAACCGAAGATCCGAAGTAAAGTCCAGCAAAACTGGAATGGAGGCCAAGGCCAATCTTGCAGAATCAAGCACTAGCAAGAAACGGAAGCAATCCGGAAATGTTAAAGTGAAGGCCAAAAAGTTCAAAGGAAGCTGCTACAACTGTGGCAAGCCAAATCACATGGCCAAGGATTGCCGACACCCAAAGTAAAAGGGCAATCAAAATGGGAACCAACAACAAGCCAATGTGACCGAGGACAAGTCTGTTCCGATAGACATGTCGGAGTTCGATCTCACCACCATTGTGTTTGAAGCCAATATGGTGGATAACCCAAGGGAGTGGTGTTTAGATATCGGGGCTACTCGTCACATCTATGCTGATAAGGAGATGTTTTTCTCCTACACTCCGATAAATGGAAGGAAACTATTCATGGGAAACTCTTCGACTCTCAATATTGTGGGGCTTGGAAAGGTTGTGCCGAAGATGACTTCCGAAAAAGAGCTGACGCTTGTGGATGTATTGCATGTCCCGGATATCCGCAAGAATTTAGTTTTTGGTCCCCTATTAAGCAAGGTCGGTTTTAGACTAGTGTTTGAGTCTAACAAGTTTGTAATAATGACCAAGAATGGCAGTTTCTTTGCAAAGGGTACCTTGATAAAGGGCTCTTCAAAATGTATGTAATGAATGTTTTCTGCCAAGAGGCGAAGAATAAGAATATTACTTCTGTTTACTTGTTGGATTGTTCTAATTTATGGCATGATAGATTAGGACACGTAAATTTCAATACAATCAAAAAGTTAGTGAATCTGGAACTAATACCAACATTTAAAACCGATCCACTAGACAAATGTGAAGTTTGTGTTGAAGCAAAATTGGCTAAAGCACCATTTCATTTGGTGACGAGAAGTACCAAACCTCTCGAGTTAATTCACACAGATGTGTGTGATTTAAAACTTGTGCAAACTCGAGGGGGCAAAAAGTACTTCATAACGTTTATTGACGATTGCACAAGATATTGTTATGTATATCTTTTGAAAAGTAAAGATGAAGCTTTAGTAGCTTTCAAAACTTATAAGAATGAAGTTGAAAATCAGCTTAATTTGAAAATTAAGATGATTCGGAGTGATAGAGGCGGAGAGTATGTTGCTCCATTTGAAGATTTCTGCTCGGAAGCGGGTATAATTCATCAAACGACAACTCCTTACTAACCTCAATCAAATGGTGTAGCAGAACGCAAAAATCGTACTCTTAAGGAGATGATGAATGCGATGTTGATAAGTTCTGGCTTACCCCAAAACTTATGGGGGGAGTCATACTTTCTGCAAACTACATTCTTAATAAGATCCCACACAAAGGTAAAAACGAAAAACTCCATATGAGTTATGGAAAGGACGTAAACTATCATATAAGTACCTTAAAGTGTGGGAGTGTTTGGCTAAAGTCGAAGTACCTAAGCTTTAAACAAGTTAGAATCGATCCAAGACGATCGATTGAGTCTTCATTCGATATGCTAACAATAGTAGTGCATATCTATTTTTAGTGCACAAGTCAGCTATTCCTGATATAAATGAAGGTATGATCATTGAATCAAGGAATGTTGTATTCTTCGAGAATATCTTTCTGAATAAAGAAAGGAAAGAAGAAAGTTTGAATAAATGAACATATGAAACTGCAAGGTTACCTCAAAGTGATGATGAAGAGGAACCAAGATGCAGTAAAAGGACAAAATTAGCTAAGTCTTTTGGTCCTGATTTTCAAACTTATATGTTAGAAAACAAACCAAGAACTATTCAAAAAGTTTTGTCTAGTCCAGAAGCTCATCTCTAGAAAGAAGCTATCAACAATGAAATAGATTCCATCTTGCGCAATAATACTTGGGAGTTGGTTGATTTCCCTCCGGGATACAAACTTTTAGGATGTAAGTGGATCCTTAAAAGGAAGTACAAAGCAGATGGATCTATAGATAAGTACAAAGCCCGGTTGCTAGCCAAAGGGTTTAAACAAAAGGAAGGATATGACTTTTTCAATACATATTTTCCTGTTACGAGGATCACATCCATTCGTGTTCTCATTGCTATCGCAGCTTTGCATAACCTTAAGATACATCAAATGGATGTGAAGACTGCCTTCGTGAATGGTGAACTTGAATAGGAGATTTATATGGAACCTTCATTGCATCCGAACAAGAGAGAAGGATATTGTGATGCCAATTGGATATCAGACACAAAAGACTCCAAGTCCACAAGTGGTTATGTATTCACAATAGGTGGAGGAGCGGTGTCATGGAGATCTTATAAGAAAACGTGTATAGCTCGATCCACTATGAAATCCGAGTTTATTGCTTTAGATAAAGCTGGAGTAGAAGCTGAATGGCTTAGACATTTCTTAGACGATATTCCTTGTTGGAATAAACCAGTGCCTGATGTATTGATACATTGTGATAGTCAATCAGCAATCAAAAGGGCACAAAGTAGTATGTATAATGGTAAGTCTAGACATATTCGTCGAAGACAATACCATTAGACAATTGATCTCTAATGGGGTTATTTCGGTTGACTATGTGAAATCAAAGGAAAATATAGCGGATCCGCTTACTAAAGGTATAAATTGAGATCAAATGTACAAGTTGTTGAGGGGAATTGGTTTAAAATCCACAAAATAAGAATGTTCATAGTGTTAACCCAACCTTGCGAATTGGAGATCCCAAGACCTTGGTTCAATGGGACAACTAAGTTATGAATGTTCAGTTGAATACTTGGAAATTGTTTCAGCTCATTCCCAGAACGACCAAGTGAAAAACCCTGCAGAGTGTGGTGAGGTTAAGTTTGTCTTTTAATGATTCCTATACCTAAAATGTGGAGTATGGAAGGATAGTTTTTATAGGAGATCACCTATGTAAGTGAGAAGTAATGGCCGCTTTTATTTGGAACACTTATGAATCTAATATATGGTCCAGGGCCAAAATGGACACAACGTGAGAACAAAACGTGTTAGAACTGTTAATGTGTAAGTGTTGTTGTCTTGATTTACACAAACGGCTGAATAGTTCAAGACATCGTGTCACTAAGCAGCTAGTAAATCCGATTGTACTTTACTAATGAAGGTTCAAAGCCACAAGCTACCTATCCTGATGCAATAATGGTTCGTTGGAACTTTCGAATGAGTCTGCATACATGCATGCATTAATGTTTGACTAGTTTATATAAAGCTTCACCACTAATAAGGAGTAATCAAGTGGAGCTCCTTATGGTACACCCTAGTGGACCAAGTTAATTTTGACTAGCCTTTGGCTAGCTCAAATAGCACCGACGATGGTGCGGAGCACCATCCGAGCCCGAGCCCAAGCCCAATCCCGAGCACAAGCCAGAGTTGGGCCCAAGCCCGCGCACATCGCACATAGTCGCATTGGGCGCTTTAGAGGCGCACTTTGCACTTCGCATGTATGCATCATCGCGAGGAGCTTTGAGGAACCTTAAAATTTTGAAAAATCGAACCATAGCTCGGTCTAGTGGCTCGGTGACATGGCAGGACGGCTCAGGTGGCAGTGACTTGGCAAGAGTCGTCCGGATGGCGACATGTGGCACGCGGTGGCAGTGACTGGACGCACATGTTCATTGACTGGACATGATTGTTTAGTGTGTAGGGGTGCGTAGTAAAGGTCGTGTATCTTCGGAGGAGTTGCGATCTGGACCATCAGGTTGTGCCTATTGATCAGAAGGCACGATCCAACAGTCCAGATCGATCCGGACCAATGGATGCACCTGTTCTGAACAGGCATCCAGAACTCTATATAAACAGACCCTCGGGATCTGTTTTATACATCAGAAACATACGAAAATTTGCATCTTTCAGTATATTGAATCTGTCTATTTTTTTCTGCACTTTTGAAAGTTCCAAAATACGTTTAGTTCGTTGTAAGTCCGGCTTTTTCAAGTGCTGCTAAGCTGAACTTGAAAGTCGTATCTTAGAGACGATTGCCTAGAATTGTTAGCACTTTTGTACGGGGCAATTTTGTCTTGCGGACAGAGAATCTAATTCTCACCTCGACTTACTTTTATGTCCCGTTATTCTGCCAATTTTTCTGAAAAACCAAAGACCGCAAACAGCAGAATATTATTTACCTTTTATATTACAAAAAAACTCCTGTCAGACCGTCTAATGGGTCTGATCTGTTAGACGGATCTGACCTGCGGATCCGGTGGTATTTTCGTAATATTAGCAGTGGTGTTTTAGTAGTTTTCAGAGAATATCGGTATTAGCAGTCCTTCTGAAATGTATTAGTCGTTCTTCGAAAAAGTATTAACAGTTCTTCTGAAATGTATTAGTAGTTCCCTGAAGAGTTTTTTTAGTATTTCTCCTAAATATACTCCTGAAATATATTAGCAATCCCTCCAAAAGTATTAGTAGTTCATCGAAAAAGTATTAGTAGTTCCTTGAAATAAATTAAATTTTTCTCCTGAAATGTATTAGCAGTCCTTCTGAAAAGTATTAGTCGTCCTTCTAAAATATATTAGCAGTTCTTCTGAAATGTATTAGTAGTTCCCCTGAGTATATTTAATTTTTACTCTTGGAATGTATTAACAGTCCTTCTAAAAAGTATTAGCCGTCCTTCTAAAAAGTATTAGCAGTTATTTTGAAATGTATCAGTAGTTCTCTGAAGAGTATTTTAGTATTTCCCATGAATATACTCCAGAAATGTATTAGTTGTTCCTCGGAAAGTATTAGTAGTTTCTCGAAAAAGTATTAGTAATTTACTAGAGAGTATTTTTAGTAGTACTTCTGCAAAGTATTAGTTTTTCTTATAAAATGTAGTAGTATTTCTACATAAAAGTATTAGCTGATACTAATACTTGTATTCCCTAAACTGCCACCACAAACCCATATCCAAGTTCATCTTTATCCTCTTCTTCATCCACCCACTGATGCATGCATCATCACCACGAGCCATCACCAACCATCGCCATTTTTCCTTTCAGGTTGGTGTTGTCCATTGATTAAATATTTGGAAAAAGAAAATACCAAATCATATTCAGAAATCCCTCAAGTCTGTCTCTCAAAAAAATGAGAATCTCCAACAAACAAATCCATTCCTCAATGCGCAGTTGCAGGCGCACCAAAACGCCGTCATTCGCCGTCGAGGCCAAGGAGAATCAAGGCGGCGGCAACGCCGTGACGCTCTCCGACATCGACCAGTTCCTATTCGAGAATTTGGATCATTGTACCAAACGGAGTACGAAGAAGATCTCAACGGTTAAACGATCTTTTTGCGGGGGCCTGGTTTATAATTTTTTTTTTTTTTTTTTTTTCATGGATCCGGGTCAAGTCTGCGAAATGGGTAGGATATTTAGACCCGTCTCTAACTTAACGGTCTCGACAGAGACTAGCTCTTTATTATAATCTAAAAGGTAAACAATAATCCATAAATCAATCTTTTATCTATACAATCTTAACAATCTATCTATACAATTTATTAAACTGTATAATCCAAAGGTAAATAATAATCTAAAAATCAAAGCTTCTATCTATACAACCTAAACAATCTATATGTATAATCTAAAAAGGTAAGTTACTTTAAAAAGATGGAAGATCAAAGCTTCTACCTATACGATTTATTATAATATAAAGAGCATGTCTCTGTCGGGCCGTCGACGGATCTGTCGTGGCCGACGGATCTCGGCCCCTATCCATTTTGGGTATATGGGTTAAATTGCAATAGCCTCTTCTCCCGTCCTTGTCCCTCTCCCTCTCCCTCTCTCTCTTACTCTCTTTCTCTCCATCCCATTCGCTTTATATATGTTTTGAAACAGTCTACTTCACAAACATCTTGTACTTCTGAAAGATTCAGACGGAGAAAAATACACTCGAGGATATTAATTAAAATCAACATGTAAAGTAATTAATATCTTAGCACTAGCAGAACCCCCACTTCGACGGATCATGCAACTCCAAACGTGTGTGTGTTCCATGGGTGACAAGCCACTACTCTTCTTTTTCATTCAATCTTGTAACTTTCTAATTTGTTGAATTCTACTTAATTCCATGATCAGTTTGTTTTGTGCAAATTGCAAGCATTGTATTCCTAGCAACAGAGGTATGTCGTTAGCACAACAAAATATCTTTTTGGGGACCTAATAAGCTTCCCATGAGATAGGGAGGCAATATTTTCAATATCCCAAAATTCAAGTAGAGATTTGACAAAATTTTCAGGAATTTTTGTCAAATAAAGTAAAGATTTAGAAAGAAACTACTAATATTTTGAGGGAAAAACCTAATACTCTTCAAATGAGCTACTAATAACTTTTAGGGAGAAAACTAATATTTTTTGGAATTATTAAATAATTTTCAGAGGAAAAACTAATATTACTTAGGGAAATTACTAATACTTTTTAGTGAGCCTACTAATACTTTTTAGGGTAAACATTAATTACTAAAAAAATAAGAGAACTAATACTTTTTAAGGTAAATATTAAAAACCTTTTAGGTGAACTACTAATACGTTTCACAAGGACTACTAATACGTTTGACGGAAAAAACTAATACTTTTAGAGAAGCTATTAAATATTTTCAAGTGAATTATGTATTAATACTTTTGAGAAGGACTATTAATACTTCTTAGATGAAAACCTAATACTTTTCAGTGCTCTCGCGATACTATATCACTGTCCCATATTACAAAAATAATACTTTCAAGTAAACTACGTACTTATACTTTTCTGAGAGACTACTAATACTTTTCAGTTGGACTGCGCGCTAATATTTTTCAAAGGAACTGCTAATACCATTCGTTTCTAATAATACAAAAATTCCACCGGGTCGGTTTTGGGATCCGTCTAACGAATTGTGGCTCGTTAGACCGTCTGACATGAGTTTTTGTCTTATATAAATAGAGTCAATTTTTGGATTATTAGTCATCTTTTAGATTATTATTGAAAACATATATAATATATGGTTGTCACATGGATAAATATGAAGTCGACATATGAAATTGAGAGAATCAGGAGTTGACCTATGCATGTGGCATAATATTGAAGTGATGACATATGTATCATATTTGTTTTTTCATTTAATATATAGGGTTGATTTTTGTTCGAATACAAAAACTGATTCTTTCTTATTTGAAAACACATTCGGATATATATTTTGCTAAGAAAATGTTTTCTTATTTATTCTCAGTTTTGGCTTCATACAAAATTGTCAACCCTTACTTATACTAAGAGAACTCTATCAATGATTAAGATTTTTTATTTATCCAGTTGAATAGTCTAACAAATGTTCGAATTGTTAACGGGTTTTTTAAGTTTCTATTCAAAAATATTTGTCGAGCTCAATATTATTTGGATGAATCAAACTTATTTCCAACATGTTTATTATATAATAGTCTTTTACCCGTGTCATGCAAGGGGTATATATGTGTTATATTTCTATTTTGTACTGTTATATGTACATTTTCTTATAGTTCTATGAAATCTATCTCCTGCATTTAGGAATGACAGCATACCGTGGAGAACCATCTCCGTTTATAGCCAAATAGAATGAGATGGAGAATCCCTAGTTAATTCAGGGATGGGAGTTTGGATAATTGGATGAGCATTCTCCGCTTCTTTAGAATTGGGGATGGGACATGGATATTACTTATATCCCCGTCCCCCTTTCTATTTCGATTAGATAAAATAGGGATTCTTCGTTCTCATCCCCATTCTCCGAATATGTCTATTGTATTTATCTATTATTAATATTAATTCAATTTATAATTTTTTATTTTATTAATTCTAAAAATTAAACCCAATTATCTTTACACTTTAACTTGTTCTTATTATGTATTTTATCAATTATGGATTTATATTATCTATGTTTAAAAGAAAATTAGTGATTGAAAAAAGTTTAAATTTTAAAAATATTTAAAGTATAAAGATAATCAAATGATATGATTAAATAATAACACACAAATTATTATAAACTATACAAAAAATCTCTTTAAGTACGAAATATTTGGTTGGGGAAAATAACAAAATTAGTCATATATTTATAGGAGTGTTGCAAAATTAGTTTTGTAGCTTTTAAGGTTGCAATTTTAGCCACGTGATAATTTTGCCCCTCAGTAAAAATAACAATTTTTTAATCCTATAAGTATTAGAATTTTTGACAATTTTTATTCGTATACGTTTTAGTTGTAGTAATTTCAACCCTATTAGTTAAAAAAAATCCAAATTTGTCAAATTTGTACGTGTTTTTATATTCCCATAATTAGGAAATAATAAATGTAGACCTCGTGTCTTGAATTTTGATATGGATTCATATTTCTAAAAGGTTTCTCCAATATATAGTAAAAATGATAAACAAATTCAACTCATAAGTAATAAAACATAGGCTCTAATACCATTTTCTACTTTATCATAAGTATATTGAATATTTTGGCTACAATGGCATTTTAAGAATAAGTGAAATATTGAAATAGCCCTTATGGCCAAATTTGCACCAACTTAAAACTTATAGGACCATAATTGCACAAATCCAAAACTTAGGGGACCAAATTACAAAGAAAAAGAAAGCAAAACTTATAAGACTAAAATTATAATTTCAAAAATTACAGGATTAATATTGAAAAACCTCGATAGATATAGGACTGGTTTTGCATTTTTTCCTATTTGGTTGTGTGAATATGAATTGTATCTATTTATAGAACATGGTTATATATAAGAAAGTCAAAGTTTGAAAAACGTTGAATTGTTATTACTATCCAAATGTTGAACAATTATCAAAACTATTAATGGAATTAAACAAAAACCATGCTTTATATTTATCAAAACAATTTTAAGGGAAAATGAAACATTTCCAAATAAGAAAAACTATTTTTTTTATATATATGCACATATATCAAAAAATTATCAAACAAATAAATTCATATCTAATTCCAAATGTACAACTTTCAAACTTAAATATCAAAATACATTTATAAATATAAAAAATAATTTCTATTAACATGAAAAATATGTAATATATAAAAAATAATTTTCTATATATAAAATACCATTATGAGTATAATTTAAAAGCTTAAATAAATCTTAATTTTTTTCTTACATAAATATATAATGCTATGTATGGATATAAGTGATATATAATATTTGATTACATATTTTGAGATATTTTCTTTAATTAACATAAGTACTTTTTAGTTAAAATTAATGAGTTTAAATATAATTCTACATAATTATTAAGAAATGGTCTAACCCAAATAACAACTTGTAACGACCGAATTTTATGAAATTAAAGTACCCTAAAAATATTATTAAGAAAACACAAATTTATAAATTAAAGTGATCCCAATAATTAACAAAAAGTCAATTTAGAATTTTTAATTCTTAGGGAAAAAATATAATGATAATGATAATAATAATAATAATAATAATAATAATAATAATAATAATAATAATAATAATAATAATAATAATAATAATAATAATAATAATACATCTTCCAAATTAAATATCCAATAATTATCCCAAACATAAACCGAAAAAAATTAAAGACATAAATCCAAAATTTAGTCCGATCTTAATTATTTAAAATATAAATATAGAATGATTTCTTCCACCATCCACAACATCATATCTTCAGCCGGATTCCTCAACCTGAAAGTCATGATAATAATAGGAGTGAGCTTCATCTCGCTCGGTAGGGATATATCTGCTAATATTTAATATAACATAAAAAGCATTCACATAATTACAACAATAAATTCATTAATTTTCTCTTTTTTCTCTGATTGAACAATTCCTGCATATAACATTGCGGGTTCACCCCAAAGATACTTTTGATCCCGGACCCTTTTCATAGCCCCTAACTTATATAAATTTATTCCCTCTTGACATATATATACAATCATGAAACATTAAATAAAGACAAACAATATAGAAATCCCTACCTTAATAATCGCAGATATTTGATGTAGAAAAATGAACGATAAAAGTCCTAGTCCTCGATCTCTTCGTTTTCTATATTAAATAAAATTACATAAATAATATGTGATTTAATAAATCGAACTAATTAATGAAATAATTTGTAAAAAATTTAAAGAAAGCTTATGAATTGGGAATTTATATATATATATATATGAAATTTGAAAAAATAAAATAAAACTATTATTACCTTATAATTCTTAGAAATATGGTGTAAAATTTGTGTATGAAGTTATACATATTTATACTAATTAATATTAACTCCTAAATCTAAAATTAACCCCTAAAATAACTAACCCCTAATATAACCCCTATCTTGTCCCCTAAAGTAACTCCTATACTAACCTCTAATCAAAACATTAATTAAATATGTGTTATCACATTCTACTCTCCTTAAATATAACTTCGTCCTCGAAATTCGATATCTTACCTGGATTGAAAAACTTGGGTACTTGACACGAATCTCCTCTTCACGCTCCCAAGTAGCTTCATTTTTGCCAAGACGTCTCCACTGTACTTTGATCAGAGCAACATCTTTATTTCTCAAATGGTGGATCTTGCATTCCAAAAAAACACGGTGCTTCCTCGTTAGTTAAATCATTGTTGATTGTTAGATCTTTATAATTCACGATGTGATTTAGATCGTGAACGTACTTCCATAGCATCGAAACATGAAAAACATTGTGCACACTTGACATACTCGGTGGTAATGCTAGTTGATAAGCTAAATCTCCAACTCGTGTAAGGATTTCAAACGTTCTGATATATCTTGGCTTCAATTTTTCCTTTTCGCCAAATCGAATAATACCTTTGATAGGAGCTACTTTCAGAAATATTTTTTTCTCCTTCATCAAATTGTATATGTTTTCTCCGTCTATCAGCATACGACTTTTGCCTATCTTGACCATCGTGATTCGATCTTGTATCATAGTTATCTTCTCTACGATTTGCCGAATCAATTCAGGCCCCAACATTTGTCTTTCACCAACTTCGCTCCAATATAATGGTGATCGACATTTTCTTCCGTACAACGCCTCATATGGACCCATACCAATAGTCGATTGATAAATGTTGTTATAAGCAAAATCCACCAAGGGTAATAATGTTTCCCAATTACGTCCTAAGTCGAGCACACATGCTCTCAACATATCTTCCAATATTTGTATAGTCCTTTCAGACTGTCAATCTATTTGCGGGTGATAAGTCGTACTAAATCTAAGTTTTGTTCCCAAGGGACGTTGTAGACTTTTCCAAAACTTAGAAGTAAAACGTGTATCTCTGTCCTTTCATGGCTGCAGGATGCTTCCTTGGTACAACTGAGTGTTTCTTCTTCACGACTGGAGAAGGAGCATGGGATTCCTTCTCAGTCTCGGCTGCTGGGGTAGGTGTAGGGTCTTCCACAGCTGCAGGGACTGGTGCCGACTTTGGTGGGAGAGCTTTCTTCTTCTTCTGGACATGCTTTGGATATGGAGCTTTAGAAGTTGCAGTAGTGTCCACCGGGACAGGGTCAGCTGACTCCCCTTCACTGGTATCAGCTTTGCGTACATGGGCTTGCCTCTGAGCAGATGAGAGGTTAGCCCTGAACATCTTCTTATTTATTTGGAATGGTTTCCCATTCCTTAGAATGCCATTCATCTCCATCAGGTGGCCTATCATTAGGTCATATCCCAACGAACTCACGAACAAACCAACATCATTTATGGTCTTGTTCATCACATTTTGGCAAATTCTGCCGAAGATGAACTCAGCTTATTTCACCTTTTTCTCCTCCATAATAGCAACCATCACTGTCAGCTTAGTCCTTGAAAGCTGATTGAAACTGCCAAACTTCATATTGACGTATTTGGCTACCACGTCCATGAGTTTGTGATAGTCCTCCTTGATAAGAGACCTCTTGGCTGTATAGACAACCTTTGCAGCAGACTCTGGCTTGGCAATCTCCTTCCATGCCGCAGCCAGGTTAATATATTTCTCTGTGATCTCCTTTAACCCAGAAAAAGGTAGATGACAATTAGCAGCTAAGTCCGCAGCAGGTATCTTGATTTCAGTGATGTGGACAGAAGAACGGATTTCACCATCGTGAACCTCAACGTTCACATAAAACATCGCCACCTCCTCCAAGTAGGTGTGGGAGAACTCCATAGAGAGAAACTCGTTCAGACCAGATTTCTCTAGCTTCTCAGCAATCTTTCGAGTAAGAGCTTTGTCAACTTCTTGCATGTTAGAGATTATTCTAACCGCAAGTCTACGGTGTCAAGTTTTAATATAGTGGAAGTAAGATTGTCGTATCCACATGGAATAATTATCAAATTATTGCTAAGTATTATAATATAATAGTCTAACTTTATTTAGAAATTCAAAATTGGATGGAGTTGGTTATACTAGAATAAAAATAGTAATTTAGAAAATAATACACAAGAAAAAAAAAAAAGAGACTATCCAAATGATCAAATGAATTCTAGAGGTGTGATGAATCTAGTTTTCCCTTATGTTACCAATATGGTTTATCAATCACAAATTACCAATTTATAAGTCAAGATTTCTACAATAATCATTTTCCCTCTCGAGTGCCAAATGATTTTAGATCACAATTGGGAAATCAATATCTCTATAAAAATCACCAATTGAAATCTCAATAAAAACTATGAATCTTAATAAATGACTACAAAGGATTCACAAATCTCTCAATTCTATGAAATCCTAGGTTATGCTATTTCAAGGTCATGTATTCAATTACCTTTCTCAAGTGCCAAATCAAATACTCCAAAAAATCTAAATTATTGATCAAGTAATTTAGAAGCAATAGATCCAAATAGCACAAATAAATTGAGAAATCTAGATTGACAAACCACAATCTCAAACCATAAGTTCAAACATAGATTACATCATCCCTCTAGAATTATAGAGTTTAGCTCATGATAGATGAAAATGAATCCATAGCAATACAACAATACATCTTACAAGATACAAGGGAAGGAACAAAATAAAGATCAAGAGTTGAGGAATCTTCTCTATTTCTAGATGATAGAAGCCTTCAATCTTCTTCTCCAAGCTTTTCTCAAGATATTCCAAGCCTTTTTCTTTGTCTTCTAACTGAATTGTTGGCTTCCAAAGGATCCAAGATCCCTAAATTCACGCCCCAAGGTCCCTATTTATAGCCCCACAAAAGTCCAAGAAAAAGGTAGGAGAACATAGGAAATTCCGCCTGGGAAGCTGCGGCTGCGCCAAAGACTTGACACGCCCACGCCTTGGCCGGGCGCGCGGGCGGCAGCTGGGCGCCTAAAAGAATCCGCCCGAGCGCTGCAACGCCCAACTCCAAAATGGCCACAGCCTGCCTTTGTACCGGGCGCTGCAGTGCCCGCCCGGTTAATTGGTGCAATGCGACTTTTCTTCTTCTTCAAATGCGATTTCTTTCTTCCTATCACCGTTTTTCGTCATTTTCTTCATTATTCGGCTACCAAATCTGTATTGACTCTTAATCGACACTTAATGAAATAAATTGGACTCTAACGACTCTAAAACACCCAAAAACAATACAAAATCATAATCTAAAATACTCAATTGGTTGGTAAAATACCAACATAACAAATACCCCCAAACTTAAACTATTGTTTGTCCTCAAACAATTACAACTCTAAAATAAAAAATACAAGACAAAACCATACAAACAACTGCAAAACTTCACAACCAATAACATTTGTCTCATTACTCATTTCACTATCAATCAAGCATGCGTTTTGACATTGTGATCAAAAGTGTTGAATTGATTCACGCAATCGAATGTTATCAAGATGATCCACTTTTAAATATCAAGAGATAATGATTACCGGATTCCATAATCTTGTCATTCACACTAATCTCCACTAATATAGGCTAATGTAACACAAGGATCAATAGGACTTTTAAGGCTTGTAATGTGGCTTAGGGTAAGGTAGGAAAATTTAGGATTAAGTGGCTCAACTCACCCAAAAACATAATTATCTCTCAAATCACCAATCGCCAACTAAAATAGATCTTCACTTTTGTTGAATTCTCGACTGTTCTCCCCTTATGAGTCTCGATTTTGTTTTCCGAAACCCCCAAACTTAATGTTTTGCATATTTTTACACATGGGATTTCATATTTTCTTTTTCTTGGGCAACTTCATGCAAGTGACACATACCCTACTTATTATACCCTCCTCAACCTTCAACATTCTTCTATACTTTGTGTATGAGAGATAGGTAATTAGCTTTTCACATGTAGGATCAAAAGAAAATTGGTTGCCAAAGAATTAACAGGCTCAAAGGGGACACTAGTGAAATTATATCGTATAAAGGTAGGCATTTTTTTGCTCTAGCTTATTCAAAAATGGCCTAAATCATTTCCTTAATGTTACTTCACATAGGATTTCACCTCAACTAGTGATCAAACAAGTTCTAGAATCCGGTGGGATCATACAAGAAACACTCAACTTCATCAATCATTTTCAAATAAGTTAACAGAATTATGCATGTATATGAAATCAATGAAGCAAAACATAGATCACCACTTAAAAGCATGCTCTTTTGACAGTTCAACTCATAATAAACAAATTTACTTAGTCATGCAGTTCTATGGTTCAACATACTACTCGGCTCGACTCGAAATATAATTTTTTTTTTGACACGACTCAATAGACACAAAACAAATATAGATTACTACACCCCCCCAAACTTAGAATGAACATTGTCCCCAATGGAGAGTGAGAGAAACTTTCCTGGTAGCCAGAATGCCTAGGACTCCTCATCGGAGTCATTATTGGAGTCATGTGGTGGAAGGTGAGCAATAGGACCCGGTGGTGGTGTCGGGAATTGGAACTGTGGCGTCTGGCTATATATCTGGGCGAGAATTCTATTGTGCTCATTTATATACTTTTCCCTAGCAGCTCTATGGCGTTGCTCTGCTACAAAAGCAACAGCTAAGCGACGATGGACCCTTCTCAATTCTTGTACCTCGCGAACTAAAGCGTCTGAAGGGTCGTCATCGTTATGCGAGCCTATGGAACGAGAATGGCCCGCCACTGAATCGGATGGAGCATCAATACTCTGTGACTGGGCTTGAGCATTAGGCTCAATAGGTGGGAGGGCAAATTCGGGATCAAGGATATATCTGGCGCCCTTCGGATTAGGCACACCACCGGCCCACTCTTCATAAGAAGCAATAATAGCCGAATCTATAGGCCCTTTAGACCTTTCCAATGGATGGAATTTATCCCACGTAATGCCTTTTTTCTTACATAACTCACAAATTAAAGCCGGTAAGATTAGTCCCCCTGATTTGCAATGTCGAATCGTGTAGCGAAGGGACTGTGCAATAATCACTGTTGGGTTGAGCTGTATGTCAGTAACGATAGCATATAAAAGATCTGTTCTTCGTGATGTCACTGACATGCTAGGTTGGCAGCAAATTATGACATATAAAGTGAAACCAAGCTCGCCCATACCGACTTAGCCGAGTGTGGAGGGAAGAAGAAGCACCTCCCACAACTTTAATATGACGTACTTCAGTTCCAGGTCGACATAGGACATTACAAATCATCTCCAAATCTGGTGGCTGCGAGACGAATTCGACGTACGGTGAGTGATCCACCTCTGGTAGTCCATAATACTTCCTAATTGCTTCTGAATCAATGGACACTTTTTCTCCACGTACAAAAATCTCCTCGGGATGGTCAATTGAGAAATTTGCATTCACATAAAATTCCCGAAAAATATTTGGTGCGAATAATCCGGGTTGGGCACAAAGCTTCTTCCATCGCCTTTGGTGTATCATATGTGCAAGATCACCATCATTTGGCCCCGGTTGCAATCCCCTTTTCGCTGTTATACTTTTTGTGCTTAGTTTATCATTGTAAAGTTCTTGTGCCTCCAAGCTATTGAAAAGACTTGTATCAAATTCTTGGGAGGTGCTCGCCTTATTTTTGCCCTTGCTTGTTTTCTTTGACCTCACCATTTAATTGATTGTGTAGTGCCTTGGAAAATGACACAAAACAAGACAACACATAGAATACACAATACGGATTATGGGTTAGGAATTCTCGCAACATCTCAAAAAAAATATGCATCCTTGTCATCAATTCCCGATCAAATTGCCCTTAGTAAACAATGACGACAAGAATCAAATGCCTAGGTGAAATATTTTTTCATTGTGAGCATATATGCAAAATAGATATGACACCAAATTTGAGGATCAATTCATGCCCAATTATCAACACCAACCACTCTAGCGCACAATGATCATATATCACAACAATTTATCATGAATTTCGAAATTGAAATGATATTGAACATTCTTCACATTTTAACTCAAGGCTTGAAAACTTGAAGAGAATGGTGTACAATTTAAGCAAACTTCCCTAATTGATAAAGAAGGTGAAGATGATGATTAAGTTGCTCAATTGTCCACTTGAATGATGCAAGATTGAAGTGTTGTATGAGTTTTTGTAGGAAGAAAAAGAAGAGGGGCGTGAGTGTTGTATGTTGTGAGTTTGAGAGACAAAAATAAGCTCAGCCCCTTTTAATTCCAATTTCCGCCCAGGCGCTGCAGCGCCCGAGCATGTCTCATTCCCTGCCCGTCTCTATACCAGGCGCTGCAGCGCCCGCCCGCATACTGGCAATTTTCTCTTTTTTTTTAAATACAAATTTTAAATAAAACAAACTAAAAAAATTAAAATCACACACAAATTAATTCACACAAAAATCACACCAAAATCAAACAAAAAAAAAACAAAAATTTAAGAAAATCAAATCACTCTAAAATTCAATCACACAAAAATCACTTGGGTTGCCTCCCAAGAAGCGCTAATTTTATAGTCTTTAGCCGGACTAATTACTCGGACTCAAAAATTTTTGCCACCAAGTGGAAGATTTAAAACCTTCCTTGCTTCATCTCCGAAATAATGTTTCAATCGTTGTCCGTTCACTTGGAATGAATCCCCATCTTTTCCTCTCAACTCGACGACACCATAGGGAAATACGCGTTCAATCACAAACGGCCCGGACCATCGTGATTTCAGTTTACCTGGAAATAGTTTCAATCTAGAATTGAACAATAACACTTGTTGACCGGGTAAGAATTCACGTTGCAAAATCAATTGATCATGCCATTTCTTTGTTTTTTCTTTATACATTTTGGCATTTTCACATGATTCGTGACGAAATTCTTCCATTTCGTTTAATTGAAGTAATCGGTTTTCACCGGCCTCTTTTAAATTAAAATTCAATTTCTTAATTGCCCAACAAGCTCGATGCTCAAGTTCAACCGGCAAATGGCACGCTTTACCAAACACCAATCGATATGGTGACATACCAATGGGTGTTTTTTAAGCCGTGCGATAAGCCCATAAAGCATCATTGAGCTTTTGTGCCCAATCATTTCGATTAAAACTCACAGTTTTCTTAAGAATTTGTCACTTCACGATTGGAAATTTTGGCTTGACCATTAGATTGAGGATGGTAACCAAGCGCAATCTTATGACGCACACCAAATTTAGCAAGAAGGTTATTAAATAATTTATAACAAGAATGCGTACTTTCATCACTTACAATAGCTCGAGGAGTACCAAACCAGTGAAAATATGCTTGTGCAAGAATTTTAGTACTACCTTAGCATTGTTCGTTGGTGTAGCAATCGCCTCTACCCACTTGGAGATGTAGTCAACTGCGAGCAAAATGTACAGATTTCCATAAGAAGCAGGAAATGGACCCATAAAATCGATACCCCATACATCAAACAACTCCACCTCCATTATATTTGTCAAAGGAAGCTCATGACGCCGTGAAATGTTAGCAACCCGTTGGCATCGATTACACGTTTTCACAAAAGCATAACAATCCTTGAATAAGGTTGGCCAATAAAAACCAGATTGTAGTATCTTTGCAGCTATTTGGGTTGGCCCAAAATGTCCCACGTAAGATGAGGAATGACAATGCTGAATAATTTCTCCAATTTCTTCCTTAGGAACACAATGGCGAATGATAGAATGTTTGAACAATAACGGATCATCCCACAAATAAGACTTAACATCATGTAGGAATTTTTTCTTTTGATGTGAAGTCAAGTCCAGTGGAAGAACTCCTCCCGCGAGGTAATTAACAAAATCGGCGTACCAAGGTAATGATGTCTCGGCACGCATAATTTATTCATCGGGAAATGACTCTTTTATTGGGCTTTCAATTACCTCGTGAGGTTGCTCAAGACGGGATAGATGATCGGCAAACACATTTTCACTTCCTTTTTTTTTATCCAGAATCTCAATATCAAATTTTTGCAAGAGCAAAATCCATCAAATTAAACGAGGTTTTGCATCCTTTTTTGAGAAACGATATCATATTGCCGCATGATTCGTATAAACAATCACTTTAGTACCCACCAAGTAAGCTCGAAATTTATCAAATGCAAAAACTACCACCAACATCTCTTTTTCTGTGGTGGTGTAGTTTTGTTGGGCGTTGTCCATGGTCCTGCTCGCATAGTAAATTGCTTTGAAAATTATGTCTCACCTTTGACCAAGAACGGCACCCACTACATAATCACTTGCATCACACATAAGCTCAAATGGTTGGGTCCAATCAGGCACTATCATAATATGAGTTGAAACAAGTGCCTTTTTTATCTGTTCAAATGCCTGCAGACAAGACTCATCAAAGCAAAAGATAGTATCTTTTTCAAGGATATTACAAAGAGGTTTAACAATTTTTGAAAAGTCTTTTATGAATCTCCTATAAAATCCTGCATGCCCTAAAAAGCTTCTTATTCCTTTCACATTTGAAGGTGGGGGTAGCTTCTCAATAGCCACAACCTTCGCCATGTCAACTTCTAAACCTGTACAAGAAATACGATGCCCAAGTACAACCCCTTCTTTGACCATAAAGTGACATTTTTCCCAATTAAGTACAAGATTAGTTTCCTCACAACGTTGCAAAACGAGAGATAAGTTATGCAAACAATGGTCAAAAGAAGTACCAAAAACAGAAAAATCGTCCATAAAAATCTCCATGATTTTCTCAACCATACCATGAAAAATCGCCATCATACACCTCTGAATAGTAGCAGGTGCATTACATAATCCCAATGACATCCTGCGAAATGCAAAAGTACCATATGGACATATAAAAGTGGTTTTTTATTGATCCTCAGGGGCAATGGCGATTTGATTGCACCCTGAATAGTGATGCAATCACATTTTTGAGATCATTTTTCCTCTTTTCTATAGCAGCTATCTCTGCTATTAGTTTTGCATTTTCAGCCTTCAGTTCTTTGTTCTCATCAGCTATGTGACTTAGAGTACTCAGTTCCTTAGTCAGCTGTGAGTTTTGGCTTTTGAGCTGGCTATTTTCCTCATTTAATAGTGTGTGTGAGGATTTAATGTGCTCAAAGTCTTTCATCATTTTGCCTAATGAATCATAAAGATCAGTGGGTGATTAAGTGTGTGTGTCACAATCACTATCACTAGAATCGAGTGAGATGAGTTAGAGTGTACCTTATCTTCTTGGTCGAGTTGATCTTGTTCTTTAGCCATTAGACGGATCATTGCTTCTTCTTCGTAATCACTTGAGTAGTCACTTCACTACTCTCTCGAGTCTCCGCTTTTTGACTTAGCTATCTCTCTGAGCCTCAAAGATCCAACATAGCCTTTTTCTTTTCTTGTCTTCTTTCTCTCAAGACTCTTCTTTCTTCTTCATTCATGTATTTATTGACTATAGGATATGAACAATCAATAGCAAAGTGTCCTGGTTGTCTACGGCCCAACACGGGTTCTCGGCTCTTTGATCATTCTTTCCATTCTTGGGTTATCGGCTCTACGATATTCAACCTTTGATGCTCGGCTCTCTTAGGTGGCCTATCTTCCCTTGACTTGGAGGGAGCTGAATGTCTCCTGGAGGATTCACCCTTGTTTCTTTTATAGTTCTTGTTGAAGAACTTGTTGAATCTTTTAACCATCAAGGCAATTTCCGCCTGATCAATGGCTTCCTTGACCTCAACTCTCTTCCCATCCTTGACTATAAGTGCAGCTGTTTTGGGTACAACTGTCTCCTTTTGATCTTTTATTCTCAGCTCAAACTCGTAGGCTTTGAGGTCTGAGAATAGCTCATGGTTGGATGTTGTTGTGAGGTTCATTGAATGTCTCAGGGCCATGACCTTCATTTCCCATTCAGCTGGGAGGCTTCTCAGAATCTTCATACACATTTCCTTCTTTGTATATTCTTTCCCAAGTGCGGATAATTCATTTGTGATCTCAGTGAATCGAGCATCCAGCTGATCCAAGGTTTCACCTGCAAGCATTTTAAAATTTTCTAATTTTTGTACAGCAACGGACAATTTGTTTTCTTTAATTTGCTCAGATCCTTCACAAATTAAAGTTAATTTATCCCAGATTTGTTTTGCAGTTTGACAAGATTTGACTTTATTGAACATTACTTTGTCCAAGGTTTTGTAAAGTATGTACTTGGCCACATTGTCCAAGTTGTATCTTCTTCTGTCCTCGTTTGTCCATTCAGTCCTTGGTTTCTCAACCAGGGCTGGTCTTGCTTCAGCAGCAGCTTCCTCTCCTTGATTCTTGGCTCTCTGTACAACTATGTTCACTTTCAGTATTTGCAGTGGCCCATCCTCTATCACTATACACATTTCATCATGTAAAGAAGATAGATGAGCATGCATACGAATTTTCCAGTCATCAAATTCCTCAATAGTGAACATAGGAATGTGTGTCAAATTTGCTTCCATGATAATAACTTTACTGAATAAAAAAAGCTTTTGAAAGAGCAAGTGTTAAAAACTTCTTTGAAAGATTGGATATCTAGTTCAGTAACCAGTGCGGAAGGCTCAATGAACCAACCGCTCTTATACCACTTATAGGTCCCAAGGGATGTGAGTAAGGTTTAGAAGGGGGGGTTGAATAAACCTTACCAACTTTTCGATTTTAGTCCTTTTAAAATTTTACAGAGTTAAATACACAACTAAGTCTTTGGGGGACACTAAGTTAGTTAACCAAATAGAGTTAGCCACTCATGTGATTTCGATTGATTTTGTTGATAGAATAACTCAGCTATTTAGTCTAAACCTTAACTTGGCTGTGATGAGATTTTCAGCGGAAGACTTAACACCCTTTAGTTTGATTTAATTTGTTTTAAACACTTGATTTTATCACTTAGTTACTTATCAGTTGGATAGCAAATTATCAGCAGATATAAAGTGATATGTGGAAATAAAATGCTAAAATGTAAATGACACAATAATTTTTATAGAGGTTCGAAGATGGGGTAATTCTTTTACTTCTCTCTTCTCCAACTCCTGGAGGAATCCACTAAGTAATGATTAGAGTACAAAGTGGTTATCAGTCCAGATACAAGTCTTGATCACACAACTGACTTGCTCCTTTGGGACTCAGTCTGGAGATGCCTTGGTCACACAGCTGGCTTCTCGTCCGACTCAGCTACTTCACAGGGTGGTTGCCTTGCTACTTCAGCTCACTTTCTCAAACTTAACATCATCTTAACGGGTAAGAAATGTGATGACTTTGTTAACCGATCTACTACAACCCAAACAACCTTGTTTCCTTTGGTTGATGGTGGAATCCCTACCACAAAATCCATAGTTATTTACTCCCATTTCCATTATGGGATGTCAAGTGGTTTGAGCAAACCAGATGGTCTTTGGTGTTCGACTTTAACAAGTCAAATATTTTTCCACAAAAGTTCCAATATCTCTTTTCATACTTCGCCACCAAAATACTTCTCTTAAATCTCGATATATTTTTGTACCTCCAGGGTGAGTTGTGTACGGCGTACAGTGAGCTTCTTCGAGAATTTCTTTTCTAAGCCTTTCTTCTTTAGGAACGCATAATCTCCTTTCATAAGTCAAAGTACCATCATTTGTTATAACAAATCCTTTTACATTCCCTTCACGAACTTTTTCTTTCATTTTGCTCAAAAATTTATCTCGATGTTGAGCTTATTTTAACTTCTCTCGCAGAGTAGGTTGCACCACCAAAGATGCTAGTACTATCTCTGTGCTTTTTGGTGGTACCATTACTTCAATTCTCATCCTGACAAATTCTCTAACAAGATGTTCTTGCTCAGATATCAAACTTGACATTTCTCCTTTTGTTTTACTACTTAATGCATCGGCTACAACATTAGTTTTACCTGGATGATAGCTAATAGTGCAATCATAGTCATTCACCAACTCCAACCGCCTTCTTTGCCTCATGTCTAGCACTTTATGAGTAAACAGATATTTCAAGCTTTTGTGGTCGGTGAACATTTCACATCTCCCTCCATATAGGTAATAACACCAGATTTTTAATGCATGCACTACATCAGCTAACTCTAGGTCATGAGTAGGATAGTTTAACTCATGTGGCTTTAGTTGTCTTGAGGCGTAGGCAACCACTTTACCATGTTGCATTAGCACGCTTACCAAGCATAGTTTTGATGCATCACTATAAATAACAAAATCTTTAGTGGGGTCAGGAATTGTTAATACTGATGCAGAAGTTAGCCTTCTTTCAACTCCTGAAAGCTTTCTTCGCATTTCTCATTCCATTGGAACTTCTCCCCTTTTCTTGTTAATTGAGTCATAGGGGCAACTATCTTTGAGAATCCTTCAATAAATCTCCGATAATAGCCTCCCAAACCTAGAAAATTGCGAACTTCATTAGCATTCGTAGGTACACTCCATTCGTTGTCGCATCAACTTTAACTGGGTCCACTTCGATTCCTTGAGCAGTGATTACATGTCCAAGAAACACAACTCGATCTAGCCAAAAACACATTTTTTGAATTTCACATATAATTTCTCCTTGTGAAGTGTTTCTAGCACTATTCTTAAGTGCTCATTATGTTGCTCCCTATTCTTTGAATATACAAGTATATCATCTATAAATACTATGATGAATTGGTCTAGATACAGATGAAACAATCTATTCATCAAGTCCATGAATACTGTTGGTGCATTACTTAACCCAAATGGCATTACTACAAAGTCATAATGTCCATATCGGGTTCTAAAGGTTGTTTTTGGGATATCACTCTCTTTAATTTTTAATTGATGATATCCGGATCTCAAATCAATCTTAGAGAAGGTGTTGGCACCTCTTAATTGATAGAACAAGTCTTCAATCCTCGGCAATGGGTACTTGTTCTTCACTGTGAGTCAATTAAGTTCTCTATAATCGTATACACATCCTAAATGACCCATCTTTTTTCTTGACAAATAGAACTGGCGCTCCCCACAGTGATACATTAGGTCTAATGAATCCCAAACCCAAAAGTTCTTGTATTTGCACTTTTAACTCTTGTAATTCCTTTGGCGCCATCCTATAGGGTGCCTTAGATATAGGTGCTGCCCCAGGTACCAAATCTATTCCAAATTTAACCTGGCGATCAGGAGGAATTCCCGACATGTCTTTTGGGAATACATCAAAATTCTTGCTCAATTGGTATGTCATTGGGTGTCACTTCGGTCGTCGAGGTATTGACTAAACTCTCTAGATATCCTTGATAATTTTTCTTTTTCAACATCTTTCGTGCTTTCATTGCCGATATCACTCGTGGTATTGCCTTAGACTTAATCCAATAGAATTTTATCTCATCATTTCCTGGCAGTTTGAATATTATCTCTTTCTCGTGACACTTAATGTCTGCCTGATATCTACAAAGCCAATTCATACCTAAGATTACGTCAAAATCCTTCATCTTAATTATGTATAGATCAAATTTTTAAGATATTTTCCCCCTATATTCACTTCAACATCATTATTCACTGAGTCGGTTGTTATCGACTTTCCAGATGGCAAGCCAACCTCAAGGGGTTCACTTACTCTAGCACTTTTATGTCCTAATATAGCATGAAATTTGGCAGATAAAAACGAATGTGTGGCACCAGTGTCGAAAAGTACAAGAGCAGGTATTCCAGAGATGGTTATCATACCTGACATTGTACCCGGGTTCTGACCAGCTTCTTCCTGAGTCATAGCATACATTCGAGCTCTACCTCTAGATGTTTGTTCTCTTCTTTCCCACTCAGCTTTCAAGAGAGGACAATTAGAGACTTCATGCATGGCTTCTTACACTTGAAGCATTTTCCTTGTCCAGCTAAACATTCTCCAAAATGATTCTTCTTGCATTTTGGGCAAGTTAGCCTATCTGCTTGCGTAGGTGGGTGTGCATTTCCATCAGTCTTTATTTTTTTATTTTTATTTTCACTTTTATTCTGTTTTGCCCCGTCCCATTTTCTTTTCTCAGGTAAAATGACCAACTTTTGCTCCTCCTTGTCCCCAGCAAAACTTGCCTCCACCTCATGAGCCCTTTTCACCATCACTGAGTAATCCAAATTTCCTTGAGCAGATAGTATTCCTGATAGTTGTGCTCGAAGTCCCCTTCTGAACATCTGAGCCTTTTTCAAATCAGTATCCACTAGGTGTGGAGCAAACCGACTTAGTTGATTGAATTGTCACTCATACTCTGTGACAGTCATATTTCTTTGTTTAAAGTTAAGGAATTCTGCCTCCTTTTTGTCTCGATATGATTGTGGGAAAAACTTTCTATTACAATCATCTTGAACTCATCCCATGTTAAAGCATTCCGCTCTTCCTCGGTTTTAGTTCTCAAATACCCTTCCCACCAATGATTAGCATCTTCAGTGAGTTGGAATGCAGCACATACGACTCTCTGTTCGTCTGTGCAGCCAATAAGTCGAAAAATCCTCTCTAGTGATCAAACCTTTCTTCTACTGCAGTCGGACCATCACGTCCGTTGAATGTGGGTGGACGATAGTGGCGAAATTGTTCCAAGACTCATGCGTTGTTGTTGTCCCCGTTGTTCTGCACACCTCTAATGAACTCATCAATTATATCTCCAACAGTATTGGTGGTTTGATTTCATGTGTTAGTGGAGTTCTCACCATTGGCTTGATTTCCACGACGGGGAGCCATGTTCCTAAGGTTATACGTAATGTTTTATTATTATTTACCCCAAGTTATTAATGGAATTTGCATGAAATATCTAACTTAAAATCTAAATATCATAATATAATGGTCAAATAAATTAGTATCAATTAAAGGACAACTAAGCTTTATATATAATAAGGATTTATTTATCAATTATTGCAATACATAGACCCATGATCTATGTCTTCATCTTCCTCCGGATCTTCTTCTGGGTCTTCTTCTGGATCTTCCTCCAGATCATCTTACAGGTTTCCTTCTGGTTCCTCATCTTCTGCCATAGCCTCATTGTTCAAGAACTCAATCCATTTACCGTATAACCTGGCAGTGAATGTCCCGTAGTTTATTTTTGGTCGGTCGTCATGCCTGTCATACTCCAATAATAAGGCATAAAGCTTTTCAGCCTTGACGTTCCAAAATGAGGGTAAGCTATCAATCACTCTACGGGAGGCAGCACGTTCGTTTGGAGCGTCGATGACATTCCTCACGTTATACCACAACTGGTGAATTTTAACTATATATTCTCCAATACTATCTGTTAGTCCAAGTAGCTACGATAATCTAGAGGGGGTGAATAGATTATGCCGATTTTCTGATTTTCGCCCTCTTTTTCGAATGTAGAAATGATAGCAAGATGTAAGTGTGGGAAAATAAACAACACCCATTGATTTATAGAAGTTAAACCCACCTAGGGCCTAATCCTCTACCACCCAGATATATCCGAAGTGGATTTCGAAAAAGAAAAAGAATTTTATTAATGGATACCAAACTATTACACCTTGACCTTGAAGAGCACCTCACTCTTCTTACAACACAACATATGAAGATTACCATAATCTTCTTACACCAATGAAGAGTACCACACTCTTCAACACCTAGAATCACCCAATTGTACTCTTACCACAAGAACACAAAACAATGAAGTCTTCTTTTGGATGATTGAAAACAAATTCAAGATTACAACTCGATTGAAGTATACAACTTTAAAGTGCAAGTGTAATCAAGAATGAAGCCTAGTACTCAAGATGTGCAAGTGAAATACTTAGGCTAAACACAACAATAATATGAAAGTGAAGAACAAGAAGTTTGCTTGTGTTTGAATAGCTTTGTGTTGTTGTATCTTGTTGCTTCAATCCTTCATCTATTTATAGGAGAGGTCTTGGATTTGATTTTCAGACATAGACTCCTTCTTAGAGATTGAAATCTGTAAAACATTGCAAATCAAATGGAGATTATAGCTGTTAGAAATCAATCCCTTAAAATCATGAAAAGTTGTGTGTTGCGCAACGGATAGTTTGCTGATAAAACCTTAGGTCGACCGGTTGACCACAAATACAGAATTTGAAATATAACACAAAAAAACACAAAATGGCCTGTTGGAGGGGTTGACCGGATCCAAGGGGGGGGGTTGAATCGGTCCAACACCTTAAATTGGATACAGAAGAGTTTCAGCAAAAATAAAACTCCCCAGGTAAGTGGTCGACCAGTCGACCTCCTGGGTTTTCCGTCCGTCTCGTTTCTCTTTTAGAAATCAAACTTTCAGGCACGGGTTGCCCTCTAGGGCGACCGGTTGAACACGAGACAGAAGTGTTGTCCAATTTTTGTCAAAAATAAACTTCAAGAAATACTCCAATAAATTAGTTAAAAAAAAATAAATCGATTAGGAGTATTTGGACAACATTTAGAGACATTGTTTTGGTAAAAAACTCAGTTAAATAAAATCATCAAAATTACGATAAAAACATTTATCTAACAAACTCCCCCTTTTGATGATTACAAACCAAAAAAATTTTAAGAGGTTGATTTTGAAAACAAAACAAGTTTTTCCGGTCAAAGATTAACTATCCATCTTTAGCGACACTTTTCATGTGTAAGAATCATAAGGATGGGAGCAAAGATTTTTCAAATCATTTTGTAAAAGCTCCCCCTATCAACATGTACAACAAGCGTAGGTATAGAAGCAAACAACTGAAAGCTAAAAGCTCAGCTTTTATATTTTGAGCTTAAATATCAAGAGCTTAGAAGCTCCCCCTGTCAAAAAGAAATAACTAGTCATGTATAAAAGTCCATTATGCATCTATTGGACTAAGTTTCATCCTCAGCTTTTGACATTTTCATCCATAGCTTATAGCTTTTTTTCGCGAGTTTTTTCTATCTTCTTTGAGATTATTGGCTTATTTCATGTTTTTCTCCCTTTAGAATCATCAAAAATAATGTTAGCACGATAAAAACATCATAAAAATATATCAAAGTATGCATTACAATCGAATTATCGAGCTTTTGAGCATAAAGCTTACATTTCCAAATAATAAGGGAAAATTTGAGAAGATGATTTGCAAAAGCTCATTTGATTGATAAAACATGATCTCTATAAACATATAAGATATTTGAAATCAAGAGAATCATGTAAGGGATGAAATTTTCATTTAAACATTTCGTCGAACACTTGGCGTGCGTAAAATAAAAACGAAGATGTATATAGTGAAAATGTAATCATGCCCAAAAATTCATCACCAATCACAGTTCTATAATTATTATCCATCAACAATCAATAATCTCAACATAATGATACAACAAATTCATCAAAATACCCAAGTACATGTATTTTCTCAAGGGTTCAACCCGATTGAGATTAAAATGGAAATAAACTTACTAATTAATTGGAGAAGTCGGATAATAATGATGATATATCAATAATATAAGTCCGATAATATGGAATTTATAAGAAATAAATTATTTTGAGTGAATTGTGTGTGAAATTTGCAAAGGGGTGCAAAATAGGTGGAAAAACAATTAAAAGGACGAAGGCTGGGACAAAAACCATTTTAACCAAGAAAAGGCCTTGTTCGACCGGTCCAGGGGGGTCGACCGGTCCATGCCTCGATCGACTGATCGACCCCTAGGTCCTCCGATCCCTGAAGCAATTATTCAATTTATGTCCGAATTTTGAATTAAAAATTCGATTTTTCACCCCTAAGTTTTAAAAATGCACAAAATGCAAATATAGACCTTATTCGATATGCATTATGCCTAAACGAGCTCGAATTGACGCAAAAGACTCGGCGGTTAAAGGTTTTGTAAAAATATCCGCGAGTTGATCTTGAGATGGAACTAAACACATCTCAATTTTTTGTTTGGAAACGCAATCCCTTAGAAAATGATGACGAACCTCAATATGTTTAGTTCGGTTATGAAGAATCAGATTTTGAGCAATTTTTATAGCAGACGAGTTATCACAAAAGATAGGAATATTTTCAAAAGAACATGTGTGTTCCGCTAATGGTTGTTTCATCCAAAGTAATTGAGTGCAACAAAAGGCCGCGAAAATATATTCAGCTTCGACCGTTGATAAGGATACACAATTTTACTTTTTCGTAAACCAAGATACGAGGCATTTGCCTAAAAATTGACATGATCTGGGGTGCTTTTTCAAAAGAACATGTGTGTTCCGCTAATGGTTGTTTCATCCTTGACGTTGGTTGCCATTGGACTAATGACGATTCTTCCTTCTTCAATTCCGAACTTCTTTAGAAGTTCTTTTGTATACTTTGATTGTGATATATAAATGCCTTCTTCACATTGCTTAATTTGGAGTCCAAGGAAGAAATTGAGCTCTCTCATCATACTCATTTCAAATTCTCCTTGCATCAACTTGGAAAATTTCTTGCAAAGAGATTCATTAGTATTACCAAAAATAATATCATCAACATAAATTTGAACTAATAAGTAATCTTGCTCTTTTTCGAAAACAAAAAGAGTAGTATCAACTTTACCTCTTGTAAATCCATTTTGCAAAATAAAAGAGCTAAATCTATCATACCATGCTCGGGGTGCTTGTTTTAAACCATATAAGGCCTTTTTAAGTTTGTAAATATTATTTGGCCTTGAAAAATTTTCAAATCCCGGAAGTTATTTTACATAGACTTCTTCTTGAATAAAACCATTTAGAAATGCGGATTTAACATCCATTTGGTAAAGCTTAAAAGTTTTGAAACAAGAATAGGCAAGCAAAATACGAATAGCTTCTAAACATGCTACGGGTGCAAAAATTTCGTCATAATCAATACCTTCTTCTTTATAATACCTTTGAGCTACTAACCTTGCTGTTTCGAACAAAATTGCCTTGGTCATCGAGTTTGTTTCGGAACACTCATTTTGTACCAATAATTGTTTGTAATGGAGGACAAGGTACCAATTCCCAAACATCATTCCTTTCAACTCTTCTTGCCTTTTTAAAAACCAATCCTCGTCTTCAATTGCTTCCTTTGCATTGTTTGGCTCTTTTTGAGAAATAAGAGCTTTCTCGGCAAATTTCCTTCTAGTCCTGACTTTGTCTAGAGGGTCCCCAATTATGAGATCTTTTGGATGATCTCCTTTGAATTTTAGAGCAAAGAGGAGATCCGAATTATCACCTTTGTCTTCTTATGGAACATTTAAAGTTGAAGGTTGATCATTTGATGTTGAAGGTTGATTACTTTGAGCATCATTTTGAGTAATTGGTTCAATATCGTCTTCTTCATCACTTTCATCATTAGGTATCCTTTCAACACCCGAAGCTTCATTGAATTTGGTGTGAATAGATTTTTCAACCACCATGCTAGTCTTATTGTAAACCCGGTATGCTTCTCTCTTGGTTGAGTACCCCATAAATATTCCTTCATCGGCCTTAGGATCAAGTTTGTCCAATTGATCCTTAGTATTCAAAATAAAACACTTACACTCAAATATTTTCAAGTAACTAATATTTGGAGTTCTTCCTTTCCAAATCTCATACGGTGTTTTATTCAATTTGGGACAAATGTATACTCGATTAATAACATAACATGCGGCACTTACAGCTTTGGCCCAAAAATATTTTGGAAGTGAAAATTCATTGAGTATTGACCGACTCATTTCTTGAAGAGTCTGATTCTTTCTTTCGGCTACTCCATTTTGTTGTGGTGTTCTTGGAGCCAAAACATTGTGAGCATATCCCTTAGTTTCACACAAGACTCTAAATTCACCATCAAATTCACCGCCTCGATCACTTCGAATAGACTTAATGGTATAAGTCTACACAACTTAGCAAAGTCATTAACGACATCGCTTTTATTAGCAAGAAAAATAGCCCAGTATATCTAGAATAATCATTGATTATAACAAAAGTGTAATGTTTTCCACTTAGACTAGCCGTACCAATATCCCCGTACAAATCAATATGAAGTATTTGTAGAGGTTTGGTTGTGAAAATTTCATTTTTGGGCTTAAAAATACTTTTAACTAATTTGTTCTTTTGACAAGTGTCACATAAGCCAAGATTTTCAAAACTCAATTTGGGTAGTCCTTTTACATGTTGGTTTTTTTAAATATTTTGCAAATTGTTGTATCCAACATGTCCAAGTCGCCTATGCCATAAACTAGTTAAATCATTATTGGCGACAAGACAAGAACAATTTGACTAATCAAATCACTTATACAAATTTTGTAAAGATTGCCTTCCTATTTGCTTCACAAATAATTTTATCATTTTTTAGAATAATGCATTTTTCTTTATTGAAATTAACATTGTAATTTGAATCACAAAGTTGGCTAACACTTATCAAATTAAACTTAAGCCCTTCAAACTAAAAGAACATTACTAAGAGAGAAAGAAGAGTTACCAATTTCTCCATTTCCAAGAATTCTTCCCTTGCCATTCCCGAACATAACCATGCCTTCTTCTTGGAGCTTGATGTTGGTAAAAAATTCTCTCCTTCCGGTCATGTGGCATGAACACCCATTGTCCACGAGCCATTTTGAATCTTCCGAAATGGTTATAGCCCCTAGTGTTAGATAAATGTTTTTATCATGATTTTGATGATTTTGTTCTAATGAGTTTTTATACCAAAACAATGTCCCTAAATGTTGTCCCAACACTTCCAATCGATCTAAAATGTTTTTACTTTTTTTTGGAGTATTTCTTGAAGTTAATATTCGATTTAATATTGGACAACACTTTTGTTTCAGGCTCGACCGGTCGCCCTATAGGGCAACCCGCACTGAGTTGAGTTTTGAAACAGAAAATGGGACGTAAGAAAAGAAAAAAAAAAGGCGGCGAGGCGACCGGTCGACCAGGTGGCGGCGGTGTGGTCGGCCGGTCGACCGGTGGGCGACCTGCACCGCAAGTTGGATTTTTGTTCCGAAGTAAAAACGCAAGCAGGGCAACCGGTCACACGGTGAGGCGACCGGTCGCACCCCCTTCGACCGGTCCCCTGTGTAAAAATTCGCAGAATTCAATTTCAATCTTATCTCTGCGCGACCGGTCGAACCCCATGTTTGACAAAGAAACTATCCGTTGCGTTTTTGCATGACTTTTCCCTATTTTGTGGGATTGATTTCTAACAGACTATATTGATGATTTTAAATGGTTTCTTTTGCAGCAAATCACTCCCCCAAGGAGGAGCCAATGTCCGGAAATCAAAGCCAAGACCTCTCCTATAAATAGAGGCTTCATTCAAGCAACAAGATACAACACTCCATACAAGCAAAGAGCAAACAAAGCAAACACTTTCATATATCTTGTTGTATTAGTCTTAGCACTTTCACTTGCACAAATTTGAGGTCTAGGCTTTCAATTCTTGATTACACTTGCACTCATATTGTATCAATCATTATTGAGTTGTAATCTTGATTTTGGTCATCATTCAACACAAGACATCCTTGTGAGTATTCTTGTGGTAAGAATACACTTGGGTGATCTAGGTGATAGGTGTTTGAAGGTTGTGGTAATCTTCAAAGGTGTTGTAAGAGGGTTGTGGTAATCCTCAAGGTGTTGTAAGAGGGTTGTGGTAATCCTCAAGGTGGTGTAAGAGGATTGTGGTAATCCTCAAAGTGGTGAAGGAGGGTTGTGGTAATCCTCAAGGTGTTGTATTAATTTTTGGTAAATTAATAAAATCTTTTCTTTCTTTTTGAAATCCATCCCGGAGATCTTTGGGGTGGTAGAGGATTAGGCCCTAGGTGGGTTGAACCTCTTTAAATCGACGAGTGTTGTTTTATTTCCGCATTTACATTCTCGTCTTTGGTTGATTATTCAAAAAGAGGGCAAAATCTGAAAAACCGAGATAATCTATTCACCCCCTCTAGATTATCGTAGCCACTTGGACTAACAAGTGGTATCGAGCCAAACTCTTTGGCTAGCTCGTTCGAGTAAAGAGGAAAGATCCATGGCTACGAATGACGCTTATCTCACAGGCGCCTCCACCAACAAGCCACCATTGTTCGACGCCAACAACTACGCATTTTGGAAAGACCGTATGGAGTGCTTTCTACAAGGGTGCGGATTTGACATATGGAATGTGGTTATTGAAGGAGTTGATCAACCAACAAAAAAAAATGGAGGATGGCACCTCGACTCCTAAACCTTTCAAGGAGTTCGATGAAAATGATAAGAAGGCTTTCTCTCTAAACGGTAAGGCCTTAAATATTTTGCATTGCTCACTTACCGCCACCGAGTACAATCGCATACGAGGCATAAGGTCGGCACATGAGGTTTGGGAAAAATTGGAGACTATATATGAAGGGACAAAGAAGGTCAAGCAAGCTAGAAAGACCATGCTTGTTAAAGACTTTGAAAACTTTAACATGTATGATGGTGAAAGCATCTCCAAGATGGTGGAAAGGCTTGACAACATTGTCAATCCTCTTGTGGCCCTCGGTAAAGTCATCTCTCGAAGAAGACAAAGTGACTAAGGTATTGAATGCTCTTCCCGGCTCATGGTCCGAAAAAGGTGACGGCAATCACGGAAGCACAAAATCTTGAGACACTCAAGTTTGACGAGCTCATCGGGAACCTCCTCATCTATGAAGTCTATCTCAAGGAGAGGAAAAATACCAAACCAACCATCAATCAATCGGGTATGCAAAATATTCCTAAAGGTCTTGCTTCCTCTTCTAATAATGCATACTATGATAATGATGATGATGATGAGGAGACGGCCGCACTTGTTCGAAAATTTGCAAAATTTGTGAATAAAAATAAAGCAAGAAAACCAAGAGATAATGCTTGCTTTAAATGCGGAAAACCCGGGCACTTCATTGCCGATTGCCCAAAGCTCGATGAAGAGGAGCAAAAGAAAAGGAAGCCTTTTACAAAAAGAAGGCTCTAAATGCGGAAGTCAAAACATGGGATGAACTACTCGAAACAACCGATGAGGAAGGAGAAACCGAACACGGTCTCATGGCTATAGACGATGAAAACAATGAGGTACACTCAAATTCTTCTACTTCCTCCATAGTTGATGACTTGCAATGTGATTTTGATGAATTGCAAATTGAGTTTCAAAATTTAATCGTTAAATACAAAAATTTGAAAAAGGAGCATAAGGAGATTAAGGTTGAAAAGGAAAAATTATTTACCTCTTATGAATCTTTAGACAAAGCTCATGCTCTTACTCTTTCTAGAATTCATTCTCTTGAAACCGAAAAGGAATCGCTCACAAAAGATATTGAATGTTTGAAAAATGACGTGCATCGTTTCAACATAAGTACGGATAAAGTCACAAAAATTTTAGATGCACAAAGAGGTGAGCATTCCAAATCGGGACTTGGTTATAAGCCATTTCAAAGTGTTTTTAAGAAAAATAACCAAGGTCCGACTTTTGTACGTGCCAATAATTATAATACTCCTACTTGTTTTTATTGTGGCAAAGTTGGACATTATGCTAATAATTGCAAATTGAGAAATAGCTCAAGACATGTTTGGAGACCCAAAGGTCTCAAGACTAACCCCATGGACCCCAAAATTATAGGGTACCTAAAAGAAATGATTTTGTAGGTAATAGGGGCTATAACAACCATGGAGGATTCGAAATGGCTCGTGGACAGCGGATGTTCACGCCATATGACCGGGAGGAGAGAGCTTTTTACCAACATCAAGCTCCAAGAAGAGGGTATGGTCATGTTCGGCAATGGCAAAGGAAAAATTCTTGGAAATGGAGAAATTGGTAACTCTTCTTTCTCTCTTTGTAATGTTCTTTTAGTAGAAGGGCTTAAGTTTAATTTGATAAGTGTTAGCCAACTTTGTGATTCAAATTATGATGTTTCTTTTAATAAAGAAAAATGCCTTATTCTTAAAAATGGTAATATTATTTGTGAAGCAAATAGAAAAGGCAATCTTTACAAAATTTGTACTAGTGATTTGGTTAGTCAAAATGTTTCTTGTCTTGTCGCCAATAATGATTTAACGAGTTTATGGCATAGGCGACTCGGACATGTTGGATACAAGAATTTGAAAAATATTTACAAAAACCAACATGTAAAAGGACTACCCAAATTGAATTTTGAAAATCTTGGCTTATGTGACACTTGTCAAAAGAACAAATTAGTTAAGAGTAGTTTTAAGCCCAAAAATGAAATTTCCACTACCAAACCTCTACAATTGCTTCACCTTGATTTGTATGGGGATATTGGTACGGCTAGTATAAGTGGAAAACATTACACTTTTGTTATAGTCGATGATTATTCGAGATATACTTGGGCTCTTTTTCTTACCAATAAAAACGATGCCGTTAATGAGTTTGTTAAGTTGTGTAGACTTATTGAGAATGAAAAAGAAGATACTATCAAGTCTATTCAAGCGATCGAGGTGGAGAATTTGACGGTGAATTTAGAGTATTTTGTGAAACCAAAGGATATGCTCATAATTTCTCGGCTCCAAGGACACCTCAACAAAATGGAGTAGCCGAACGGAAAAATCGAACATTACAAGAAATGAGTCGATCCATGATCAATGAATTTTCACTTCCAAAGTATTTTTGGGCCGAAGCCGTAAGTACCGCTTGCTATGTCATTAACCGAGTTTATATTCGTCCTAAAATGAATAAAACTCCATATGAGCTTTGGAAAGGAAGAACTCCAAATATTAGTTATTTCAAAATATTTGGATGTAAGTGCTTTATTTTGAATACTAAGGATCAATTGGACAAACTTGATCCTAAGGCCGATGAAGGTATATTTATGGGGTATTCAACCAAGAGCAAAGCATATCGGGTTTACAACAAGACTAGCATGGTTGTTGAAGAATCTATTCATGTCAAATTTAATGAAGCCTCGGGTGTTGAAAGAATACCCAATGACGATAGTGATGAAGAGGATATTGTTGAAACTATTGTTCAAAGTGATGCTCATAATGATAAACCTTCTATTTCATATGATCAACCTTCAAGTTCAAATGTTCCTCAAGAAGATAGGGGTGATACTTCGAATCTTCCCGTAGCATTAAAATTTAAGGGAGATCACCCAAAAGATCTTATTATTGGTGATCCCTTGATAAAGTAATGACTCGAAGGAATTTTGCCGAGAAAGCTCTTATATCTCAAAAAGAGCCTAAAAATGCTAAGGAAGCTATTGAGGATGAAGATTGTTTTTGGAAATGCAAGAGGAGTTGAATCAATTTGAAAGAAATGATGTATGGGAATTAGTACCTTGTCCTCCATCTCAAACAATTATTGGTACTAAATGGGTATTCGAAACAAACTCGATGATCAAGGCAACATTGTTCGAAATAAGGCAAGGTTAGTAGCTCAAGGGTATTGTCAAGAAGAAGGTATTGACTATGATGAAACTTTTGCTCCGTGTACGTTTAGAAGCTATTCGTATTTTACTTGCCTATTCTTGTTTCAAAATTTCAAACTTTACCAAATGGATGTTAAATCCGCTTTCCTAAATGGTATTATTCAAGAAGAAGTTTATGTAAACAACAACCTCGGGGTTTGAAAATTTTTCTAGGCCTAATGATGTTTATAAACTTAAAAAGGCTTTGTATGGTTTAAAACAAGCACCCCGTGCATGGTATGATAGACTTAGCTCTTTTCTTTTGCAAAATGGTTTTACAAGAGGCAAAGTTGATACTACACTCTTTGTTTTTGAAAAAGGGCAAGATTGTTTACTTGTGCAAATTTATGTTGATGATATTATCTTTGGTGCTACTAATGAATCTTTTGCAAGAAATTCTCCAAGTTAATGCAAGGTGAATTCGAGATGAGTATGATGGGGGAGCTAAACTTCTTCCTTGGACTTCAAATTAAGCAATGCCAAGAAGGTATCTATATTTCGCAATCAAAGTATACAAAAGAACTTTTGAAGAAGTTCGGCATTGAAGAAGGAAGAACCGTCTCGACTCCTATGGCAACCAATGTCAAAATTGACAAAGATGAAAAAGGCAAGACGGTTGATGAATCCAAGTATCGAGGTATGATTGGTAGTTTACTTTATTTAACCGCTAGTAGACCGGACATTCTTCATGCCGTGTGCCTATGTGCTCGTTTTCAAAGCAATCCAAAAGAATCTCATATGAGTGCCGTTAAACGGATTTTTCGATATTTGAAAGGCACTATTCAATATGGTTTATTTTATCCAAAGAATGAAATCTTTTCTCTTAAAGGTTATAGTGATTTGACTATGCGGGTAATATTGATGATCGGAAAAGTACTTCCGGATCATGTCAATTTTTAGGCGATTGCCTAGTTTCTTGGTTTTCAAAGAAGCAAAACTGTGTTTCTCTTTCAACGGCCAAAGCCGAATATATTTCCGCCGCATTTTGTTGTACTCAACTTCTTTGGATGAAACAAACCTTAGCGGATTACAAATGCTCTTTTGAAAACGTACCTATCTTTTGTGATAATGTATCCGCTATAAATATTGCTCAAAACCCGGTTCATCATAACCGTACTAAACATATTGAGATTCGACATCATTTTCTAAGGGATTGTGTTTCAAAACGAAAAATTGAGATATCGTTTGTGCCATCTCAAGATCAATTAGCGGACATTTTTACAAAACCGCTAACTTCCGAGACTTTTGCGTCAATACGAGCTCGGTTAGGCATAATGCATATTGAATGAGGTCTACGTTTGCATTTTGCATGTTTTTAAAACTTAGGGGCGAAAAATCGGTTTTTTGGTTGAAAAATCGGATTTTGAAAAATTTGTCAAACAGTGGGCTGAAGAGGTTGAGGGCAACCGGTCGCCCTCAACGTCGACCGGTCGCCCTCAACCACGACCGGTCTCCCTAAGCCATTTTTTGGTTTAAAATCGTTCTGTCTTCAGCATTAGTCATTTTCACTCATTTTGGCCATTTTTCGTCCCCTTTGCCAAATGCACACTATTGTCACTCAAAATTGATTTTCATGCATCCCATTTATATCTTGGACCTTATATAGCATGTTTATCATCATCATTGCTCATCTTTTCCGATCAAATGGTAAGAATTTTCCTTACTTTGCTCAATTGGGTTGAACCCTTGAGTTTATGGCCTTTCTTGTATATTACTTGATGAAATTACTTTATGATCATGATGAGCTTAGTTGTTATCTTTGTATTGTATGATGATTGGTATGATTTGGTGATGAAATTTTTTTGGCTTGGATCATTTACAAGGGCTATATACAACTCTTTTTATTTTTCACGCCCACAATGTGTTCGATGAAATGTTTCAATGAAAATTTCAACTTCTACATGATTCTCTCGCTTCCAAAAGTCTTCTATACTCTTTGAGATCATGTTTTGGGAAATAAAACGAGCGTATGAACTCTTCATGATACATTTCTCCCATTTTCCTTGGTTTTTAAGCCTAAAATTGCTCAATGGTTGATAATCGTCTCTTTGGCGCACTTTGATATATTTGTATGATGTTTTTATTGTCCTCACATTCTTTTTGATGATTCCAAAGGGGGAGAAACAGGAAAATGGCTCGTTAGCTCAAAGAAGCTAATAAAAGCTCGAAATAGAAGCTATAAGCTATGGCTTGTTTAGGCCATAAGTTGTGAAGAAAACTTAGTCCAATGGTTGTTTTATGGACTTGTTTGCATGGACATTAAGTATTTGTGACAGGGGAGCTTCTAAGCTCATGAAGTTATTGTTTATTTTGTAAAAGCTTGTGCTTCTAGCTTATGCAATATTTCTTCTTAATGTGCTTGTTGATAGGGGGAGCTTTTGTAAAATGTTTTTAAACGGATAGTTTACTCTTAAACCGGAAAAATATTTTGTTTTTCGAAATCGTCCTCTTGAAAATTGTTTTGGTTTGTAATCATCAAAAAGGGGGAGTTTGTTAGATAAATGTCTTTATCATGATTTTGATGATTTTGTTCTAATGAGTTTTTATACCAAAACAATGTCCCTAAATGTTGTCCCAACACTTCCAATCGATCTAAAATGTTTTTACTTTTTTTTGGAGTATTTCTTGAAGTTAATATTCGATTTAATATTGGACAACACTTTTGTTTCAGCTCGATTAGGTCGCCCTATAGGGCAACCCGTACTGAGTTGAGTTTTGAAACAGAAAATGGGACGTAAAAAAAAAAAAAGGCAGGGCGGCCGGTCGACCAGGTGGGCGAAACCGGTCGGCCGTGGGCGACACTGCACTGCAAGTTGGATTTTTGTTCCGGACTTCTCTGTTTCGTAAAAACGTCAAGGGCAACCGGTCATACGGTGGCGAGGCGGCCGCACCCCCTTCGACCGGTCCCCCTGTGTAAAAATTCGCGAGAATTCAATTTCAATCTTATCTCTCAAGGCGACGGTCGAACCCCATGTTTGACAAACTATCCGCTTGCGTTTTTGCATGACTTTTCCCTATTTTGTGGGATTGATTTCTAACACTATATTGATGATTTTAAATGGTTTCTTTTGCAGCAAATCACTCCCCAAGGAGGAGCCAATGTCTGGAAATCAAAGCCAAGACCTCTCCTATAAATAGAGGCTTCATTCAAGCAACAAGATACAACACTCCATACAAGCAAAGAGCAAACAAAGCAAACACTTTCATATATCTTGTTGTATTAGTCTTAGCACTTTCACTTGCACAAATTTGAGGTCTAGGCTTTCAATTCTTGATTACACTTGCACTCATATTGTATCAATCATTATTGAGTTGTAATCTTGATTTTGGTCATCATTCAACACAAGACATCCTTGTGAGTATTCTTGTGGTAAGAATACACTTGGGTGATCTAGGTGATAGGTGTTTGAAGGTTGTGGTAATCTTCAAAGGTGTTGTAAGAGGGTTGTGGTAATCCTCAAGGTGTTGTAAGAGGGTTGTGGTAATCCTCAAGGTGGTGTAAGAGGATTGTGGTAATCCTCAAAGTGGTGAAGGAGGGTTGTGGTAATCCTCAAGGTGTTGTATTAATTTTTGGTAAATTAATAAAATCTTTTCTTTCTTTTTGAAATCCATCCAGAGATATCTTGGGGTGGTAGAGGATTAGGCCCTAGGTGGGTTGAACCTCTTTAAATCGACGAGTGTTGTTTTATTTCCGCATTTACATTCTCGTCTTTGGTTGATTATTCGAAAAAGAGGGCAAAATCTGAAAAACCGAGATAATCTATTCACCCCCCCTCTAGATTATCGTAGCCACTTGGACTAACACCTAGTACCTACAAATAAATCATTTTAAGGTGCCCTATAATTTTGGGGTCAATGGGGGTTAGTCTTGAGACCTTTGGGTCTCCAAAAATGACTAAAGCTATTTTTCAATTTACAATATTAGCATAGTGTCCATTTTTACCACAATAAAAACAAGTAATAACATTAGGACTACTAGCACGTATAAAAGTCGGACCTTGGTCATTTTTCTAAAAACATTTTGAAGAGGTTTATAACCAAGTCCTAATTTTGAATGCTCACTTCTTTGTGCATCAAGAATTTTTGTAACCTTATATGTGCTTAAATTAAAACGATACACGTCCTTTTTCAAATTTTCAATCTCTTTTGTGAGCATTTGTTTTTTGGAATCAAGAGCATGCATTTTAGTAAGAGTAATAGCATGAGCACGGTCAAGTGATTCATAAGAAGTAAATAATTTTTCTTTTTCCAATTTGAGCTCTTTATACTCCTTTTTCAAAAGTTTGTATTTACAAATCATGTCTCTAAATTTATTTTGGAGTTTATCATAATCACATTGTAATTCATCAACTAAAGAAAAGGATGAAGAATTAGAGCGCACCTAATTATTTTCATCGTCTATGGCCATGAGTCCATGTTCGACTTCTTCTTCCTCGTCGGATGAGGCAAGTAGCTCATCCCATATTTTTGCTTCGATATTTAGAGCTTTCTTCTTGGGAAAAGGTTTTTTCTTCTTTTGCTCCTCCTCTGCTAATTTTGGGTAATCGGCTATGTAGTGACCGGGTTTCCCGCATTTGAAGCACGAGTTGTCTCTTGACTTTCTTGCCTTATTTTTATTTTCAAACTTGGCAAATCTTCGGACAAGAGCGGTCGTCTCCTCATCATCTTCATCACTAGCATAATATGAATTATTTGAAGAAGATGTTAAGCCTTTAGGAATAATTTGCATACCCGATTGAGAGGTGGATGGTTTGGAATTTTTCCTCTCTTTAAGATATACTTCATAGATGAGGAGATTTACAATGAGCTCATCAAACTTGAGAGTTTCGAGATTTTGAGCTTCCGTGATTGTCGTCACCTTTTACGACCATGAACTGGGGAGAGCATTTAGAACCTTAGTGACCTTGTCTTATTCGGATATGACTTTCTCAAGTACCACAAGAGGATTGACTATGTTGTCAAGCCTTTCCACCATTTTTGAAATATTTTCTCCATCAAGCATAATGAAGTTTTCAAAGTCTTTAACAAGCATGGTTTTTCTTGCTTGTTTAACTTTCTTTGTACCCTCATAAATGGTTTCCAATTTTTCCCAAACTTCATGCGCGGACCTTATGCCTCTAATTCGATTATACTCGGTGGTGGTAAGAGAGCAATGTAAAATATTTAAAGTCTTACCATTTAGAGAAAATGACTTCTTGTCGTTTTCGTCAAATTCCTTGAGGCTCTTGAGGACCGAGGTGCCATCCTCCAATTTCTTGGTTGGTTGAGTTATCCTTTCAATCACTGCATTCCATATGTCGAACCCGCACCCTTGTAAATAGCACTCCATTTGGTCTTTCCAAAAAGCATAATTGTCGGCGTCGAATAGTCGTGGCTTGTTCGTAGACGCGCTGGTGGTGAGGTAGCTCTCGTTTGTAGCCATGGATATTTCCTCTTTACTCGCAATAAAGAACGAGTTTGACAAAGAGTTTGGCTCTGATACCACTTGTTAGTCCAAGTGGCTACGATAATCTAGAGGGGGTGAATAGATTATGCCGATTTTCTGATTTTCGCCCTCTTTTTCGAATGTAGAAATGATAGCAAGATGTAAGTGTGGGAAAATAAACAACACCCGTTGATTTATAGAGGTTAAACCCACCTAGGGCCTAATCCTCTACCACCCAGATATATCCGAAGTGTATTTTGAAAAAGAAAAAGAATTTTATTAATAGATACCAAACTATTACACCTTGACCTTGAAGAGCACCTCACTCTTCTTACAACACAACATATGAAGATTACCACAATCTTCTTACACCAATGAAGAGTACCACACTCTTCAACAGCTAGAATCACCCAAGTGTGCTCTTACCACAAGAACACAAAACAATGATGTCTTCTTTTGGATGATTGAAAAAAAATTCAAGATTACAACTCGATTGAAGTATACAACTTTAAAGTGCAAGTGTAATCAAGAATGAAGCCTAGTACTCAAGATGTGCAAGTGAAATACTTAGGCTAAACACAACAATAATATGAAAGTGAAGAACAAGACGTTTGCTTGTGTTTGAATAGCTTGTGTTGTTGTATCTTGTTGCTTCAATCCTTCATCTATTTATAGGAGAGATCTTGGATTTGATTTTCAGACATAGACTCCTTCTTAGAGATTGAAATCTGTAAAACATTGCAAATCAAATGGAGATTATAGCTGTTAGAAATCAATCCCTTAAAATCATGAAAAGTTGTGTGTTGCGCAACGGATAGTTTGCTGATAAAACCTTAGGTCGACCGGTTGACCACATATACAGAATTTGAAATATAACACAAAAAATGGCCTGTTGGACCGGTCCAAGGGGGGTTGAACCGGTCCAACACCTTAAATTGGATACAGAAGAGTTTCAGCAAAAATAAAACTCCCCAGGTAAGTGGTCGACCAGTCGACCTCCTGGGTTTTCCGTCCGTCTCGTTTCTGTTTTAGAAATCAAACTTTCAGGCACGGGTTACCCTCTAGGGCGATCGGTTGAACATGAGACAGAAGTGTTGTCCAATTTTTGTCAAAAATAAACTTCAAGAAATACTCCAAAAAATTAGTAAAAAAAATTTAAATCGATTAGGAGTATTTGGACAATATTTAAAGACATTGTTTTGGTGATAAACTCAGTTAAATAAAATCATCAAAATTACGATAAAACATTTATCTAACATTATCCCCCTCCTCAATTTGATAGTTAAAATAATGATTGAGTCGGTTAATGGGATGGTTCGGACCCCAGTTATTATTATTATTATTATTATTATTGTTCTTTCATGCAGTGTGACGAGTGCGAGTTCCTGCCATCTATTTATATGCATTTGCATCCATAAGTCTATGTTTACATTTTGTTGTAAGGAATACAAGATTTCTATTCATCTAACATTTAAACTGGTATTATATTTCCTAAAGCAAAATATAGTAACATGGAATACATCATGACATAAATGAGCATACTGATACAATTGTTTAATGTAACTTGCATTAATAATTCTCATACCTTGAGGAGACCGGCAAGATATGATGGAAGTGGATGTTATTACACCATTTTATCTTATACAAAGTTTGATTTTTATTAACTTTTTCTTAAAAAAACTATACATTTTAATTTTTAATTTTTTTTAACAAGCCTACAAAAACGTAAACCTACTCTGATACCACTTGTAATGACCCAATTTTATGAAATTAAAGTACTCTGAAAATTTTATTAAGAAAACACAAATTTATAAATTAAAGTGATCCCAATAATTAACAAAAAGTCGATTTACAATTTTTAATTCTTAAGGGAAAAAATATTGGTCGATCCCAAAATTACCCTGCTACTCCGGATTCATGCTCCGATTGAACTCCATCGTTGACTGCACAGGGGGGGGAGGGTTGCTCGGCGCACTTTTTCCGACGCTCAAGTCGAACTCTATCAAAAGAGAATAATTAAATAATTCATATGTACAGGTAATGTAGAAGAGAAGAGAATAGAATACTGCCTTTATATAGGATTCTCCCAAATAGAGCCCTAATAGAGTCCATATTTGTATATGGGCCCATTTTTAATATTGAAGCCCAAATAATATTGATCCAATATAATATGGCAAATTTGGCCCGTATCAATTAGTCCCCTCACTCTTGTAGTTCATCAATCATCATGTCATGAATGTAAGAGTAGAGTCATTCTCATCTTTGTCGAATTATGATCTACCTCGATTGAAGTTCCTAACATTGAAGGGTTGATTAATAAGCAATCATTTGTCATCAAATTCGTTAAGGGCATCCGCCCATTATGTTTGAAAGTTGGCCCGAGTTGAGCACTTCTCATAAGGGTAGCCGTCCGTATAATGAATCAAGGGCATCCACCTATCAATGTTCATCTGGCCTAACTCGGAAGCTATTCGAATCAGGAAATAGCTCGCCTCGCCCAGCTTCTAAGCCGTTCAAACTAAATGAGTAGAAAATATATTTTCAAAGGCAACTCTATCCCAGCAAAATTGGCATGGAAACCAAATTGGCATGATGGATGACCGGATGCCATATCAGATGATCCATAAATGAACTCTGCTTCTCATTTATAAATAATGCTTTTCTCATAGTAGAGTTAAGAATTCCCAGTCATAATTAGGCTAATAAGTGATATTCATAATCATTGAGCTCCTCAATAAACACAGCTCTTAAGAAATTCCACCCATAATTCAGGCGCTTGTAGATAACATAATTGCACATGTTGTGGTCAAGAAAACCACCTTAATAAATGGACTCACAAATAGATCTTCAGAAACATATTTCTTGTTGTATGAATCCAGAAATAAAGTGAAAGTTGCAATGAACAAAGGAACCTCTAGCAACAAAGGTTTTCAGGTGCTTTCCCAATAATAAATTTCATTCAATCATGCCAAGAAAACTCGTGCAAATCACCAGATAAGTACTCTCATAATCTCAATGAAAGATTAATGTTGAAATCTCGTTTCCGAATTCAGAAATCATATGTGACAAATTACCTCAAAATATCCAATAGTCACACCATTAGTATAAATACCAAGAAACAAATATGGTTGAGATAGGCCTCATTTCATATGAGGCAAATACACTTCTTACTTCAATGTTTGGAGAAATTAGCGATAGAGGAGGAGAAACCTTTTAGGTTGAATAAATAGGTTTATTTTGTACTGATTCCGAGTCGCACTTATCACATCAATTTTTGGAGATTTGAGCAGTTCCATTTCTTGGGGAAAAGTTAATTTGGCCCAACTCAGAAGCTATTCAAATCAGGAAATGGCTCGTCTGGCCCAACTCGAAAGTCGTTCAAACCAGGAAACCGCTCGTCTGACCCAGCTCAGGAGCCGTTCAAACCAGACGACTTCGAGAAAATTTCATCGGCCAGATAAAATATCATCTAGCCCAGCTCAAAGCTGTTCAAACCAGGAAATCGCTCGTCTGGCCCAGCTCGGAAGCCGTTCAAACCAGATGACTTCGGGACAGTTCCATCGCCCGGAAAAAATATTACCTGGCCCAGCTCAAAGCTGTTCAAACTAGGAAATAGCTCGTCTGGCCCAGCTCGGAAGCCATTCAAACCAGACGACTTCGGGACAGTTCCATCTCCCGGAAAAAATATTACCTGGCCCAGCTCAAAGCTGTTCAAACCAGGAAATAGCTCGTCTAGCCCAGCTTCGAAGCCGTTCAAACCAGACGAGTTCGGGACAGTTCCATCGCCCGTAAATAAGTTCTTCTGGCCCAGCTCGGAAGCTGTTCAAACCAGGAAATATCTCGTCTGGCCCAGCTTCGAAGCCATTCAAACCAGATGAGTTCTTCAAGAAATCCATAGGTGTAAAGAAGTCCAAGAAATGCTCAATGACCTCATAGATAATCCTGATCAATATATATATAAAAAAATCCAACAAAATCATAAATCAAAGTCTTTTATGAGATTCAAGAAATCCAGGCCATAATCAGGTTGATAAATGGTATAGTTGCAATCAGTGAGCTTTTCAAGAAGTCCAAATGGTGATGAAAGATGATAACTACTTATAATCAACAAAGTCTTCAAGAAATCCATCCCATGATCAATGGGATTAATGTCAACCGTGTTCATAAATTTGTAAAGAGATCCAATACATCTCTATAAGCTCATAAATAGCGTCTTCTCATAATAGACTCAAGAAATCCGAGACATAATCGAGCTAATAAGTGAATTTGCTTCAATCACGAGTGTGCCAAGAAATCTACCTCAATCTCGTCAAGAAATCCGCTTCATCTCCAATATTATCACAAACAATGTCTTCACTTAATCGATTAGGGAATAATCAGGAAATGAGCTCGTTCACCAACTCTTCCAAATCTACCTCAATGCAAATATTTTCCTCCAGCAAATTGGCAAACACGATTAGGTACAGTTTCCAAAATAGATGTTAAATCTAATAACCTTCTCACCAGCAAGATGTGAGTATGATTTAGTGCACAAATATAATTTATGTTGAGGTGGATTCCAATAAATTAATAGAATCTTGTGGAATGATAAATATTCAGTGCATGTTCAATGCAATTACTCATTTGATAAGTCAAACTCATGCAAGTTAAGATAATTCCATGTAAATTAATCATAAACAAGAGACATAAAAGGACAAGCAATTATCGTCGAAACTTTTCAACAGTCTTAGCTTCCATCAAAATTTAAGAAAGATTTCATTGATCTAATTTAATAAGCCAAATCTAGGCTATATCGATTAGTCCCCCCACTCTTGTAGTTCATTCTGTCATGAACAATAAGAGTAGAATTATTTTCATCTTGAGTTTATAAATGGTTTAGGAGAGCACAACAATTCGTTGACCAAAGCAAAACAATGATCCCAAGAATATGCAATAAATCATGCATCAAAAAATAAAAGTAGTACTCAATCAAGGCTCAGTAAGTTGTCTTTCAATTATTGAAAGAGACATTTATCAGTTTAGTAACTACATGTGTATGAAATATCCACCCCAAGAATCATGCTCCTCAATTTTCAAAAAGTTACACATTAATAGGAAATGGGGACAATGGAACACAACGCATATATCATTCTCTATATTATTGTTGAACTAGAATCCCCAATTCTGGGATAATGTTTAAAAATTAATCTCGATAAATCGCTGATTGAGTACATAAACTTGCATCAGGCTTCTCATGAAAAAGATAATCACATATAAGTTCATTCAAGGTTTTTTAAGCTCTATCAAAATTGGAGTGCAATTTTCCTTCTCTAGTATTATAATTTTTCCCGTACGCGCAATAAAAAACAATTGTGCTGCTACCAGTAACTAATTGTAAAATTGCGGGTCTACTCTTTCCATAGTTTCAAACAATATCTGTAGATTTAAAATTACTATATGAGATAGCACAAATACGTAGGCGCATGAGTTGTCTATATAATTCTGTTTTTCTTTTAAATCTTGTGCAATTGTTCTTTGAGGGGTTGGCTTCTCAAACCATTTAAGTATCAATATATTCAGAAAGTTGATGAATTTGCTTGTCAAAAGTCAAATTAGTGCTAACTAACCTTATAAAGAGAATGGTCATAGATTCATTATCACCAAAAACTAATGAGCAGATGCCCATCATATTTGTTCAGACAGAAAAAATATCATTTTACATTAATAACTCCTGCTGTAAGCTCAAGTGCATAGGCAATAAATTAGCATATATTGTAGGATTAGCACTCTAATTTTCTTATTAACACTAATCATGTACGCAATCTAGTATGGAATCGCACAAATCAATTTTAGCTACACACATTGTAAGGTGCAAGATATGTTTTACAGCATTCAGGTATTCAAGATACATTCTCGACTTTGAAAGATATCCGCAGCCATATATCAACCATAATGAGGTAATAATTTCTCTGCCTGTGTAGGAACCCTTAATCTAGCAAAGTCTTACAGGATAATCTGATTTACGACTCAAATAATTTAAATTTCAAGGGTTATTGAAGTACATAGAAAGTATTCTGCTCTTCCCAAACAAAATAATTCTTGAGCACTTTTAAGAAAAAGCATTGAAGATTATTACCTCAAGAAAAAAAACATTTCATAATTTCAAGTAATTAACATTTGATTATATGGAAATCAACCATGTCCGTTTGCAAACTCCCATAGTAAAAACATTAGGAAAAAACATTTACTTGATATCATTCAAGGGATATAAACTATACTCAAGAATGTCTTAAATGGTAAAACGTACCATGTTTCTTTGGTTAATTGGTTCCATCTGAATCCTGATAAGATGCCTCGAGCATCCTACACCATTTTGTTGTTGTCCTTGGGCAACAGTAACATGTCCGGTCGAGATGGTGTCGATAAGCACAAATGCTAGGACGACATTGTACTACTGGGATCATTTACTGACATCAACAGATCTCTCAAGCTTATGCCGTGCACAGATATGGATTTGCTCTTTCTGCCCAGATTTTCGATTTTTTCTTTGTATTCTCTCAGTCACTTTGTCAAACACATTCAGGATAGTGTTTTGGGCAGCAGAACTTCAATATTTTGGGACCGTATACAAATCTTCATAACCCCCCTCCATATTTCCATCCACATCAACCTCAACAAGTAAAGGTTCAACCATTTGATACCATTTGCAAACTTCCAGTATAAAAAGAACACATAATTGATACTTTATGCAAATGCTGCAACAAAATCCAAATCATCAACAAAATCAATGAACAACACAAGATGGGTGGCTCTAATAGCCATAAACAGAGAATATATATAATTAACATTGAACGCACTAAGTTACCCAGGTTCACTAATAGAAAATTCTTTAAGCAACTTGCTTGTTTTTTTTTTCCATAAATTTTCGTCAAATTTCAGCAGGCTCCCACGGCGGAAATATTCAAATTATTTGAATCTTAAATTCTCCATCAAAAAGCATTTGATTAAGGAATTCAGTTAGATGACTAAATTAACAATGCCACTGATGTGGGGAATTTTACATACATATTCTTTAGTTCACATACCAACCCAAATAATCGAACCAGAAGGATAACTCATCTATATCATTAAGAAATCTTAATATGAATATCGATTAAATAAAGGCAGAAAACTCATCTTTGTTTCAACACCTCCACCATTCAGTGATCGATGCACAAATTCGAGAGAATCACGGGTTCGAGAAATGTTAATCCTTGTGTTTTTGTAGCGGATTTTTCTGATATTTTCTTGCTCCTGCTACTGATTTCAAGCCTCCCCACTTCTTGAATTGTGATTTTGGAGGTCATTTGGTTCACTCTCAAATTTGCGCACAGTTACGACCACGCGATCGGTACATTTTCGGATTCAATTTTTCGGCGTTTCGGTGCTCATTTTCAGCTGGGTTCTTGTTTGGTGTTGCTTCTGGTTCATTTCCTGATTTATTTTCAGATTGCATCCTCAATGAAGCACTCTCAATGAATACCTCCCCTCGTGTCCCCCGAGAACTAGGTGATGATTTTTGAACTCTATGCAGATGGACTTGATAAAATGTGAAGCTCAGATCATATGGTATCCAATTTTCATCGTTCATCAAGTTTTCCTTTTAACTCATGCCTTAACTCGATTTTTCCCACAGACGACGCCAATTGGTCGATCCCAAAATTACCCTGCTACTCCGAATTCATGATCCGATTGAACTCCGTCGTTGACCTGCACAAAAGGGGGCCGGAGGGTTGCTCCGGCGTACCCTCTCCGACGCTCAAGTCAGAACTCTATCAAAAGAGAATAATTAAATAATTCATATGTAGAGGTAATGTAGAAGAGAAGAGAAGAATAGAATCTTTCCTTTATATAGGATTCTCCAAAATAGAGCCCTAATAGAGTCCATATTTGTATATGGGCCCATTTTTAATATTGAAGCCCAAATAATATTGATCCAATATAATATGGCAAATTTAGCCCGTATCAAATATAATAATAATAATAATAATATTATATCTTCCAAATTAAATATCCAACAATTATCCCAAGCATAAATCGGAAAAAAAATTAAAGACATAAATCCAAAATTTAGTCCGATCTTAATTATATAAAATATAAATATAGCATGATTTCTTCCACCATCCACAACATCATATCTTCAGCCGAATTCCTCAACCTGAAAGTCATGATAATAATAGGGGTGAGCTTCATCTCGTTCAGTAGGGATATATCTGTCAATATTTAATATAACATGAAAAGCATTCACATAATTACAACAATCAATTTATTAATTTCCTCTTTTTTCTCTGATTGGCCAGTTCCTGTATATAGCAATGCGGGTTCACCCCGAAGATACTTTTGATCCCGGATCCTTTTCATGGCCCCTAGCTTATATGAATTTATTTTCTCTTAACATATATTGAAATTAATAAAATACAATCATGAAACATTAAATAAAGACAAATGTAACACCCTTAACCTTGTAACACGTGTTTATATAGTATAAAACTATAGTTCATAGGCAGCACGGCGGCATTGCACATGATATTAACTTGTTAATCATGATCTGTAATCATTTTTCGCAAGCGGAAGCATTCACTTAAAAGATTTAACAACAGTTATTCACACAAGTACACTTTGCTATATTACAGGATATTAACGACCGTGCCCTTTTATATACAGATCAAAATAGACTCCATATATGAAATGCAAATGATGAGCTGAGGGAGAAGGATGGAAATCCAGCCGGCCGACCTTTGATTCATGCTTTAAACTTCCGTCACACCTCACGGATCAACTTTTATCTGCAGCAACTAAAAAAATTGACAACATTGCATTTGGTGAATTGCAAGCTCAACAAGTATAATCCGATAACTAGTTATTTAACATCACACAAGCACATTATCACAACCATTTCACACTATAAGATTCATAAACACATATATGCATATGCTTGATCATATTCTTTTACTGTTATGGGCCAGCTAATACCAAGAATAAATCATGATCACGAAGATGGCCATGGCACTCTGTAATTCTTTATTCACGTCGAGTTCAGTGAACTTGGGGTGACCGTACAGTACTCTGTAATCCAGAATTTCTGGATATCTGTAATTCTTTAACACATGGTCAATGTCATTAGCGGCCATAACAGAATCCATTAATCTCTGATGAATGCATTTTCTGTAATCACGTTGTTCATTTTCCGTATCAATAACATCAGTAGAGATCGCATATCTCATTTTCATATCTATAACATCAGTGGACATCATATATCTCAATTCCATTTCAATGTCATCACATAGAGATCATATACCTCGATTCCATCACAACACCACCAAAGAGAATCATATAATTCACATTAGAGCACAACAAGCTTCTAATTATAATAGCTAAACAAGTAAGCAATTCATACGAACATATCAATTATATAATCACACAAGTCAAATAACAAGGTAAAAGATTATACTCACAAGTGGTGCTCTTATCTCAATGATTTTGTCTAGTTGGTCCGATTTGCTCTTTTATCGGGATTTTGACCTATTAACATATTAAAAATTCATAACCACATTCAAGATTATATATTTAACTTTAATTAAATCATGTAGCTGTAATCCAAAAATCTGTCATATACTCCAGTTCTATGATTCTCAACTCAATTAATGAAATATCTCAATTTAATTACATTATCTACTTCCAAGAATAAGAACTTTCATCTTAGTATTATCAATTCAAGTCATGGGCAAAAGTCACATGAATCTGCATCTGGACAACTGGTCATTGCAATTTGTATATACTACCTTTCCTTTTTGGTATAATCTAACATATAATATACATATAAACTGAGAAAGAAATTTCTTATGCTTTTCTTACTAATTAATTTCCTTATGCTATATGCAAAACTTTTCTTACATTTCAAAACCGAAATTAGTATCGAAATTAGCCTCGTATTATGATGTCAGTGAATCGAGCAAAAAGATGAAATATATCTTTGGAATCTTACCAGTTGAGTCCCGTGTAATTATACGTCTCCCTCTATTTACTTTTTATTTTTAGTCGTAAGTGTTCTTTTCTTTTCTTTTTGTGGATAACCAATTCACTTATATACCAATATGCATGCAACATTCTATCTTAGGCGGTGGGTTTCTGATTTTTTTTAACTAAAATATATTAGAAGAGTGGCTGACATATGGGTAAATAAAAGTGGTTAAAATTGATGAGTCACATAATTATATGTATTATATACATACACGTAGCACATCTACATATAATACTAGGTTGGCTGACATATATACATATAGTACTCAGTGGGCTCATGAAACTTCTAATGGGAGATTAATTTACGATTTTAGTAGTAAAGAAAGTTTTGTTTTTAAAGAAAGTAGTAAAGAGATTGATGGCAGATTACTTGTATGCATATATGTATAAATATGTTATATATACTACACCTATCACACGAACACACACCTATATTAGAATTATGTTTTTATGTATATCTCATGTGTGTGAGTGCTATGCATACTTATTTTATATGTAATAATCATTTATAAGTCCCTTAATTACTTTCTAATTTTAATATAACCTTTATATTTAAATATATATATATCTAATCCTCCTTCTTTATTGTTGTTTGTATTATAATAATTCTTTGATCCACATATATATATATATATATATATATCTAGATATATAATCTATGCGACCCATCACTCCATGTTTATCATTTATAACCTACAAATATTATCGTAATTATAGATAACAAAATTATGCTAAAATTGGAAAATTCATAATTTCACATGCATTATAATGCGAATATGAGATATCACAATGCTTGCATTATGAATAACTTGCCTTGATAATTAAAATGCAAAGTTATGAGTTATGACAACAAATAATATAGAAATTCCTACCTTAATAATGGCAGATATTCGATGTAGAAAAATGAACTATAAAAGTCCTAGTCCTCGATCCCTTCGTTTTCTACATTAAATAAAATTATATTAATAATATGTGATTTTAATAAATCGAACTAATTAATGAAAATTTTTATGAAAATTTGAAAGAAAGCTTATGAATTGGGAATTTATATATATATATTATATATATATATATATGAAATTTGAAAAACAAAATATAAAACTTTTATTATCTTAAAATTCTTAGAAATAAATTTGTGTATGAAGTTATACATATTTATACTAATTAATATTAACCCCTAAATCTAAAATTAACTCCTAATATAACCCATATCTTGTCCCCTAAAATAACTCATATACTAACCTCTAATCAAAACATTAATTAAATATGTGTTATCACACAACTATACATATATCACAAATAGCCAAAATATATGAATATATAAATTAATGTCTAATAGCTTGAATACATAGTTTTCAAAGCCCATTATAAATTACAAAATAATGAGTAAATATTTCTTATATTTATTTTAATTATTATGTTTTTGTTATTTATATACGCAATATGGATGAAGATTCTAAAAAAATAATTAAATCAATATACTATACATCAAAAAAGGATCAAAAATGAAAAAATTACTATTTTTTTAAAAAAAATGATAAATATAATAATTAATGCAGTACACACACAGATTTCGAAAGCTATTTTTACATAATTCTATTTTTTATATCATTTTAAAAAGCGATTATTTATCACTTCTTCTTTTTACATATATCTTTATTACTTTTTATTGTAATTGCAAAAGGCGGGAAAAAATCAACATACTATTTCCAGTGACTTCTCTTTTTATATATACTAGTCTTTTACCCGTACGACACGGGGTGTATATCTGTCAGACCTCTATTTTATACTGTTACATATACATTTTTCTAATAGTTATATGACTTCTATTTTTTATAGTTAGGGATGACGACATCCCCTCGGGGAACCATCTCCATTGGTAACCGAATAGAATGGGACATGAAATCCCCAGTAATTCAGGGATGGGAGCAGGGATGTGGATTATTCGCTTATCTGGAATAAGAGATGGGACAAAGACGGTATGTATATCATGTCCCCCTTCATACTCCGTTAGATAAAATGGGAATTTTCCGTCCCATCCCCATTCTTCGACTATGTATATTGTATCCATCTTTAAATAATATTAATTATATTTATAATTTTTTTATTTTATTAATAATAATTAAACCCAAGAATCTTTACAATTTTACTTGTTTCTCATTCTTTACTTTACAAATTATGGATGTATGTTATATATGTTTTAAACAATAATGATAGCAAAAAGTTTAAAATTTCAAAATATAATTAAATTATAAAGATAATTAATTTGGCTATAAATCATACGATTAAACAATAAAAAATAAATTATTATAAACTATTAAAAAATCTATTTAAAATGAAATATTTTATTGTGTGAATATAAATTGTATCTATCTATAAAACATATGTTCATCTATAAGAAAGTAGAAGTTTGAAAAACGTTTAAACTGCCCAATGCTAAATTTTTTTTACCACTCCAATATTGAATATTTAATAAATTGTAAATAAAGACATTCCGAATTTTAATATTTTTTGGGGTTTAGAAATCTCAACAATTATCGAAATTATTAATGGAATTAAACAAAACTCATGCTTTATATTTAGCAATGCAATTTTAAAGGGAAAACCTATTTTAATTATATATATAAATCATCAAACATACAAGTTCATATATAATTCCTAACATACAACTTTGAAACTTGAATATCAAAATACGTTAATAAATATAAAAAAAATAATTTCTATTAACATGAAAAGTATGTCAATATATAAAAAAATAAATTTTCTATATGTAAAATACTATTATGAATATAATTTTATTTTAAATAAATCTTAATCTTCTTCTTACATAAATATATATAATGCTATGTATCGATATATGCGATATATAAATTTTGGATACATATTTTGAGATATTTTTTAAATTAAAATAAGTATTTTTAGTTGAATTTAGTCAATTTTAATATAATTTGATATAATTATTAAGAAATGGGCTAACCCAAATACAACTATACATATATCACAAATAGCCAAAATGCATGAATATACAAATTAATGTCCAATAGCTCGAATATATAATTTTTAAAGCACGTTATAAATTACAAAAATAGTAATAAATATTTCTTATATTTATTATATTTTTTTATATATCCAATATGGGTGTCAAATTGAAGATTGTGGAAAAATTGATTAATTTGATATATTATACGTCAAAAAGGGATCAAAAATAAAATATTTATTAATTTTTTTAATAAATTTAGAAAGCTAGTTTTACATGATTTTATTTTTAAAAAATTATTTAAAGAAAGTTGACTACCAAAAAAATAATTAAATACCAAATATTTATCACTTCTTATTTTTGCAAATATTTTTAGTACTTTTTATAGTAACTGCAAAAGGGTGGAAAAAATCAATATATTATTTCCAGCGACTTCTCTTTATATATATATATATATAGATTATTGATTACATAAATAAATATATACTTATATATAATGATTATATATGAGTGACTAGCATAAATATATATAAATATATATATTATTATTCGAATATTATTTCGAATACTCGAATCTAATATAATAATATTCATATTAATATTCGCATAATATACAAATCCGAAAAAATACTCTATTTGGAATCCATATTCTAATTTTTTGAACTCAAATGTTAATATATACTAGTATTTGACCCGTGTGATGCACGGGATGTTATGTACTAAAAAAATGAAATTTATGAAAAGCAAAATATACATGTAATATAAAACATGAAAATACATATATTACAAATTTTGGAAAATTTCTTTGTACACAACATTATTCGTTTGGCCGTCATTTGACGTATCATCGCCACAAACTAAGATTTTCAACCCTTTGGGATTGGTTACTCATGAAGCTTGACAACATATAATTGACCGTGATCAAAACCGGATTCTTTAGGTAAAGACCGACATGCGAGAGGCGCCATTGGCTTTTGTTTATTGTCATGGCATAGGAAACGATCGAGGAAAGCGTCTTATTTGAACGTGAAGGGAATTCTGAGATCAGACGGGGTTAGCGTCATAGGCGGAATCAAAACTTTATGACCGGCATTTGCTCCAGTTAGGATTTTACATTCAAGCACATGTGTGGTAAGCCTCGTAATGACCAACCTCGTACCGTTGCACAATCCAATAGAATAGTCTACGTTCTTCAGGAGCATTACAGGAGTCCCAACCTTCAAATGCAGTTCGTGATTAGGAACGCCGGAACATTTATACCGTTTAAGAATTCTGGTGTGTGCAAATCATGCAAGAATTCAACATTTGCATCTGATTTGCAAGTGCTATCGGAGCTCAAATACGTATGACCCTCCGATGAGTTCATGGAAGTCATATAATGATTTATGGACTCAATGACATCCAGGGTCGGTGCTAAGATAGCTCTGTCCTTCAAGTATGTCGGATCATCAGTGGCATCTTTAAACATTGGATAAGTGTTTTCGACAATAGTAGAAATTGGATCACCTGATGAGTGCAGCAAATTATCTTCAGGAATATCAATAGTGGCACAACCATCATTCGCTCCTCCAATTGTTCCATCTCCAATGCTAGCAATCTATTCAGAAAATCTCTTCAAATCTTCATAATCATCTTTTTCGCCCAGACTTTGAAGCCGCATGTTTTTCGTCAGTCTAAGAACCTTGCAATCTTTCCATAAATACGATGAATTTATCGTGGCATTGACAATATCCTGTCGGTTTCCCTTGGGTACAACAGGCAATATCTGTCTGAAGTCCCCACCAAACACGACTGTTTTACCTCCAAATGGGACGTTGGGATTATCCGGGAATGTGGCACTCATAATATCTTGAATACTTTTCTCCACTGCCTGAAAGCAATACTTGTTCATCATTGGAGCTTCGTCCCATATTATGAGTTTACAACGAACAATCAATTCGGAAAGCGGACTCCCCATTTTGATTTCACACGTGGACGATTCATTTGGATTAATGGGTATTAAAAATCGAAAGTGTGCAGTCCTTCCGCCAGGCAAGAGAACCGCAGCTATTCCGCTGGATGCCACATTCAGTACAATATGCCCTTTAGATCTCAAACCCGAAGATAAAGCCCTCCACAAATATGTTTTACCAGTGCCTCTTATCCATACACAAAGAACATACGACCCCTATTCGATTGAACAGCACTCATGATTTTAGAATACACACCACGCTGCTCATCAGTCATGTTTGAAAGAAGATTATTGTGTTCGACGGCCAGAGCCTTATGATCATAGCGCAATTCATCGTATATTAATCTGTTTTGACTCATATCCATACTATCAACATTCGGAAACAGCATCGTATCAAACTCGCGCAAACTCCTACCACGACTGCGCAATAATTTTTCAATCTCGAAAAGAGCCAGGTTTATGATTTGATTCGCACTCAGCACGAGTTCTATCAGAAAAGAATAAAAATAAAAATCAGTAAGGATGAATAATTTAATATAAACAAAAATTATTTTAAAAATGATTGTATGAATTTTACACTCAAAGAATAATATCTAATATATAATCATTGAATTAGTACCTTGATGTTGCATAAGGAGACGTCGTTTATATAGAATATCATCCGAAAGATATTCCCAACATTTTTCCCATACGACTTCTGGTCTGCTCAAAGAATCCGGTGATAACAACGATACAAATAAAATCCGAAGATTTTCTGCACTTGCCCACTGACTCGCTTCAGTGATGCCATCAATGTACTCTCTATCATCTTCTAATAAACCCAAAGCATAGCAAGCTTCACGATAAGATGAATGTTGAACACCTTTAATCTTCTTATAATCATTATGACATGTGGCACCACGGACAACATTTATAAGACACCTCAGATAATATTTCGTTATACATTTATGAGACAACTTTTCCAAATATTTTGTTATGACGAAGATCCCTGATAAGAGCATCAAGCTTCACTTTAAAAATTCTACAAATAATATCTGGACAGTTTTCGGCACTAAGTTTTCTACTCTCAAGGAAGCGAACAATCTCCGGCCATTTTAGATTGGAGGTGAATGTAATGAATAAATCAGGATAACCGGCCCACCGACATATCGCCATTGCATCTTGATAGTTTTGTATCATGTATCGAGCACCCCCAGTAAAACTCGAAGGTAAGATAATTCGCTTTCCTTGTGTGTTGGGTTCAGTGTCTCCACGAAACACAGCATCTGCAAGACCCCTATACATATCAACACGCAACTTCTTTTGATTCCAACGTACATATTTTAATCGCGCTGATTCGACCATCGTATAAGCATCAACAACAAAGCTCAAGGCAAAAGTTTGGAATAATCGCCTTGACGACACAATCGTGAAAGGTTCATTTTCCCTTTCGTGCATACGATATGTAAAAAATTCTCGAACACTAAATCGTTTTTTCCTTCTCTTGTCATCGTTTGTCTTCTTGAGGTTTGAGAATGGGATGTCTTCTCTGAAACCATCTTCACCATAAGGCAACAACAATGGGTATTGTAATGCCAAGTACGAAGCATTCATCTCATTTATCCGCTTCAGTACACCAGTTCTTGTCTCGATCACGATATCTCTATCCCCTAAAGCTTCATCAAAATCACCAACAATCAAAGCCGCCACTTGAACACACGGCGAATTATATGTTCGGGCATCTGCAGCTCTTTTACCAATAAGCCGCAATCTAACATCTGAATGTAAGCATTCTTGAATCTTTTCTCTCGCCATTCTAAATGTTTTTACCAAAACATTATGTTCATCAAGCATTTCTTTAAGTCCAGTAACGATATCTTCATGGAGATTATTTGTTTCACTTCCTTGCCTTCAAAATTGAATATTGAATAAATAAAAAAAACATTAGCATGACACAAAATATATTAAAATAGTAGCCAATATCTATATTTTAAGAATTAAAATAAAACAAACCTGACTGATTTTAGTCTATGTGATACTTCATTTTCAGTATCATATATGTAAAGCTGTGCAAATTTCGGAGTTGAACCGTCGGACGGCAATAAACTACCAATTAGATGATTGTTCTGCCCATACATTCGAAAGACCGGAGGTCCACCACCTCTGTTTATGTCGTTATCGATCTTAACTCCCATAGATGTGAAACAAAACATGCTGTTATAAGATCTAATGTTATCTTGAAAGTGTTTGCTTCTTTCATTATCACCAAACAATAATTCTCGAAGCAAAAAAGGTGGTTGCTTTAAGGTAGGAAGCTGGATAATCCCATGACTGCAACAAAGAGAATATTGCGGGTTATTGGATTTAACTCGAGCGTTTATTCTTTCATCGTACCAAAACATGGCCGCACAAAACTGACACCTATAGGTTGCATCACCGATATCCCAATAATCTGTCAATTTACAAATTAATTAATAAATTTTAATTAGTAAAAATCTTATCTTATAAATTACTTAAACTAATTTCACAAACAAATTATTTATATATATATATATATATTGTACAAATCCATAGTATATCACCATAAATTATATATATATATATAATTTACACTCACCAAGGTTTATCACCGTATTTGTCTCATTGATTTGAGATGGAAGTAGGTTTGAATCTATATTACTATGGCTTGATCGAGCTTCTTTATCATTCATAGTTGTCTCGACGGGATCGTCTATGGTGAGATCAATCATCGTTTTAAAATTAGAAATCTTCTTCGAAGATCCAACCGATGCACGACAAAAACTGCTATTTGGATTAAGTGTTGGGTCGTCGGGGAATATATTGTTATAAACATTAAATAGTATTTCATATAGGCAGTATAATAAAACATTAAGTATATAACAATTATTATTATATTCATAACAACAAAACGTTAAGTATACCATTTGTAATATCACAAATGCTGGATTTTGAATAGGAATAAACCATTTCGCTGGGCGTATCCTGAGAAACAACTCGATTAGGTAACTTCTGAGGTCTTTTCTGGGATAGTGTCATGTTTTCTGTTAAAGAAATATATAAAAAAATTGAAATAAATTAAATGAATTGTGATTTAAATTCAATAATATTAATCTTAAAATAAAAAAATATGCTAAATTTACCTTGAGTGAAGCCATTATACCGGGAGCTCGGAAAAGGATAAGTTCTATTTCTCGATGAAACTTGAGAAGTAATTGTTGAAGATGGATTTGCAATGCTATTACCATTTGTGATGTCACTTAACGGGGATCTTGATAGTACGCAAGTATTTTTGCTCGACGAAATATCTGAAATAACTCTCGTAGGTAGCCGCTCTGATATTCTCAAATTTTCAGTTACAAAATTTAAAAGGATTAGAATTAAAAAATATGTGTACATACTTTAATAAAAAATTAATATGCATACAAGATTTAAGAAATTATTTTTATTAGACAAATATAGTAAAAAAAATATTAATATTTTTTGGAAAAATTTTAAAACAAATATTGTAATTTATAATATTCCAACTAAAATTAATGATATCTATAAATTTTAAAGTATAATTTCAAAATATATAGTTCACATTAATCTTAAGAATTAATCCATTATAATCGTTTTTCATATAATTAAAAAAAATTCGCATTTGTCAAAAAAAAAAATTGAATTAAATAATATTAAAGTGTTCAATTAAATTGAAAAGCCCACAAATTATATTTAAAAATATATTTTGTAGTAATTAATTAACAGGGAATGTAATCTACATAAAATAATAAGAGAAAAACTACTAATGCAGCACATTAAAAAAATCTTAAAAACACATCCTAATCTATTTTAGATTTCTTAATAATTATTGAAAATAATTGCCGAAATGAAATTGATCCCTATTTATTACCCAAAATGTAAAATAGATGAGGCCTAACTATATTTTTATCAAAGCCCAATTAATCAACAAATACCGATTTTTGTTATTGAAGCCCGGCTTAGTTCATTTTAGTATGAACACTTGTGTGGCTTGGTAAGGATACACGTGTATTTTTGGTGCACCAGATTATGACACCTCATATGTTAATCAACGGTGTATATTTCAAGGGGGATAACATTCATCTGTTAGGGTTTGCAAACCAGCCGCTGGTTAATCATTTCTCTCTTCTCTCCATCTCTCCCTCATTTCTCATTTCACTGTTTTTCCAAAAATGCAACCATCTCCATCTTTGCAAAAAAACAACGATGAAGTGTTCCATAACTTTCTTCTCCCAACCTCAAACAATTTTTTGCAACCTAAGATTTCCCTTTTTTTTCGCCCAAATCTCGAATCATTTATTTTGAGTTTTCACAGATTATTTCGCAAAAAAAATAAAAATCGTCAAATCCATCTTTTTTTATTTTTTTTTTCTGAAATCAAATATATTATCTTCTGTAAATATGTTATCCATGGTTACTATTTCGATTTCCAGAGCGTAAAGGCTTGCTTGAGCGGCCAAAAAAAATCAAGATCTAAGGTACTATTCTCCATTTCTATATATGTGTATTTCTCTCTCAAATCCCTTCTATTTTTTTAATTTAAATTTTCATATATGTTGTTTCAGTTTTTTGTGTTTTTACTTAGATCTGTTTTTTAACACACAAAAAACCTCATTTCGTTTGGAGTTCATCAGATCTGTTAAAATATTTTCAGAAAATAGTTTCACTCCTCACTTTTGGGTAGAAAAATGTATGTTTGGATTTTTTTTATTAACAACTGAAATTTGTTTTTTAGGCCCCTAAAATAATCACGATCGTCGAATTTGTTTTGATCGGTTGTTATTATTTAGGTTCGCAGAGGCTACAATTGTTTTTAATTGGCAAAATAATCACGCTGAAAGGTAAATTTGCTATTCTTTAAATCTGTTATAATTAAATTTATTTGCATTTTTTTAAGAAAAAATTTGCAAAATGCTTGCTGGTGGTATATATATATATATATATGGATTTTATTGATGCTAATTTTTTTTTTCGATTTGCAGAAGCTTAAATTATTTTTCAAGGGGCCAAAAAAGGACGATATAAAGGTATTTTTTAATTATCTCTATCTGTCTTAGTGTAATATATTTTTTTTCCGACATAAATCTGTTAATTATTTTGAGTTTCTCGCCGAAATAAAATTTTAAGAAATTTATTATAAAATTTTAGTGGTGTTAGTATTTAGATTTTTTAAGAATTTGCAGTGGCCATACGGTTTCTTAAGCAACACAAAAAATATAACTTATTATTTGAAAATATAATTTTGATATTTAGATATTTAATTGAAAATATACTTTTCATAATTATGTGCACTATTTTGAACTTATGCGTGATTTATACTTGTTCATATTGGTCTGATTTTTTTTTCCTTCCGGGTTAGATTAAGACACCTAAGGAATGAGCATATGTTCTTCAGATAAGTCTAGTGAAATTCAGTTAACCATAATTGTTTTATATGTATATTGGATGATTAACATGAAGCATCTTTTTTTCTTCGCAGGTTACATAAGATACAGAACACAGAAGTATAAATCACAAAAATATGAAGAGATAAGTACTTTAAATGTCTTAGTCATTTTAGTTATGCTACATTTTTCATTTTAATGTATATCACTAACGAATGTTTTACATTATGTTTCAGATTAATTTCTATATACTCTAAACAACAAAGAATAAATCATCACAGGAAAACCATGAAAAGGAATATACAGATAAGTTGTAGATGCTATTATTTCATTAATTAAAATTAAAATTTCATTAAAATTTTATAATTCACGATCTATCTATGTTGAAATGAATTTTTTAATACAAAATTCTAGCATAAAAAACATCATACCATTTTCATCATTTGCATATCTCCTACGCTTATTGCCCACGACTTCATATCCTGATAGCTGCTTCATGACTTAGATTGCAGTTTTTATATGTATGGGCTATGGTACGTGTGTTTTTTGGTTCTTGTGAGATTATGGATGTTTTTTTTGCGTCTGGGTTTTGGTTCTTCTGAGATTATGACTGTTTTTGCGTCTGAGTTTTGGTTCGTGTGAGATTATGGATATTGTTTTTGCGTCTGATTTTTGGTTCTTGTGAGATTATGGGTGTTGTGATTGCATATTTATACTGCTAATATGTAGACTGAAACTTAAATATATTGTGTTTTCTTAAATATGGAAAATATATTCAGACGTTTAATTCAAAAATATATAACATACCATCCAAATTGATTTAATTAAAGATAATTGTGAATTTTTGGTAACACTGAAGAATGTCAAAGATTTAATATTGAAATATTTGTGAAAGAAATCTGTATCTTTTTTTATTATAGATAAAATATAAATCATATATCTCGATACAAAGCTAGACGGGTAATTAATAGATATTTTGTTTATATTATAGGTACGTGTATATTATTGTATCATGAATTGTTTACCAAAAAAAATTATAAATAGAAGAATGCATTTGACTTTGACGATATGATGCATGGATTTAATCTTCCCGGATCAATGTTTGTGATTCTTAGACTATTTTGTTAGGTGAAATAGAACTAACAAAACTGATTTTATTGACATCTAAAATTTGAGGTATTTCTGTTTTCTTATTATGCGGAAAATATCTTCTAGAGAAACATGGAATAAACTAAAATGTGTTACTCTTTGCATACTTCATAACATATCATTCCTTGGCAGATTCTAACTTTTACTTTTTTGCTGATAGTATAAATATGTTAAATAAATTGCTATTGTTCAGTTATATTTACTTGTTTTATTAACTTACCAATTACGAATTAAGAAGACCCTTAGCTAAAAAACCACTTGACCCTACACCATGAGTGTAGTGGAATCCTGTTGGTGCTGGGGTCTTTAATTAAAATATTTTATCTCTTGTACTTCTTTCATTTTTATCTTTACATTCTCTTAATAAATGGTTGTACAAAAAAGTTATTGTGTGATATTCATAGTTGTCAGGCGCAGATTTTATGTTGGAAATTTTTATATTTCTTGCAAAAAAAAAATAATGATCGAATTAAATAAGAAGCAGAAAATTAATTAAGAACCAGAAAATTCCAAAATAAATATGAAATAAATATAACCATTAATTATTTTTTAATTTTACAGACCCAAATTTCCTTAGCCAAATTTAACAACCAAAATCCATAAACATCATTTTTATTTGATAACAAATTAAAAATACTCAGAAATATTAAAATTCGTAATATATAGGAATAACAAAGTAAAAATACTCAGAATTTCCTTAGCCAAATATAAAATCCAAAATCCCTAAACATCATTCTTATTTGATAAAATAGCTAAAAATAAAATGCACTCAAACAAAAACTGACTCTCCCAAACCATAAGCAATCTAATAAAAAACCTAATCCCTAAACCTAAACTACTCGTTCGGACCTGCCTCCAACTTCTCCTTCTTTGGAATCTTCATGTTGTTTGATGAAGAAAAGTCCTCTAATAGTTTTCGTTTGATCGACGAACCCTCACCAACTGTATCAATCTTCTTAACCAACTTGTTAGGTGTACAAACTTCATTTTCTGAAGAGTTGTCATTCTTAACTTGATCTTTAGTCTCTTCCTGTAACTTCGAAAGAAAATCAGATTCCTACAAAAAAGAAATATATATTCATCAAATGTTAATTAAGAAGTCATAAAACAACTAATAATAAACAATACATTAATATAAATTTATACCTGGCTGTCAATAGCTAAATTAGAATATTTCTTAAGTAAATCAGGATCTGTTGTTAGCCTCATCACTGAAAAAACTCCAGTAAAAAACTTCACTTGATTAGCCTTAACTTTCACCTTAAAGAGAACTTTTTTATCAACCAAACTTGCTAATTCATCCGGTATATCCTGTCATTCCTCCCTCTGATTTGAATTAAAATGAAAATAATTAATTAACAATTTAAAATAAAATTATCAAAATTTTAAAACATGCGTGTATAATAAAAAATTTACATACATCAATTAATTCAGCTTTCAGGGCTGCACACGATTTTCCAATTAGAAGCTCACATTCTCTATCCCAACACAATAGAGATGTGTTACCACTATCATCACCAACTTCCATTTGAATCTTATACCTTCAAAATTAAAATTAAAAATATTAAAAACATGCATTAATTATTGACAATTATGGGTAAAAAAATTAAATGAAAAATAAATACCTAAAATTTTCATTTTGAGAGAATTTATCACAACTTTCACAATAAAATTTCTCTCCAACTTGTGTAAGTTGTTTAGGGCACTTTTTGCATGACAAATACCACCAATCTCCAATGAAGGAGAAGATGGTGGCTGCAATCCAAAAGCTTCCGACCTATTGTTTGGAATTAAAAAATTCAGTTAACTATTGTAAATAAATATTATTTTAACATAATAATATATAAAAAAAATTACCTCTTCATTAGCATACAAATGATCAATCAACCTAAATGGTGATTCACCGGATGTCAAATCCTCAGGAACAGTTTTGGCGGACGGGTATGATACACGACTTATCGATTGGACAGGATTGTCAGCTTTCACAATGCTGAATATAATATTTGTCACAATGTTACTCAATGCAAAAGGTTTAGAAAAAATTAAATAATTTTATAATAAATAATTTTATAGTGTCAAACCTTATCTTAAAATCAAATATTTCCTGCATGTCCCCGTTCACGATCATTTTGGTGACATAAAACGTGTTGGAGACTTTGACCTCATCTAAAATAAAAATATTTAATTAGTTACTGTAAAATAATAATAATATTAAGATTTTAAAAAACTAAACAGGGAATTATCTTAAATTACAGAAATCTGTATCTGTTTAAATCAATTTAATAATTAACAATCACTGTACAAAATTAAATATAACTAATAATTAAATCACTTTTGTTGAAAATATTTTAAAATTATTAATATAACTAATTAAATCACTTTTGTTGAAAATATTTTAAAATTATTAATAAAACTAATAATTTGCTTTGTATTTTAATTAAAATTACTTATCTTACCTCGAAAAAGCTTTGCCCTACAAAACTGAAGAATTATAACTAAGGGCTCCAAAGTATGCTCTTGAAGATATAGTAGAATCACATCAACACACTCTTCCCATAAAGTACAACTTATGCGATTATTCCTGAAAAAGTGTGTAGATTCATTAATTAATCATATTAAATTATGCAGAAAAAAAAGTAATTATTTTTTATTAATTACGAAAATTGAATCTATACAAAACAATTGAAAAGTAAAATTATTTATTACTCCAAATCTTCTAGCGTGAGGTTGATGAAACGTGTTAGCTTGCCCCCGAGCTCCTTAGATTGAGCAGATTGCATAGCCACAACCCTTTCTATGATATCTGAGATTCACAAAAACCAAATCATTAGACCGTATAAATTCATGCGTAGATAATTAATATTTCAGCACCAAAAAAACATCAATACATACCAAAAAGAATTGTTTCATCAATATTTTCAGAACTTGATAAATCTCTGAAACTTTTGAAATTTAATAAAATCCTAGGAATTGCACTGTCATCCAACTCAAAAACTTGTGTCTTGCCATGGAACTGAAGCTTGTATTTTGTGGAGGTGGTTTTGTATTTGTCTGTGTAATATGCAACACCAAAGTCTTTTATGGCATAAACACGACTTTCGTTCAGTTGATTCTTAAATTGTGCGATATGAGACTTTTTTATGGTGCCGTGAATCCTGTCACCCTGCACAGAAAAAAAATTGAAATATAATTAGAGCATGTGATGGTATAAATAATTTACACAACAGAATTTTATCTTGTGCAAGAAAATTTTTACCTCAGAGTCATGAAATACGCACTCCAAACTCTGTATTTGGCTTGGGTTATTGTAAACAGGCTTCTCATACAGCCTAACCAATCGCAGTTTTATTGCAAAATGGGACTTTTTCATGCTTATGTCCTTGATCAATGTCATAAGAGGTGCCATTAGTTCTATATGTGCTTGAAAAAATCGACAGAATAAACTTTTGAAGAGAGATTGCTTGCTTCAAAATTCGGAATCGGTGGAGAAAACAACAACCGTAGCTTATTTATATAGGCAATTGACGGGGTTTATTTAAGGAGACAAATCATTGTTGTTAATTGTATAGATTTTACAAAGTTTCTTAGCAAATCTGTATGATATGCAGATCACATCATCAAATCTTTGTCTTTATTTTTGTACCGATATTTTTTTAGACTTGCAATTGATTAATATTTCCATTTATTGATATTAACAAAAATTGTTGGCCACGTATTATAAATTTCCTGTTAAATTGATTTCGAATATCTCGCTACAAATAATTAACATACTGGAATTTACGAAAAAAATTGGTCCTTGCTGACTTTTAAATGGAAAGTTTTAATTGATTTCTCATATCTAATTGTTTTTTTTTTAGAAATAAGAAAATTCTTAATAGAATTTGTAATTAGATTTTTATTAATTACATTGATTTCTCCATAAATACATCTGCTAATTACAGTATGTTTGAAATTCAAAAGATATCGTCTAGAATTCGGATTAATAAATACCATAAATAAAAATATTAAAGTCAACAATAACATTATTCAACATTCACTCGAAATAGAAAGGCAAAAAGAGGCGGGAAAAATTACGCTTTCCACTTTGAGAAGCGTCTCTTATTATATATATATAGATGAATTTGATATTGAATCGAATAAAAAAAGATTCAAATCTCTTACACTCCTATGGAAAATATTTGTGTAGCATGATGATTTTTTTTTCCAGTTGTGTAAGAGTGTTTGGTAGATCTTACAACTCTTCAAAACTTCTAATAAATTGTTTAAGGCCTTATATTATTTTTTAGGAGTTTATAATTTTTTTAAATATATTTAAGGGCCAAATACAATAATACTCCTTGAACTTGGCCCTATTCTCATTCCCCCCTCCCCCGAACTTGCAAATGTAATATTTACCCCCTCAATCAAATTAAAATATAATGTGTGGATAAAACTATCCTCAATAAAAATGAATATACATAAGTTCTAGCAATATTTGAATATATTGTATCCTAAGTTGATTTATATTTTTATTAAATTCAAAAATTGATTTTTATAAATGGTATTTTAAGTAATTTAAACTTTAAAAAATTAAAACAATATACAATAAATATAAAAAAATTAAATATGAAATATTATTAAAAAATAAAATATTAACTATTTAATTTAAATAAACTTTCAGTATTATAAAAATATGAATTAGTATATTTCTTATTTATTTAATATAATTCATAGTTCAAAACATAGCATTAATAGATTGTCATCTTTAATTAATAGCCGATATTATTAATAACGCGAATTGAAAGCACGTCCATTTAGTTCTATGAAAATATTTTAGACACTAAATCTTGTTATTTGAGCAAAGATTGTACAAAATATTTAAATATTACCAAAGAAAAAAATGTATTATTCCTTATTCTTACTAAACCATTACATATACTATTATATTATAAATATAAATTAACAATAATATAGAAAAAAATGTATGTATATTCAATATACAAAAATATATTAAATCGTATTGTATGAAAGAGTTTAAAAATTCATTTTTACATTAAACTCAAATAATCAAAATAATTTCTACATTCAGTTTTCTTTATTTGTTAGACTCATATATTATTAAAATATTTTTAATTTTAAACTTGTTAAGTTAATTACAAATTGTTTTTTATTAAAATAATAATTTAAATAAAGAACATAAAATTTAGATAAAATTACTAAAACTAGCTAAAAACAATTGTTATTAAAGGCCGTTTTATCCAAACATTAAATTATACTTTGAGTGAGGAGGTAAGTGTTACATTTTTATGTTTAGGGGTGTAAATGAGACATAGGGCTAAGTTAAGGGATTGTCATTGTATTTTACCCTAAACTTAATCAAAAAATCTGTTAACTAACGGAGTACGCCATTGAAATCACTCTCACTATTTGAAAATTACAAAAACCCTAAATATATTTTAATAATTAAATAATGAGAATTATATTATGTTAGTAATGAAGCCCACATGTAAAGTGACCGCGAAGGATATAGATATTCTTCGGATTGGCAATGGCAAGAGTCAATTCATGATGATTCCTACCTGTAATACAAATAAATTATTAAAAAATCACAATTGATAAAAGGATAAAATATTTTATATATGCTAAAAAGAGAGACATATTCATGTATGACTATTAACATACATTCATAATCAGACCATGTTACCACAATAGAATTCACATCATTTAAAGTAGATTTGGTGTAAAAACACTAATGTAGGTATGAATTTAAAAATACGCTTATGCGGGGACATAATAAGATTTTATACGCGTACCCAAACATGAAAAACAAATTAATTTATTTTGTTCTGAACTCAAGATTTATCTTCATTATAATAACAAACCAAACTTAACACATTTTCAGGTCAATAAAATATAAAGCTCGGCTCTATCAATAAAAAAATAATAAAATATGTGTAAAAATATCAAATTATTCGATCTCAATTCATATGAGACTCAGTTCTTGTTTGGCTCGACTAAAATTTATTTAAGCTTCGTTAATAATCAAATCAAAATAAAATTCAACTTTTGTAAAATATAATTTTTAAAGTTGGATAAAAATTATTTGTTTCAGTTTACGCCCTAGAGGCAAGAATGAAATAAAAAACAAGTGAGGCGGAGCTCGTATATTAATTATTAATTATCCCCCCCTTTCACACTATTATTTTGTAACAGACACTCAGAAATGGTGGATGGGGCTCAGCCGGCGGACGCCGTGATGTCGGATGCGGCGGAGCCACAGCCGCCGCCTCCGAAGCCGCCGATAGATCACATGCCTGCGACGCTTAGCCACGACGGACGATTCATCCAATACAACATCTTCGGCAACCTCTTCGAGGTCACCTCCAAATACAAACACCCAATCATGCCCATTGGAAAAGGCGCATACGGCATCGTTTGGTGACCAAAATTCTTATTTCTTTTGGCTTGTACTGTTCACATAACTGCTGTGATTATTGATTTTTTTATTTATTATCATTATTATTTTTGTTTGGAAAAGCTCGGCTTTGAATTCGGAGACGAATGAGCATGTGGCGTTAAAGAAGATAGCAAATGCTTTTGATAATAAAATTGATGCAAAGAGGACTCTGCGTGAGATCAAGCTTTTGCGTCACATGGACCATGAAAACGTTAGTGAACACTATTTTTATTTATTTTTTCGTTTTTGTGTATTATATCATATACATACGTATGTATTTTGGTAATTTTTATAAGTATATGTAATTAATTGTTACTTCTGTATGAGTTATTTGTGGAGTGACTACTGCAGGTTACAGAGGGTGGCTTGAAAGTTCATTTATATCCACTTAAAAAATAATAATATTAATTCAAAAGTTTCACTTGCGTGGTGATCTGTGTGTTTCCGCTTGCAATGGACATATGAGCTTGATTTAATAGCTGGTAACGGAAATCTTGATGAGTTTGGATGAATTTGTTGGAGAAATAGTGTGCAAGTTTGCAATTCTAGAGAAGTTCAGTAGGAGAAAGAATTGGTCTTTACTTCAGATTCAGTTCTGGTTTTTTTTTTTTTTTTAAGTTCACTGGTTTTGTGTACTCTTTCTAATTCAGTGGTTTGAAGCAGGTATGGTATGTTAAAAGTTCATAGTTAAGCATAAGCAAATAATTGTTTTTAAAGCATGAATTTTAAAATTGGAATCCGAACACTTGGGATTTTTTAAATGCAAGTGTGAATATAGGGTCTGATTTTGATGGCTGATTAACTGGAAAGAATGAGTTTGGGTATGTGAGTGATTTAATTATTATTATTATTTTTTTGTTCAACTTGATTAGATGTGATTTTTGAGTCTATATATTTGAAACTTGATACTTGTTTTCTTGTTTGAATGCTTTGTCATAATGGAATTACGAAATCTTGAATAGTTATGCCGCTCCAGATGTTTGAAAATAGTTGAATGTAATGATAGTTTTTTAATTCATGATCTCAGATACTGTTAAGTTAACGTGTCCCATTTAAAAGTCTATTAGATTTCGTTCCTTTTAGCTCCTCGTGTTCCCATTCTATATGGATTATGCTATGGCAAAAGGATCGGATTTCATGACGTAGTTGGAATATATATAGTTTTGGAAAGTATCATTATTGGAGTCACACGTGATCCATGAGCAATGAATATTGGATTTGAAAAGCCTGATCATGCTTAACACAGTTGTCATGGCATGACAAAGAGACAAATTTCTTCAAATCTTAATATGTGTAATCTATGATTTCGGGAAAGTTGCAGCGACTGAATCTCTTTCTCGATCAATTTACCATCCTTTTGTTGATTACTAGGATGGACTGTAGAAAATCGGAGAATAGGAACATCGTTATAAAGCGTAGTTGATATATACAAACAACCATGGGATCCAATGATGACATTCCCAATAACTTAAATAAAGTAAATATTAAATTACGGTTATACTTTTAAATTACTGACCTCTTTTTCTTTTTCTTTTAAAAGGAAAATCTTTTTGGGTTTGGGGAAGGGAAGGAGAATTGGCTCTCAGCATCTCTTTCCAGGTTCACGCCAACTATTTTAACTGCTAAGAGTATCTCCGAGAAAATAAGTTATTTAAGAGGGTGATCATAGATAACACCAATTTAATTTCATTTGTAAATTTTTTTCAGTGCTGAAGAGAAGATATCCAGCTCAATAAATGAAGTTAAAAATCTGTGTTTTATATTCATTGTCCTCCTTTTGCATTACAACACACTTGTAAAATACTTGTTTAAAGCTTTAGTCACTTAACGCCTTCTTGGTACCAGAAATGAGCCTAAGGAAATTCTCAAGCTTAGATATTCATAATTTGAGTACTACTTTTAATGAGTCAAATTGTCGTTCATCTTTAAATACGTGAATAAATCCAAATGACCCCAAAGAGGTAGGTGTTTGGATAGCTTTTATTTTGTTAAAATTGATCGTGAAAGAGCACATTCTACCATTTTAATGCCTTTTTATCCGTTGGCACTTGGCATGACTGCATGCTAATTACAGCAGCAACTGTCTTCTGTTGCTTCTGCGTATGAGACTGATGGTTTCAAGAGAAATCCAAAGTTGTTTTCAATGTTTGGGTTGTCATATAGCCATGGTCACCTTGGTTTGTAGTTTGACAGCATAAATGTACTTACTCTTACCACTACCAATTTACTGGGAACTAGGAACATTCAAGAGGCTGCACATACTGTAGGAAGCAACTTTCAAATACGAAGGGGACGGGGATGCATCTGTTTGAGATTATATCTAGTGTTCCTGAAGTCTTTTGGCACCTCGCTCTTTTATTAGAAGATGTTTTCCCGTATTGAAAGAGGCTAATTTATCCCCCTTTTTGCCATTTAGTTTTAGACTGCAACTTTGCTGCTCTGGGATTAATCAGTTGGCACATTTATTACAGCTCTTATGTGCATTATACTTTACATCTAGCATGTTTAATTAGTGCTATCAGATCTTGATAATTTGTTAACAACCAGAAATCAAACGCATTATTTCTCAGCGCGTTTTTAGTAATCTAATGATGCAAATCTTGTTTGTTGCAGGTCGTTGTAATCAGAGATATAATTCCACCTCCACAAAGGGGAGCATTTAATGATGTTTACATTGCGTATGAACTTATGGATACTGATCTCCATCAAATTATCCGTTCTAATCAAGCTTTGTCAGAGGAGCACTGCCAGGTTCTATTTTTAATGTTCTTTTGAAAATCTATGTATCACTAAATTGCGACATCTTTAGACTATGAAGCACAGGCTCTTTGTTTTGTTCACTAACTATGAAATTTCTTGACAAGGCATCATTTGTTTCGTGATTTCGGTAAACTACTTTTTAACCTTTTTCCTTTTTTTTTTTTTTTTTTTTTTTTATAACTTTAATAGCTATTTATGGATAGATATCTTTAAGTTCAATAAATCAATCTCTACAAAGTGCAACCTAATTTGGAAGCCTTGCCTTAAGATTCCAACCACGAAAGGTCAAGCTCTAAGTTGTGACTGAGTGACGAAAGAGATAAATGAGATCGAATGGATAGGGTGGGTGTGTCTCCCCCCTCCCCCCTCTCACGCACGAGCTACTACAGGGTCAGACATCAACTTTCTGATGACATTATCGGTCCTGATAATATTGGAGTAGAATGTTACAGTAAATTGGTTACTGAGAGGTCTAATATTATAAGTAGCAGAAGCTAGAAGTTATCTTTTTATCATGTTTTATCTCAGAAACACTTGCCAATAAAAGAGGACTAGCATGATGGGCTGAAATCTCAATGTGTAGCTTTAATGTTATTCCTAGATATTTTCGACGATAGGACTTAGGAGTTGAGGAAGAAGTAGTCAGTTTTAAGGAGTGGAAACATGTCAACCTCTCCCCTTCCCCCACCCAACACACACACACACAGAAAAACAAAGAGGAAAGAAAAAGAAGTAAAGAAGAACTCTTAATTTATGTGTACTTCTGATTTTCAGTCTCTGCGTACTGCGTGTGATGTGTCAAATTCTTAAACGGGTATGTTGAATATGCATTACTTGCTTCCATATTGACAGGCATATTTCATATTTTCTTCCATGACTTTTAGGTGACTGATTGCTTAATGTGAAATTGTTCATGGAACAGCAATTATGCTTCTTGGAGTAGATTTTTTACCTGCTATATAGTCCTCAATTGTCCAAAAATACCACCATGGTTCTTTATTGATCTTTCAGTGTCTTTTTTATTGCATTCATTGTAAGACATCTTTTATGCTAAAATAACTATTACCATGTTTCTCTTGCAGTATTTCTTGTATCAAATCCTCCGCGGGTTAAAGTACATACATTCGGCAAACGCTCTGCACAGAGATTTAAAACCTAGCAATCTTCTCTTGAACGCAAATTGTGACTTAAAGATATGTGATTTTGGATTGGCACGTGTCACATCTGAAACTGATTTTATGACAGAATATGTTGTTACAAGGTGGTATCGGGCGCCAGAGCTGTTGTTAAATTCATCTGATTATACTGCAGCTATTGATGTATGGTCAGTCGGGTGCATTTTTATGGAATTGATGGACAGGAAGCCATTGTTTGCAGGTAGAGATCATGTGCACCAGTTACGCCTGCTCATGGAGGTATTTCTCTCTCTGTTTATATCTGATTTGGATATCTGAAGCTGAATTAATAGACAGAGAGTTTCTTAAATAATTTGTTTCATTAGTGGTTAAAAAGCATGAGTATTTTCCAATGTAAGTTAGCTCTCTCTCACTTCATACATGGCATCCGATTGAAAGAAAGCCTTCTCTCTCTCTCTCTCTCTCTCTCTCTCTCTCATTCTCTCTCTCTCTCTCTCACTTTTTTTCTTCTTCAGGAAAGGAATGGTAATCCATTCCTACATGTTTGCAGTCACTAGGTAGATTTGGCACCCTGTATTTGAAGTTAAAAATAGGAAAGAAAATATCATGAAATGAGTTTTTTTCTAGATATACGTGCTTGAGTTGATTCTGCAATTTTATCATCCTGCGAAACATTGGCCTTGTCATTTATTGAGTTTGTTAATCAAGGATTCCTCATGTCAGTACGGTCACTCTTCCTGAGATTAGTTCGAGAATGGTCTGATTTTGCACCTATGGTATTTACTTTTTACTGTTTTGGATAAATGGATCATGATGAGTTGAATATAAGGTCAAAATTCATGTTATTCTTCATGCTGGAATACTCGGGATAATCGCCTTTTTTAGCGGACAGAGTCCATTTGATCGTCATCTATCTAAGTAAAAATTAAGTAGCACCACTTAAAGGAATGCAGTGATCCTAGTCACAACTAGAACTCTGAGCTTTGTGATATTTCGTAAACATTATGCCATTACAATAAGAAAAAGTAAATGAATTTTACTTGTAAAAAAAGACTAGAAAAGATAGTCCATTTGGAGTCCACTACTTTCATGATTCATCTATAAAATTCGGAATATGCCGATATTCTCTGCATAATAGAATGCTCAATTGTGTGACTAAGGAGTTTGCTTCCTTTCCAGCTTATTGGCACCCCGTCAGAGGCTGATTTAGGTTTTCTGAATGAAAGTGCAAAAACATACATCCGACAACTTCCTACTTATCGCCGACAATCATTTCTTGAAAAGTTTCCTCAAGTGCACCCACTTGCTATAGATCTCATCGAGAAGATGCTGACATTTGATCCTAGACAAAGGATTACAGGTGAGGAATGTCTTCATTCTTGAAAGTAGTGTGATGTTTTTTGCTGCTTCTCATCTGTGATAAACCTTATTTTCATAGGTAATCATGTGGACTGTCCAGTGAGCTATAATATGAATAATAGAAAAGAATAAATTATTTATTTCCACTGTTTAGCATTGATCTTTTCCATGCAGTACCACACAGCAGAGCAGCATAAAATCTTTTGTTTAACTTTATAATACTTTTATTGTGGAAATATAGCGTTCTACATATTTAGTTGTCAAGTGAATACATCAAAAGTCTAATATTTTCTTAGATGCATATTTGTTCAGCAATGGAAATCTGACTTCTTACGATTAGTGAAATACGTCATATTCTTCATTGTGGGAATTAATCAGCAAATGTCTTTTTCCATAGGCCAAAACCATGGTTCCAAGCAAACTAGGTCAAGATTACTTACAGCCAAGACAATCCCCCCCTCCTTCAGAAATCAATCTTATACGTGAAAGAAATATTTCAAGCTCTTATTACAAGTCTCTCTTTTTGTATACTATCTGATTCTGTTGCTGTATTCCATCTTTTCAAGTCCACTCTCTCTGTATTTTTGGAAGTTGCTATTCCTTGAAAATTGGTAGCTAGATTAGATACTCGGTATTTTCCTCTTTTCTGTCTTATTTCATCAAATCATTTATACTAGTGACATTTTATACTTTGGTTGTTAGTAGAGGAAGGGATAATTACAAAAAAGAAACCTGAGGTTCGGGATAATTACAAAAAAATCCAGAGGCTTTTGAAAATTGCAAAAAAACCCTTGAGGTTTGTTACGTCTTGCATTTTCTCCTTTCACAAGCAAAAGAACATTTCAAATCCCCCCTATATTTATAGAAATATTTACAATTATCCCCTTAAATTTAATAAATGATCTAACCTAATGAGGTTTTTTTGTAATTTTGAAACATCTCTGATATTTTTTTTATGTAATTAGCCCAAACCTTAGGAATATTTTTTTTGGTTTTTGTAGTTATCCCGTAAAGGAATGGTCTATTATATTAAAACCTGTTGTGGTATTCCATGTCTTAAAATTGCTTTGTTTATGGAGAAGAGTAAGCAGTAGAAATTAATGAGTAACGACCCTTCGTTTTTCCCTCAAGGTTGTGATAGCTGCTATATTAATGTTAGAACTCATATTGGAATCATGCCCTGCTTCATGATATTGATTTTACCATTTTTGAATGTCATTTAATTATAATACTAATGGATATTCCCATCTAAAACTCTTTGCTGGCTTATCCAAATCACTCTTGTAGGCTTCATTGTTCTATTTTCAGAATTTTATTTACCAAAGGGATAACTGCTAAACTACCCCTGAGGTTTGGGGTAACTACAAAAAACCTAGAGGTTTTTGAAAATGTTATATTACACTTTACCCCGTCATAAGCCAAAAATTTTCAAACACTCACTTTACATTTGAATATTACAGTCATCCCCTTACATTTATAGCAGAATCAAACCTCAGGTTTTTTTTTCTTCTTTTTTTTGTAATTTTGAAACTTCTCTGTTTTTTTCTTGATTACCCCAAACCTTGGGGGTAATTTTTGTAATTACTCCTTTAACAAAATGTCGATTTCATCTAATCCATTTTGATTGTCTTGTGAACGCTTATTGCTTCCCAGTGGAAGGTGCATTGGCACATCCATACCTGAACTCACTCCATGACATCAGCGACGAGCCTATCTGTATGACTCCATTTAGCTTCGATTTTGAGCAGCTTGCGCTTACTGAAGAACAGATGAAGGAGTTGATTTACCGAGAGGCTCTTGCGTTCAATCCTGAATATCAGCAGCACATGTGAAGAAATTATTCATCACCTTATTCTTGTGGGTTTCTGATAATGCTGTTGGTACTCATTTTATTCATGTATATACTGGTTCATCTGAAACCTGGATGGCTTTGGTTTTAAAACCTTTGACAAAGTGATAAAACTAGAATTCGATATGTTTTTAAAGTCTGTCCAGCTGTATGAAACTATGAATGGTGGTGTTATAGGCTGAGGAATAAACTGATTTAGCCTGCCTTATTTACATAATTTTTATTCACGATATTACTATAAAAAATTATGTCCATAGAGATATTTAGGTCAAAGAGACTGAAAAGAAAGTATGGCCGAGGGAAAGTAAGAAACGATTTATTATGATCGGGTTTAAAAATCTACACCCGTTGCACACCTCAAACCTATTTATATGTCCCAAATTTGCCTGAAATGGGAGGGGTCCAGCTCAGATTCAGGTTTTACATGGACCAACTGTCATCCCTAGAAATAACACACTGTTATGAATACAAATTAAAACAAGTTACATGTATGTATTAACAGGTCATTCAAAGTCGACGACCACAATCAGGATTCTGTCCCATCCCATTGAAGATGGGATTGAAATATCAATGACGGATCTAGAAATTTTTTATAAGAGCACAAAATAAGGCAAAAACTTGTGTAAGACGGTCACACCGTGAGACGGAAAAAAATAATACGTTTGTGTAAAAAATAATACTTTTTGGGTAAAAAAATAATATTTTTTGGTAAAAAATAATACTTTTGATTGAACATACTTTTTTAGTTGTTCAGACAATGTATTAGTTTTTACGCTAAAAATATATTTTTTTAAATTGAAAAGTATTATTTTTTATTTTCGTAGCACGAGGTAACCAGACCTACTCACAAAACGAATACAATTATAAACTATATATATTAAAAATAAAATAGGTATAATTATAAACTACATAAAAAAATTAGTACACACATACTTTTGTTTTATTAACCTAATTATTAGATTTTAAAAATAAATAATAACAAAATAAAAATAAAATTATTGACGGGCGTCTATGAATGACCACATATATATATATATATATATATATATATTAGAAGAACCTATGCTCTTTACCATTATCTTTTATGCACAACCCATCTCAACATTGATTTAGTTAAAACATAAGAGATGAGAGATTGTACAATGAAGAAAGATAACATATAAAGATAACAGAATCGAAATTACAGTAAAATATAAAACTGAGATAATCTAGTGACCATATACGTCCAGCAAAAATCACAAAACCCATGTTTCCATTTCACCCCAGCTTTTCAACACCACCAATAAAACTCCAGGGAGATTATGAAAACACGGGCCTGTCAGCAGAAGTCTAAACTATCACGCAAATTATACACATTCCATAATTCCTACTAATAATTATAGCATAAGAAAAAAAAGACACCATACATGCAAAACCTACTTCACCTAAAACAGACACAATAATTAATATGAGGAAGTAGCAGATAATATAGATCTAGAGAGATCTATATATGGTCAGTGAATCTTGTTGAAAGCTGCCAATCTTCCAAGAATAAGTGGAGGAGTAGGTTCAGGGTCCGACCCGTTTCGAGGTGGATCAAATACCACTGGCAAATAATCCAACTTGTCACAAGCGAATTTTGATTTCTGGAACCATTTCACTACTCCTTCTTTACCCTGGAAATTAATTACTCCCATTCAGAAAATCACAAGGACAAAAGAAAATGATACTACTATTAAATACCATTATTTTTAATAAGTTGAGAGTAGTGGTTGAAGTGGAGGGGATAAATTTCAAAGAAACTGAAAAATACAAGATCCGAACCATGGTCAATACACATACAAAGGGTGACCAATATTATAATACTAGTATTAAATAATTTACTTGGTCAACACACATACAAAGGGTGACCAATATTATAATACTAGTATTAAATAATTTACTTGAAAAAAACAGAGAAAAATGAAGGCATACATAATTATATATGATTTTACCTGGATTCGGGCCCAAGTAATTTCACATATTTTCTTGGATGTAAATAAACCGGTCTCAGTTTGAACAGTTTCCCATCGGTAGTTTTGCAAAATCTCCTTGAATTTCCGGGCAGCGCCAGCAGTTGTAAAATTTACAAAGGCATAACCCAAATTGTCATTAGTTCTATTGTTTCAACAAAAAATTAGAATCAGATACTATATAACAAAACAAATCAAAGTAAATAAATAAATATGGAATAAATAAATTACATAAAATCCATGGGCAAATACAGGAAATCATACTCCAGTGAGTACGCATTGCAATAGCTGTCCAGAAACTTAAGCATAATATCCCTCCTGCATCGTAATATATAATAATTTCAATATTGTGAAAACAAGTCAATTGACATCCCTAATAAAAAAAAACCCTGCATCGTACCTGAATTGATTCGGAATGTTCTTAATCATAACAGTAGTTTTGAGCGGGTTATTAGAAGGAGAAGAGGCATTGTATGATTTCCACTCTTGCCTATGTCGAGGCGGAACAAACTTTCTTCCAGTTCCAACATCATTATTATTTGAATGGCTTTTAAACATGTCAATTATTTTTTCCTCTTCGGGATTGATCATTAGAAAAACCCATTCGGCGGTACTGAAAAACCAAGGGTAGTAGAGTACTGGTAAAGTAGAGGTTGAGGCCATCTGCATGGGATAAAACCCTGATAGCTGCTGGAGAAAGAGATGAGTGAATCATGAAACGGTAGTTTATAATAATAATGTGGTGTAAATATGAGAATATGAATTGTTTGGGCAGTGTGTGGAGACTTTGGCCTCCACTCTTGAGCACTAGGGTTTAGTGCTGTTTTTGGGTTACTGGAACTACCCTTGTATGATTTGTTACACATGATGTTACAACCTGGAAAATGAAACACACAACTTGTTAATTTGAACCTAAAAAAACCAACACCCTTTAAAGGCCACCAGGGACGAAGATGTTCAAGAATGACAGTGATCAAAACCTACTATAGAGTGGACTATGGACAAAATAGAAATAGGGTTTTCTGACAGAATTATCAATCAGTCTATGGAAGATATCATACTACTACTAGTCTAGGAAATAAAATATATATTGATGATATCATTTTTGATATGGGTTTTCTGACAGAGTTGTCAGTCTTGAAGGAATCATACTAGTGTAGGAAATTTAATATAGGGATAATTTCATTTTTCATACCTAATCTATAACCTAATTTCACTTTTGATACCCCTATTTTCAACCTAATCAAGATTGGTACCTAATGTTCACAAAATTAATCATGTTTGGTACCTTTCCGTTAACTCTAACAGTTTAACCTGTTATAGCAGGTTTCCTTCCTAGAACAACCTTTCAATTTCAGTACCTAATGTTTTATGAATAATCTCTTCCAGTACCCATACTTTACTTCTGCTACAATAATGGAAATAGTCCATTACGACCATATCAGGCCCAACATGCTTCCGTAAAATTAATAGATCCCTCAAAATTCATACCTCTTTTGACCGAAACACCGCCGGGTTAAGTGGTTCGCAACACCACCAATCGGAAAATTACTGCCCCCAGATCGTTTGACAAACAGCTCCTCACTATTCAACCTCACCCTCAGGGAAGATGATCTGCAAGTTATCCGACCCCTTCAGCACCTGCTCAGCACAACCTTGGTTCGTTTCCTACTCCAGGCGTAAAAGTATTTCTTCAAAGGGATAGATCAATAGAACACTAAGAACACATGTTGAACAAAAGCCTTTATTTTATTAAGAACTTAAAGAAAAATTTATTACATTAGTAATCTCCTTTTGGGAGGAGAAAACTTGTTTAGCCTCTCATTATTGAGGCTTGCACTCATAAATAACAAAAAAAACTAAACACTCAAACTTATTACAAATTTTCACTCAGATTTTATTGTAAGAAAACTAAGGGAAATGTTCGATGTCCTCAGCTTCCTTCAAATCCTGCATTATATAGAGGTAAGTCCGGACTTCAAAGGCGGACTTCAAATCTTGCTGATATATATGACGCGTCATCGCTTACGTCATATCCCACATTATTGCCTCGCCACTGGTTTTCTTTTTCTCCCGTGACTTTCCCATGTGATGTTTGTCGGGGAATCTTTTAAAAATTTGGTTTACGTGGTCCCCGAGGATAACGCGTCTTGTGAGCTGGGCCCTTATCCTTTCCAGCTGTATGATCTTGTCGGTCGGGTTTGGGTCGGAATCCTTTCCCAAACTCGGGTTCCTTTTGTTCGGGGCATGCTTGACAGATCCGGTCGACCCAACGGCCAACATGCGCCATGTTCTGCAATTTCGGTAAGTTTCTTTGCTTGCCGGAATTTTGTTTTCCTTAAAATTCTTCTTTTGGTCTCAAGAGTTCTTCGCAAACCCCGTGGTTGATCCAGTCATTGAATTCAAAAGGAAAGATCCATTCGCCGTCTCGGAAGAACTTGAATGGATATTTGACTTTGTCCATTTGATTAGACAAACCCAAAGACCCCATGCTCTCGCCTGGGTAGAAGCCGTCTTAAAATGCTCCTACTAACATCGGTCCTTCTTCCTGAAGCCGCTTTAATATATTTTAAAGCATTTCCATCCGGTCTTCTTAGCTTGATGAAATGAAAAGCTTCATTAAAGCCTTTCTTCATTTGGTTCAGAGCCGCACTAATAAAATATAATTCCAAAATATCTCCTCCGGCCAAGTGTGGATTATTGGCCCCGGGTCTCGTAAATCGCTTCCCCAATCCATTTCGGTAATTTTGAGATTTTCGGGAATCCTGGTGACGCGGTATAGATTGAAGCTAAAGCTCCAAAAGTATACCATTCATGTACTTCATTTGGATGACTTCCTGGTTTCATGCAAACTCGGGATACTTGCCGAGATATCAACCATTGTTTTCTCCGGGTTAATACCTTGTCTTGTAACTAGTTTCTCCCATTGCCTCGATATACCGCATAGGAGAAATCTTAATCTCGTCAGTTTGAACCTTAGATTTGCCTGTCTCGTGGCCTAAGATTCAACTCTCCTCTTTTACCCCCAGTCTTTGGGTTGACTTGAAGACTCGGGTTGTGACACGGAGCTTCAACATTCGTTCGATTTGTACACCCTCGGGGATGCATCACCGCAACACTTGTGATTATGGTACTTGAATCCATAACCTCCGGGTTAGAGCCCCGTACTCTCTCGGCCCCTTTTTGCACCGTAGGAGATGCGGCCTGGAAGAGAGGCCCTTGTAGTGCTAAGAACAATTGTCCTTGAGTGAACTGGCATGCTCGTATTTGGCTAGAAACGGATTTCTAGTCAGCCTGTTGAAGTCGTCGCCCAACAACTTCGCATTGAGACATAGCGTCCCAAAATCTCGTTCTAGACTCTCCAGGTTTTCCCGAGATGTCTTACTCGTTTAAGGACTTCGTCAAGAACGCGTCCTTCCATCTCGTGTCAAGAAATCGCAAGAATATTTTCATGAGATTTTATAATGACAATATCATAGTCATAATATTGACATTCACTTGCCATCTAAGTAATCGAGCCTTTTCGGTTTTGATTCAATTTTATTTTTCGTAAAAGCCTTGACACTTGAATTATCAATTTTTAAAGTAAACTTCTTAGCCAAGTAAAAATAACGGTCATTTTTTAAAAGCCTTTCTAATCGCAAAGAATTCTTTTTCGTTGATATGCCATCTGTTTGCTTCATGGGTGTGAATAAACCGCAATATCCGCATGGCACTTCTTCATTTGGTGTGACCTTAGTAAGAACCGCCGCCCACCAATCATCATCGGCATCCGTGTAAAGAACGATCCATCCTCGTCTGGGAATCGCAAGTTTTGGAAGCTTTTTACAAACTTCTTTAAGTTGCTTAATTCCTTCTTGATGTTCATCTTCCCATTTGAATATCGCATCTTTTTTAAGTAATGTGCTAAACACCTTCCTCGTAGTATGCTAGATTGTTAATAAACATTCCAAAGAAAATTAACAACTCCCTTAAAACTCAAGTCGCTTCTTGTCTTTTAGTGTATCCGGAAATCCTCGTATCTTTTCCACAATATGATTCGTAGAATAATTCCAGATTCATCGATTTCAATTCCGAGGAATTCAATCTTTCTTGTTGCGATTACGCCTTCTTTCCCGAAAGCACTAATCCTTCTTTGTGACAAACATCCGAAAATATTTCCAAATATTTGAGATGCTCCTTCATGTTCTTTGATGCGATTAGAATGTCGTCGATATACACGAACATGAAATCGAAATAATCTTTGAAAAGATTATCCATCTTTCTTTGATATATCCGGGGTGCGTTAGCCAATCCCATGCAGGCATCACGTTCCAAATATAGTGTCCCCTGTGGTGTAGAGAAAGTCAGTAAACTTCTTACTTTCTTCATCCATCTTAATCGGTAGAATCCGGACTTGCAATCGAACTTTGAGAATATCTTGGCACCTTTGATACGATTAACTAGATGTTCTCTCGCTTGGGATATAGTATCCGTCGAACTCCAAAATGTTATTAATCCCTTTGTAATTAATAACAAGTCTTGGCTTTCCTCTTTTGATTTCTCCATGGTTTCGACTAAGAATCCCGGATCGCCTTTGTATGGAGAAACTCCTGGTGAAATTAACTTAAGGTCAAGATGTTCCTTAAGTATCTTTTGCATATCCTCACGATCTTCCTGGTTCATAAGGATTGGTTTGAATCTTACGAACTCGTACTCCTTTCCAGGTTTAACCTTTAAGGAAGCTTTAAGCTCGTTCTTATCCCACCAAGCCAAAGGATCTTCATTGTAATTCCTTTGGATCTTCTTCTTGATATCCTCGAGTGATATTTGTTCCTCTATGGTTACATCACTCTGTGGATTCTCCATTAGACTCATCCATAATTCTGCAATGGCTTCCGAGTGACTCGTTCTTCTCCTTGTACTCGAATGAATACAAGTTATTATCCCATATCTTCGATCTTTCGGATGGAACCAAATTGTCTATAGGATAATAAAGCTTCACCAAATTTCCTTCGATCCGCCATTTTTGGATTGCGAAGTTTGGCTTCATCACCACGCTTGCCGCGAAAATTAATAGGCATTTTTCTAAAATGTTTCCCATGATCTCGGACAATAATCTTATGATCCCATAAGGTTGTGAAAATAAGTCTTCTCGTCTCGTTCTCTTGTGTGAATCGCTTGAATGTTTGTAGGAAATTGTTTCCTAGCAAAATATCTCGCACTGTATCATGGAAATAGATTGGTGGCGTCTTTACTTTGTACCACGGGTCGCCGCGCCTCCGATCATTATTTTCGCTTGTTTAATTCCTGTTAAGGATAAGAATCCTTTTAGAGAAATCTCTTCCGCAATAGCTGGTAAATCTTCTCCAATTTCTTTAGGAAAAACATCCGGCTTTGCAAAGACATATTAAGCACTGAATCAATATAAGCGGCGAAATACTCGGCCTTGTATTGAGATATAACATTCCAATAGAAATGTATATGGAGAATGGACTAGTGGTCATCTGATTCTGTATCTTTTATTAGCCACTGTGAACTCCATTCCGTCTTGTAATCTTTCCCAAGGTTTATGTTCCTCAAGAAATTCAATTCCCAGTATTAATTGTTCTGGGATCTTTCCTGCAACTCCTGTGATAGTAAGCTCTATTTCTCCTATCTTCAGGCTTCCTTGATTCCTTCCAACGATTGGTTGTTGGAGATAATATAGAACATCACAAGGAAAAATGTTATTCTTTTGAGTGATGTCGAATATTACTTCAACCTCTCGCCATCCTTTTGGACATTTCAGCTCTCCTGCTGCTTTAAAAGCATCGGGGATGCGCTGAACTGTACTTGGTCTCCTTTCTTCCCAACGGCTGCTACTCACCATTCGTCTTTGCCTTTGGAAAGACATCCTTCTAGGCTCAACTCTGAGACTCCGACTTTTGTTGAAGACTGGTTGATCTTGAATTATCATATCAATCTCCTTAATAGTTGGAGATTCAATGATTTCTGGTAACACCACCCTGGCAAAGTCCTTAAAGATTCTTGGGACTTCAATAAATTCCTTTCTCAAGAATACTTCGGAATGATGGGTATTCGAGAGAGCATAGGAAATCTTGTATGTAATCGAGTAAGGCCTGTTTCCTTCTTTCATCAAATCGACTCTTTTGAAATCTTGATGAAGGGTTAGGACTCTACTGAAGTCTCGATCTCCCAAATTGTATGCAATTCTAGGATAGACATTAAATGCCAATTTCTCTGCATACAAATTTCTCAGAATCGCTCCAAGGCATGAATCCTTGAGATGCGAGATTTGCTTGTCAAAGACAGCAAGACTAAGAGGCGAATCTATTCCTTCTTTGAATGTTGCTTTAATAATTACTCTTATGGCTCCGATATGAATCCATGAGAGTGTATTTGCAACTTCTCTTTTAACTTTGCTTTTGATCTCTTGTATTTCTCTAATAGGGACCAACTGCATCTCGATCAGGTTACTTGTAAACTCCATCAGAATAGCAAATTCTCCGGTTGTTACCCTATGGATAATTTGGTGTTTTTTCATTACGAAACCCAATTTTATCCAATGTTTTTTCCATAGCTCCAATTGTAAATCCATCATAGACTTGAAGCTTTGGATCTTCCTTCATGATTCTCATAAGAGTTTTATGAGAAACCGTCGTGTGAGAGAGGAATCCTGACATATCCTCCTCGATCGTCTATTTGAAGAATTTCTTCTTCACTCGATTCTCGAGCCGGAGTCACTTCCATCATCGAATAGATCTTTTCTTCATAGATGCTTTCATCCGAGGGAATATCCTCGAATTGATACACCCGTATTAAATCGATAATAGACATGACTTCTTCGATTTTCGGTGTGGCCTCGAAATCGTCTCGACTCCTCATTTTTGATTGTCCGGGCAATCCGTTGAGATATGCCCTCTTGCTCGCATGTCCAAGAATTACTGATCTTTGAAACTTTCATTAGCTCTAGTGTGAGCACGCCCGAAAGTTCTTCTCCGGATTTCTTTGGTACTTGCTTGATTAGAACTCGATGATGAAGCTCTACTCCCGCCAGTGCCTTTGGTCTTTGTCCCGATTTATAACTTTGGGCTTTTTGTTTTGACAGAACCTTCTAGGTCTCCATGAAGACCGCTTCTTTTGTTGTTGCTTCCTTGGCGGTATGGATGGCTTCTCTCCTTCTTCTTCTTGTGCCGCCTTGGTTGACCTCCCACAACTGTTGGGATATCATTATCCACGCAACATAGAGGAACCGCTTTGTTAATTCCTCTTAATCTCTTGTAATTCTGTGCGGCAGAGCCGCTTGATAGCACCATTCGAGATAACTTGGCCTTTAGGAAAGACATTTTTCTCGGCCACGTTTCTACTTGACTCCACCCTTGTATTCCCCGATAAGCATTTCTCTCCGGGGACTCGGGATCTTGGCAAAGAATAGCATGTGACTTCTTTTTCTTCAATCTTGGATTTCCACCCGGTATTCGGTGAACAACTTGATATATTCGTCAATATGACAAATATCCAAGAACTCAAGGCTATAGAGGGCTTGTTTATATTTCTTTCTTTTTCATCCTCTAATCCCTCGAAATAACCCGTGCCGATGAATTGGATTTTGAATAGTTTTGCCATACCATCGACAATTCCTTTAAGTGATTCCCCTGATGTGACCGAACTTTTTGTACTAGCATCGGTCATATCCCAGGCAATCTTCACCGATCCTTCAAGACTCATTTCAAGGAGTAAAATGAATGAATCCTTTGTAAGATCGAGGGTTTCTTTGAAATTCTCATAGTCAAGCCCATTCATCAATGAGAACTTCTCTGTTTTTTAAAATATGGGATGTCCGATTTAACATCAACCCATACGGATGTATTGGGTCGAGGTGCGATCTTCCATAAGGCGTCGATAAACATTCGGCCTTCCGGTAGGTTGTCAGTTCCCGCAAGAGGTTTTGACTTCCCGTCCCGAAAGTGGATCACTCCCGGTCGTGAAATCCCCAAAGATGTGGCATCCTCTCGTCCCGAGCTCCATGATGTGAACCCGCACTTTCTTCGACGTTAGGATTAAGCGGTGGCGGTGGTGGTGGAATTGGTCTACCTTGTGGGTCATAGGTAACCAAAGCCGATTCTCACCGCATTCATCTTTAAATCTACAATACCTAATCCCGCCGAAGGATTCTCGTCAGTCATGTAGATCTTTAAGATTCATCTTTTCAATATCCATCTTTTTTAATTTTTGATGGATTTTCCTTTGATTAGAGCAATGAGCTTCTCCTCATCCGTCATTTTTCGTATGACTTCGGTTGGTTTCCACTTTTGGTGTAAATAGGGTCTTGCCCCAAAATCAATACATTTCCTTCCTCCAGGATGAACTTGGCCTATCCTCCGGTTCTTGACTCGTTTTTGAATATCATGAAGGAGTTCAAGAGTTTCCTTTCGATATTTCACCATCGTTTCCATCCGGTTCGATCCGATGAACTTGTCTTGGTAGATGAATATGGCGGTTGCCATAATTTCGCACCGCCTTCTTCGATTTCTCTAAGATCTTCGGAGATCTTAGATTTGTCTGGGAAGTATCTCGTTCCACTCTGGTACTCCATCGGGAATCATTGTTCGATGGGAATTTTCATGAACCGTTTCTTGAAGGTTCATCAAGTGAACATATAGTGTCCGGTTAAGCATCCGAATCGCTTATAATATTCTCGCTCGCATTTTGCATTGCTTAAGGTTTCCCGTCGGCTCCTCCCGCCGCTTCCTTTTCTTCATGTTGGTATTCCCAATATGAAACCTGGTCAAGGTGTTCTTGTGCATACATCGTCAATATTTGATGATATGTCCTGTAAGGGGTACATCTCGGACATCGGTCCGGATCCATAATCTCGGAGTAATTTCTCCTCACCAATTGTTAATTACATAAATATAATAAATTTAACTAAAAGTTCTTAATAAACCTAGGCTCTGATACCATTTTCGTGGCCCAAAGTAAAAGAGTTGGAGTACTAAAGAGATCAGGTCCTTTGCATAAAAATTGAAATATCTAGGGACCAATTTTGATAAATCAGTAAACATAGGGTACCAAAAATGATATATTCGAAAGTTTGGAAAACCTTCTACAACCAAATCAACCCGGTCGGTTTTAATGATTATTTAACGGCAGGTATCCGAATTGATTAAAACTCAAAACGTTGGGTACTAAAACTGATTAAACTGAAACCTTGGGATCAAAACTGAAAACTAGGTATATTTGAGGTACTAAAACTGAAAATAACCCTTTAATATATATGTATAAATATATGTTGACAAAATGATGTTTGATATGGATAAGACCATCTGCAACCACAATTCTATTTTAGTGCAAGTGCAACTTTTGTACTAAAATAGTGTAATTTCTGCACCAAACTTAAAACTCATCTCCAACCATTCTACTTTAAATTTTGCATTAACAAGAATATTCCTTGAATATTCCTTATACTTCAATACAGAAAAATTATTATATTAAAAATCAATTATGTATTAACATAATATTATAAAATATATTTAGTTAATTAAAAAATAAACTTTATTATTATATTTAATAAATACTTTACTAAATAATATGCATTAAAAATTAATTAATTAATGTAAGATTTAAGTAGAGAACTAAAATATGGCATTCGAGTAGATTAATTAAAAAGTCTAATTACTAATATATATATATATATATATATAAGCAAAATGGTTTCTAAATATGTTTTCCGCCTAAATGACACTTTCTAAAAACGTTTTGTGACTTTTTTATTTTCTCTTCCATAATTGTTTTTTTAATTTTTGGTTACATATATGTAATAAATTGAGAATGTTTGACTTTGACAAATAAAAAATATATGAAATAAATTGGGAATGTTTGACTTCCGAGCATAATATAAAAAAATTGATTATACGTATTTTATTATTTTCAGTAACATATATGCAATAAATTTGGAATATTTATTAAGGTTAAAGATATGCAATAAATTGTGTATGTTTTAATTAACAGTATTAATTGTGTATGTTTTAATTAACAGTAAGGTATTTAAATTCCAACTTTTTTACATGATTTAACTACATTTATATGCTTGAACTAGAATCATCTTTAGCTCTGATTTTTTATTAACTATTTATTGTAAATTTAAAAATTATAACATAAACATTGGTTAATTTAATAGGTGAAAATAGTACGTAGTAGGAGTATCATTTTTCAATGGAAAATTAAAATTATTATTGCCAGTGAAATACTACTGTCACGTCTCATCTAAATCATTTTTCATTGCATATCATTTTCTTGACTACCCTCAACTTTATCAATTGATATGAATTTTACCAACGTTGGCTCCGCATTTGATTTCTTGCGCTAACTCACCCTTCCTAAAATATTAGTTAATGAAGATAATCTATAATAACACTTTCTAAAAACTTTTTGTGACTTTTTTATTTTCTCTTCCATAATTTTTTTTTTTTAATTTTCGGTTGCATATATGTAATAAATTGGGAATGTTTGACTTTGACAAATATAGCATATATGAAATAAATTGGGAATGTTTGACTTCCGAGCATAGCATACAAAAATTGATTGTACATATTTTATTATTTTCGGTAATATATATCCAATAAATTTGGAATATTTATTAAGGTTAAAGATGTACAATAAATTGGGAATGTTTGAACATGAAAAATAGCATAAATAATGGTAAATAATGCAATTAATTAAGTAAACACGTTGATGAAATTGGAATTCTATAATGGTAATTTCAAATTTATTTTTAGCAGGTTATAATATTGTTTATGTGATTGATTGCAATCCTAAATCGAATTATAATTTACAGAAATATTCCTAAACATTTAAGATACATATCTTGCGACTTTCCGTTGTCGATAGACAATACTAAAAATAACTCACCAATTAATCAGTATATCTCTGTTGATATATATATCAATATTTATTTGACTTGCAAACACAAATATCTCAAACATATAATATATATAGATCATTACTAAAGATTCTACTCAATCAAGACTGTATATTCGATATTGCGATCAAAACAAAATATTAGATAAACAATCTAACGATAAGTAAAGGAAATTAAATTTTGCGAATAATGTTACAAAATATAACAAAATATTAGAATAATTTCATTCCTTAATTATACTCCTACATTCACATATAAATATGTTTTCTCATAGCATTGTTGCGTATTCCCCTTGCAATTTGAATACTCAACTTTATAAATTTCTCTCCCATTCACGAAAATATATGGCACCAATGCTCTCGCTCATGAAAATTGCAATGAAACTTTTTCTGGTGTGATTATATGAGAAACTGGCATTCAATGACCAATCAACAGTGAACAGTCTGGAATGTGCATTCCATAATGCAGAGGTCTGAAATTTATTTATTTTTATATTGTTAATATTTTTAATTCTTTTTAGCAACTTTGTTTCTAAATTAATTTTTCTTATTCGCAGGGAGAGAGAATACATTGCAGAATAAAAAAACAGCCAACATTGTCTAAAATTGCGTATTTATAAGTAAAATAAATACAAAGATGGATTAAGTTAATTAATGAATTAATAAATTGGGATAAATCATTAATTATTAACGCAACAGTATGTTTTTTTTTTTTTTTATAGATGTATCAATCTATATTAAAATAGTAAATAATTTAGTCAAATTGTAATATGGGCTGGAAATAATATTATAAATGGTTTTCTAACGGGTGCCAACACATGTTATAACACATTGATTCCACGAATGACACTGACTCCGTCTGATCTTAGAATATCTTTCAAGTTTCAACGGAGAGAGTTCCCGCTGATGGTTTCGTACACAATGACTATAAACAAGATCCAAGGATAATATCTCTCTAACGTCGTGCTTTATTTGAAGAATTCGGTTTTCAGTCATGATCATTATATGTTGTTGTTTCCAGAGTCACCAATCACAAGGGTTAGAAAATATTAGTTTGTAGTGACACTAAATCAAAAAACAAGCAGACAAATAATGTTGTGTACAAATAAGTATTCCAAAATTTGTAATTTTAAATGTGTTCATCCAAAGTTTTTCTTTTTTAAATCTATAATGTACATTGTTATATTCATCGATAATGTATATCTTAAACGCATGCAATTTACACCCAAAGATACATCCCACCCCATGCATCGCACGGACAATATACTAGTACAATCATAATAGACAACCACATGTAATTAAAAAATGAACTTTTAAAATGCACGATTTTAATGCAATGTAATTCTTATTTTTATCAGTTTAATTGTCTTGATTAAATTTTATAACTTACTACAAATATTAATTTTACTAATTCATAATTTATATTAAAATAAAATAATTTAAATAAAGAAATTTTATGAAAATTATTTACGAATTAACTATGGAATCATAATAATAAATCAAATTTTATTTTATTATTTAATACACAAATACAATTATTATTTTAAAAAAAGAAAAGAAAAGAATAAGAGATAGCGTTATCTCTTCTGGTGCAACACTATTCACTATCCAAAATTGGCGCAAAAGATGGCGATTGATTGGAGGGCCACTTTACTCCAAATTGGAGTTGGCGAGCAGTTTGAAGTTACCATTATTGGAGATGGCCTAAGCGTTTGTTTGCCAAATTTTAGCTACAAAATACTTTTTACTTCATTAATATAAGATTGATAGCTTTTATTGTTTTTTGTTGACGCAAAATTGATTTTTTCTAATTTTTATTTTTGTATTTATTTAATTTCAGTTTCTTTAATAAATTGTATGATTCACATTATATATATTTTAAAGCAAATTGTTCAAATTACCCACGTTGAATAGGACAAAAACGACAAAAAAATATTTCACAGGGTGTGAATTCTCTCTCTCTCTCTCTCTCTCTCTCTCGCGGGTGGAGTGATGAACAGTTCCATTGTTGTGGAGGCAAATTATTCTTGTTTCTAAACTTTCAAATTTTCAAATATTTTCAAAATTTTCAAAATTTCCAAACTATGTTTTTTGTCGTTTCTCTCTGAATCTTTCAGCTCCTGTTGTGATTCCTTCTTGTACCATTTTATTGCTTTGTTTTGTCTTCTTTATGTGCCATAAATGTCAGTCTGAATGTTCGTATTTAATTAACTCTTTGTCGGTAGTTTTTTCGGTTTCTCCTTTTCTCCCCTATCTTCTTCTCTCTAACCTCTCTTTTGTTTCTGTGCTTTCTTGGTTCTGCCTATTGCCTTCCGGGTTTGGGTTGGTGTGATTGAGAATATTTTTTGGACTTTGGTGTGTCCGCATGGAGAATAGCATCAGAGAAAGGCTTCAGAAAGTTGTGCTCTCATCAATTGAAACTAACGGGGTCGACTTGGAAGAGAAAGATATTGTTCATAGTGTGGAGGAATATTCCAAAAGTTTGATGGGTAAAATCTTTGGCTCTAAGAAAGTGAATTTTGTGGGCCTTAAGAGCACTCTGGTTGCAATCTGGCAAACTAGGGCTTTTTAGGGTTAGAAAAATCGGTGTAAATACGTTCCAATTCATTTTCAGAAATGTAGAAGACCGTGATAAGGTTCTGGAGGGAAAGCCCTGGTCTTTCGACAACCAATACATGCTCTTAAAAACTTGGGTTGAGGGAAAGCCAGAGAAAATTGAAATTTTCAACTCAATCGAGCTGTGGCTACAGGTATGGAATCTTCCCCTTCATTGGATTTCATTGGCTACTAGGTTTAAAATAGGGAATTTGTTTGAAAATATTTTGGATGTAATTATACCTGAGAAAGGAAGTGTTAAAGCACTACAAGAAAATGGACTTATACCCCCACATATATGTGTGGGTTAAAATATGCTTACGTGTGGGTAAAATGCTTTAACCATACATTATGCAAATGTCAACAAGTGTCACTATATTTATGTAGGAAAATATTTTTACTGACATATTTTTTATGTGTGGGTAATACTTATTACCTACACATATGTGTTGATAAATATGTATATTATGTGTAGGTATATGTTTTGCCAAGTGGATAATGCTGATGTGGATGCTGACATGGATGTTGACGTGGACATCACATATGATGATGTATCATCCATTTGGCCTATGACATGTCATGACATGTGAAGCTTTAGATGGTTGACATGTGAAAATGATTATGTGTGGGTAAACTTAAGATTTATGTGTAAGCAATGATATTTCTTTTACAATAGAAAAATAATATTATTATGTGTGACTAATAATAAAATATGTGTGACGAATGGGATTATAATTTGTTCATAATAATAATTTATGTTTTAATCATAAAGTGTGTGTGGGTAATAATATTTTTTTTATATTTTTCCTGTTGGAAATTGGTTTGAGAAGTAATGGTTTAATACCTAACTTTGACCAATTTTTAAGTGACTAATTATTTAATTTCAGAGGAATTAAATGTTAAAATAAAATTCTACATTTCGAGTAGATGAGTGTGGTATATTTAACTTCTCAAAACCATTTAGTGGCGAGTGAGAAATAAAATCCACAAGTTAGTCACTTGGAAATGGGATAATGGATGATGGGAAGGTGAAAAGACACCATCCCACATGGGAATAAAATGTTAATTTTATTCAATATATAAGTAAGTGGGTTTGTAAGAGTGTGCAAGATGAAATAACTATACACATGTGCCCGTGCCCGTGTCCCGACCGGACTGGGCCTAGTTTTGCACAGAAAACATTTGTTTTTTATTTTTAAAGAATAAAAAACAAATAAAGTTACAACTTAAAAGCTGAAACTGCAGCTTTTAAAATGAAACAACACCACTCTGCCCACTACTTGGAAGTTACAGCCTAGTGGCCATTGAAGGAGTGCCCACTACCTGGAGGTTACAACCCATTATCTTGAAGTTACTGCCCTGCAGTAAAGAGACCCCAAGGCCTGGTTGGAAGTCCTATAAATAGGAGCATTGTTGTTGTTCAGATTACATACTTCATACACATTTTTCATTCTTGTACTTGCATAAGTGTACTCAGTTTTACACATTCCAGTTCGAAAGGTGCTTTGAAATTTGTAGTGCTGCTATTTCAAGGACGAAACTGTTGTATCTTTGGGGATAACACGCCTGTTCCGTCAGCACTATACAAGACGTGTTTATCTAGCGGATAGAGTTTTTACTCGCCTCAGCTTTTCTGCAATTATCGATTTTCTTTGTAATAGATAGTTATAGTTTTCTTGTAATCCAGTTTACAGAAATAAACACCAGAATTTTCAACAACGCAAGATAAACAATCTGTTTCTATAAACTATGGCGTCTACTTTAAGGGTGAATGTTCCTACTGCTCCTGCTGCTGCTGAGAAACCAGAAAAATTTTCTGGTACTGATTTCAAGAGATGGCAATCCAAGATGTTATTTTATCTGACTACGCTGAGCCTCACTAAGTTCCTGAAGGAGGATCCACCAGTGGTGGAAAAAAATGAAACCAACAATAAAAAATGGGCTGCCTTCGATGCTTGGGGCTAGGGTGACTTCCTGTGCCGCAATCTTCCAACGAGCTCTGGGATTCTTTGGAAAAGGAATATCGAAAGAGGACGCTGGTTCCAAGAAGTTCGTGGTTGGCAGGTTTCTAGATTTCAAGATGGTGAATTCTAGAACTGTCATGGATCAAGCTCATGAATTGCAGTTGGTTCCAAGAATTATGCACGATATTCGTGCAGAAGGAATGCAATTGGATGAAGCTTTCCAAGTGGCGTGCATGATTGAAAAATTGCCGACTGGATGGAAGGACTTCAAAAATTATTTGAAGCACAAGCGAAAAGAAATAAATCTTGAAGAGCTAATTATGCGTTTACGAATTGAGGAATGTAATCGCAAATTAGATTCAAGGTTTGAAAAAGGTGCTGTTGATGCAAAGGAGAATTTGCTAGAACATGGCAGTTCTAGTAACAACAGCAAAAGGAAACGTGACAATAACAACAACTACAAAGGAAAGAAGCCTGAAAACAAAAAGCCATTTACAGGAAATTATCACAATTGTGGTAAGCCCAACCCATGGCTAAGGACTGTCGGCTTCCTAAAAAACCAAAATATAGACATCCTAATGCTAATGTGGTTGAGCACAGTGGTGTGATCCAAGAGTTGACTGATATGGATCTATCTGCAGTGGTTTTTGAGGCAAACCTTGTGGATAATCTAAGAGAGTGGTATGTTGACACGGGGGCCACTCGACATGTCTGTTCTGATAAGGATGCGTTCTCTATCTACACCCCTTGTACAGGTAGAAAACTTAATATGGGTAATTCTTCATCTTCTGATGTTGCAGGTTTTGGAAACGTGGTTCTGAAGCTCACTTCTGGAAAAGAGCTGCTTCTGAAGGATGTTCTTCATGTCCGTAAATCCAGGAAGAATCTAGTGTCGGGATCTCTTCTTGTAAAACATGGTTTTAGATCGATGTTTGAGTCCGAAAAGTTTATTTTAACTAAGTTTTGACAGTTCTAGGAAAAGGTTATCGTATAATGGACTTTCAAAATGAATGTAATGGCGGCTCGTAATCGATTCAAGCAAAGAATAAAATTGAGCCTATCTGCTTATATGCTTGAGTATTCTGATTTGTGGCATGTTAGATTAGGGCATGTTAATCTAAATGCTATAAAAAGATTAATGAACTTGGAATTACTTCCAACGTCAAAAATTGATTCTCAAAAGAGATGCGAAATCTGTATTGAAGCTAAAATGGCTAAATTACCTTTTCATTCTGTGGAAAGAAATATAGTACCTCTAGAATTGATACATACTGATATATGTGATCTGAAATTTGTGCAAACTAGAGGTGGTAAAAAATATTTCATCACTTTTATTGATGATTGCACAAGATTTTGCTACTTATATTTATTAAGAAGCAAAGATGAAGCGTTGGAAGCCTTCAAAAATTATAAAAATGAGGTTGAAAATCAACTTGGCAGCCGGATTAAAATAATTCGGAGTGATAGAGGTGGAGAATATGTTGCACCTTTTGAAGAATTATGTAACCAGTGGGGAATAATTCATCAAACTACTGCACCATATTCACCACAATCTAATGGCATTGCTGAACGTAAAAATCGAACTTTAAAAGAAATGATGAATGCCATGTTGATTATTCTGGGCTACCTTAACATGTGGGGGAAGTCGCTTTAACAAAGAAACCACATTTTAAATAAAATCCCACTTAAAGGAAAAAATAAGACACCTTATGAATTGTGGAAAAATCATAAGCCATCTTATAAATACTTTAAAGTGTGTGGGTGTTTGGCTAAGGTAGCAATACCCGAACCCAAACAAGTCAAAATTGGTCCAAAGATGGTTGATTGTATTTTTATAGGATATGCATACAACAATAGTGCATATCGGTTCTTGGTACACAAGTCAGAAAATCCAGAAATTTCTGAAGGTATCATAATTGAATCCAGAAATGCAATATTTCTTGAAAATGTATATCCTTGTAAAGAAAGGGTTGAAATAAGTTCTAACAAAAGAACTTATGAGAAAGCAAGTAGTTCTTCACAAGGGAGTGAAGAACCAAGACGAAGTAGAAGTACTAAAACTGCTACATCATTTGGTCCTGATTTTGTCACTTACTTGTTAGACGGTGAGCCAAGTACAGTTAAAGAGGCTCTATCTAGTCCAGATGCTCCGCTCTGGAAAAAAGCCATCAATAGTGAAATAGAATCCATTTTACAAAATCATACCTGGGAGTTCGTTGATCTCCTTGCAGGTAGTAAACCTTTAGGGTGTAAATGGATATTAAAAAAGAAATATAAGGCAGATGGAACTATTGATAAATATAAAGCCAGGTTAGTGGCTAAAGGCTTCAAACAAAAAGAAGAAAGTGATTTCTTTGATACATATTCACCTGTAACAAGAATTGCATCTATTCGAGTGCTTATTGCGATTGCTGCTTTGTACAATCTCGAGATTCACCAAATGGATGTAAAAACTGCATTTTTAAATGGTGAATTGGAAGAAGAAATATATATAGAACAACCTGAAGGATTTGTAGCACCTGGTCAAGAGAAAAAGGTGTGCAAATTGATAAGATCACTGTATGGACTTAAACAAGCCCCGAAACAGTGGCATCTTAAATTTGACACAACGTTGTTGTCAAATGGCTTTAAAATCAACGAATGTGACAAGTGTGTTTATGTTAAAGGCACATCAAATGCGTCTGTCATAGTTTGTCTATACGTAGGCGATATGTTAATAATGGGTAGTAGTCATGATATAATCATAGACACTAAGAAGATGTTAAAAAGAAATTTTGACATGAAAGACATGGGAATTGCTGATATGATTCTCGGAATCAAAATTGGCAAAACATCTGAAGGAATTAGCTTGACACAATCCCACTATGTGGAGAAAGTGCTCAAGAAGTTCAATGCTTTTGATGGTCCACCATGCAAAACGTCCATTGATTTGAGCATAAATCTGGAATACTCGAAGGTGATAGGAAGTTTGATGTACATTACAAATTGTACACGTCCAGATCTTGCCTATCCTGTAAACAAGTTGAGTAGGTATACAAGCAATCCAAGTCAAGAGCATTGGAAAACACTAACTAGGGTACTAAGATATTTAAAATACACCCTGAGTTATGGAACACACTACTCGAAATACCCTCCAGTACTTGCAGGGTATAGTGATGCTAGTTGGATTTCAGACTCAAAGGACTCCTACTCCACTAGTGGATATATATTTACTATTGGAGGAGGAGCAGTATCATGGAAATCCACTAAGCAGACTTGTATAGCTAGATCCACCATGGAATCTGAGTTTATAGCTTTGGATAAAGCTGGCGAAGAAGCTGAATGGCTTCGTAATTTCTTAGAAGATATTCCATGCTGGAAAAAGCCAGTGCCTCCTATGATGATTCACTATGATAGCAAGCTACTATAGGGAGAGCACAAAGTAATATGTATAATGGTAAGTCTAGACACATCCGTCGTATACATAATACCGTAAGACAATTGATCTCTAATGGTGTTATATCAATTGACTATGTAAAGTGAAAGGATAACATAGCGGATCCGCTCACGAAAGGGCTTAACAGAGATCAATTGAGTAAATTGCTAGAGGGAATGAGATTAAAATCCACAATTTAAAGAACGATTAAAGTGGTAACTCAACCTTGGTGACTGGAGATCCCAAGAACTTGGTTCAATGGGAAAACTAAACTTTAAAAGTTCAGTTAAGCACTTGTAAATCAGTTAACCCATCTCTAGAAGGCAAAACAAGTGCAATAAACTTGTTGGTTGTGGTAAGGTTAAGTCATAAGGACTTTTAATGATAAATTGACTCGGTCAAGAGAGATCACCTATATAAGTGAGAAGTGAGGGTCATTTCAATGTAACACTTATGAATCCAAAGATGTTGTCCATGGCCAAAAAGGACACAACTGAAGAACGGAATGTGACAGAAGTCATATTGTGTAAATGTCATTGACTAGGTGTACACGAAGGAGGAATAGTTCAAGGCATTGCGTCCACTAGGCCGCCGGTATATTCGATGATATTTACAAAGGAAGGTTCAAAGTCACAAACTACCTATCCTGATACAATATGGTTTCAATTAAACTGAGTACAAGAGTCTGCATTTTCATGTGCATTTGATTTCCACTCATGTGGGGGATTGTTGGAAATTGGTTTGAGAAGTAATGGTTTAGTATCTAATTTTGACCAATTTTTTAGCAACTAATTATTTAATTTCGGAGGAATTAAATATTAAAATAATATCTACGTTTCGAGTAGATGAGTGTGATATATTTAACTTCTCAAAACCATTTAGTGGTGAGTGAGAAATAAAATCCACAAGTTAGTCACTTGGAAATGGTATAATGGATTATGGGAAGGTGAAAAGACACCATCCCACATGAGAATAAAATGTTAATTTTATTTAATATATAAGTAAGTGGGTTTGTAAGAGTGTGCAAGATGAAATAACTATACACATGTGAGGTGTGGTGGGCAAGGCCACATGTGCGCGCGCGCGCGCCCGGCGCCGGCCTCGGGGCCGAGGGCCGAGCCCGAGCCCGTGCCCGTGCCCGTGTCCCGACTGGACTGGCCTAGTTTTTTGCACAGAAAACATTTGTTTTTTATTTTTAAAGAATAAAAAACAAATAAAGTTACAACTTAAAAGCTGAAACTACAGCTTTTAAAATGAAACAAAGCACCACTCTGCCCACTACTTGAAATTTGCAGTGCCGCTATTTCAAGGACGAAGCTGTTGTATCTTTGGGGATAACACGTTTGTTCCGTCAGCACTATACGGGACGTGTTTATCTTGCGGATAGAGTTTTTACTCGCCTCAGCTTTTCTGCAATTTTCGATTTTCTTTGTAATAGATAGTTACAGTTTCCTTGTAATCCAGTTTACAGAAATAAACACCAGAATTTTCAACATTTCCATTATTATTTTCAAATATTATGTGAATATTTTAAATTTAGTCACCATAAAACTTGAAAAATTTATTAAAGTATTTAAATTAATTGTCAAATCTGATATATAATTATAAAAAATATTAACATTCAAATTACAATCATTCTAATAAATTTCCAAACATAAGTTGAAAAATTACTCAAAAAAAAGTCGCACCAAAATATACATGAGAAGTAGATACGAAATGTGCACAAGTCACAAGAAAAACTAACAATACTAAAAACTCAAATAATATCATCAAATTCACCAGCATAATCAGCAGAATCATCAACACTAGGAGTTGTGCCATGGTGGGATGGCCTTGAAGAGTGGTCTGACGACATATGAGGTAAATGAGAATGAGGAATGACATTCTTTTCAATCAAAGTTTCACACAACAATTTGTAACCCCTTTCGAGCTCTTCAACACGAGACTTGTATTGATTCAATTCATTAACTAGCTAACTATAAGTAGGACGAACGAATTCATTACCAGTGGATCTGGCTCTAGACTTACATAGGGATTGTCCCCAACCAAACAAGCAGACTGACTCTCGTCCAAGAACCTTCTCTAGAATTTCTTTATCAGCCATTTGAGGATTATCTGTTTTCAATTGCATCATTTCCTCCTGTTAAAACAAGAAATTGCTTTACAAACATAATCATAAACAAAAAAAGTTATGTCAGACAATTGTTACCAAGAAAATGTATGATTATGAATATCTACGTAGATGTCAATTTGGCTCAATAAAAAAAAAGGTGTGTTTATGAATATCCCCTGAGGCCACCGAAACATGAACAGTTGAACACAAACAATTAACAAGTTCCGTGTAATCAAAATAATTCATATTTCCTAAAAAAAATGAATTAATGGTTCATTCAATTTATTTATCCCCTTATTCCGTTTTGGCTTGGCCAAATTTGGAAGTTGTGAGTCCAAATCTAGTCTACTTTTATATCTTTTTAGTGCACTACAAAACATTTCCAACTACATAACTTGACATGCACAATGACTAATGAACAAGCTATAAAAGCAACTTAATTCCGTCTACCCCCACTCATCTGCCACTAAGTTAACTTAGAACAAACATCCTTAAAATTTAAAATGAAAAAAAATGAAAGTTCATGCATGTTTACATGCATCAATTAGGGGTTCTATCCCTATAATGTAAATCACACAAAACAAGTGTTGTAGTGACAAATATGCTATATTAGCAACGAAAATTATCATCATCAAAAATCAAATTTATTGTTGTGGATGAATAGAACAGTAGGAAACATAAAATCTGTTAGTATGAGTTATTTCCGTATAATGTAAATCACACAGATAATAGCTGAAACTTCCTACATTTTGCAACAATTTTGAAAATATAAAAATTTAAAACAATACAAACAAATCCAAGGAACTAACCAATATGCTTTTTTGCAACACTACTTCTACAACACAATAGATAGCTCCAGCAAAAACCAAAAGCATCAAAAGTTCTAGCAAAATTTCTCTGCATGAAGTCCAAGCACCGTGACACTATTACCCATCACAATAGAATAAGAAGCAAGTATCCTCTAAAAAAAATCAGCTACCAAATGACCTCATCAGAACTTCGCCAAAAACTAAATCAAACAACCAAGCTAACAACAATATATCAAAAACCAAATTACATGTTAAATTTTTTTGAAAGTAATACACCTACATATTTAGCTTCTAGTTTTGGAGGGTCCCAACCTTTTACAGGGTGCCAAACCAGGAGACGCCAAGTCTCGATATGGCCACTGGGTGAATCCAAATCGGCTCCACGCTCCAGGTGATGGCGTGCTGTTTTCTTTGAGCTATTTCTAGTTTTAGATTTTCTTTATCCACGAGCATCAACATTCTTCTGTGCTTTACCCTTCAGAAAAAATATAAGAAAATAAATATAGTGAATATTACTATAACACAACTATAATAATAATGAACCTAAATATGCATTATCAAATATTGGGGTCAATCCAATGGTCACAAAGATAATCCCATTCCTCCTGGCTAACATCCTTACAGCGCTTATTCTTTGCCATATTTGGATTCTCCTCTCCTCCAATCTCTTTGAAGTACCTATGCAACTTAAATTTATGGCCCTTCCAAGCTTTGTGCATTTGGGCATCAATAACGTTTTTGACATTACCATCCTCAACATCAATATCAAAAAGTGTCTTACAATACCAAAATATAGTACCAGTTAGCTTATTCATATTACAAAAACTCATCATATTCATAGTAAGAAAAGATCCTTACAAGACGTTTGTAGCGAAGTGGTGCCCTCACATGCATTGGTACCTACCTCCACTTCTTATAGCGTAAGCTACAATAGTTATGTACGATGTAGTCAATTTCGTTGTTAAAGCACTCTGCATTATTACATATTGCTTGCATCAAGGAAAAATCAAATTTTACAGTCAATCTTTTCTTTGCAATTCTCATTGCCTTTCGAGCGCCTTGACCACAAGTAATCCCACATTTTTTGAACCTTCTGTTGACGTCACATTAGCATTGTCTGATCCACTTGAACTTGATGGGTTGTGTGCTACTGGAAAAGACACTATAGTTACAATATGAAGATACTATATAACAAACAAGTCCAAAAATGTAGTTGCATTCGTTTCTCAGAGGCAAACCAAGAATCACTATTAGTTACAAGAAACAAAGACAAGAAAAGCTAGTAAAAGCAAAATAAATATAATGTTTTTACAAAATTAATGAATGGCTCATGAGACAAAGTATTTTCACCTTACAAACAGGAAACAACAACAGTGATAATATAATATTTTTATTGCAAACTAAAGATATGAGCTCTTTTTGGGCTAGATCCAAATTCAATTGTTTACCAGTTTCAAATGTTTTTCTTATAGTTATGGAGTTGCCCTTTAGAAATCAAGGAGGAAATAACAATCAGTTTATGACTCAGACATCCGCACATTAACATAAATTGTGATAAGAATCATTTAGGATTAACAAATTAACAAATTATGGATAGTACTATTGACGATCATTAAGTGATGCAGAACGGTGGACAACCATAAATTAGCAAAATTATTATAAATATTAAACAATGATTCTATATAAGCAAGTTTTGAAAGTTTTACTAACCAACTTGTAGCTCCATTGCAGAAAATATACCTATAAAAAAGGGAAACAAGGCAGACAACAAATAATTAAAAAATAATATAAAAAGTAAAAAAGAGCAAATTATATTTACAAGATTGATGTTTTACTAACCAACGTGTAGCCTCGTTAAAGGATATGGATCTAAAAATGAATTGAAGTACAAACAAGTTAGATAACAAACAAAGCTCAGACTTCCATTAAGTATAAAAACAAAACAAAAAAGTTATATTAAGATTAAGAAGAAACTAAAAGTTCAATTAGAATGTCATATACTAGATGGAGTAATAGGCTCTGCACATCGTCCACCATGTCCACCACGTCCACCATGTCCTCCACGTGCTCCACCTCCTCCACGTGCTCCATCTCCTCTTGTGATAGCCATGTAATAACTGCATGATAAATAAATATTAAGTTATAATTCATTTAAAAATAATAAACTCATTTTAAAAAATTATTCAAGGAAATAACCTAGTCAAACAAGACAATCATGCAATATCATCATCGTCGTCGTTGTCAAAATCCAAGTCATTAGAGTCACTATCAGTATCAGATTCTAAAGTAACTTCATCATTAATAAAAGGTCTACCATCAATGTCGTATTCTTGATCACGAAGCAAAGATTGTTCATCACGCAGTTTAAGCACCATCTCATGAGACAAAGTTATTGGAGCCACATCTTGTCGAACCAAAGAAGATGTGTCTACAACATCTTCTATTGCCTGAAAAGACTGTAACTCATAGAATCTTCTTCTTGAAATGCGTCATCACTCGCACTCTGTTCTTCATCAACCTCAGCTACATAATAAATGTTGCGATGATTTATTTTTTGTACAACCATCCATTTTTTTCCTCTAGCCCAGTCATTCGAATAAAAGACTTGTTGACCTTGTGTGGCCAAAGTAAATGGATCTTCCTTATACCATTCATATGTAATATCAATTTATGTTAAATTATTGTCTACCAACATTCTCTTTCCTTTTCGATATGTATTATATACCACTTGCAACGAAACATGAATACCTTTCTATGATAGATAAAATCCAATTTTAGAATCTCAAGTAAAACACCATAACAAATGACATCACCATTCTTATCATCACCCCATGTACAAACTCCACTACATTGTGTCTTAAACTTATCATATCGTTCCTTGCAGTGAAACCGAACACCATTAACAATGCAACTATCCCAAATCGTGTAAAGGTCATCTGCACATTGGGACAATGCGTACAAATCATCGGTTGCTTTGGGGTCACCATTAAATTTTATGATAGCCATCTGTAAAATACTAATATTAGATATAATTATTTTAAACTCGTAATTATAAATACATGTCATATATATTTACCTTGTTCTTAAACCAAAAAGAAAATTCACGTTTTTGTATCATATCAATATTTTGTTCTCGTATATTTCTCGAGTGTAGAATTTCCTTGTGCTCACTACCAAAAAAATAAGTGAATACTTAGTTTAAAATGATATAATAAATTAATATCCAAATCTTATTGGAATATGGGCAACTCACTTTATGTAATCATCAAGTTCACCTTACCATTGCACCACACTAGTATAATCCCCTACCTTTCCAAATTTGGGCCCCCCCAATGTACGAACCTTATTGTTGAATAACTACATCTTAAATTTTGTGGTAGGTACATCCCAATTATGTTCAACACGTGTGAATCTCGTTTCAGTATCGTATAAATAACAAGATAAAAATGTAATAGCCTCATCAACAATATATGCCTCAGTAATAGAGCCATCATCATGAGCAAAATTCTGAACATATCCTTTGTATGTACCCATTCGACGTTCAATGTCAAACATCCATCTCTAATTCAAAGGTCCTCCCAATAATGTTTGTTCTGGTAAACACATAAGTGGACCATAATAGTGAGAAATGCCAATGGAAATATCTTTTCAAGTTTTCATAATAAGATAACAATCTGTCTTCATATCCTCGAGCTCACCAACATATAGTCTTGGCACATAATTTCCGAAAGATTGGCCAAACTCAATCAACATGGCACGTATTTTCTTATCTAAGAAAGGGAGAATGGCCACTGGTAAAACTGTTTGAAGTAAGACATGACAATCATGTGTTTTCATCCCTGAAAGTGTATTCGAGTCTGTCACACATCGACTGATGTTGGATGCATACCCATCTGGTAAGCGAACTGACTTGACAAAGTCACAAAATTTCACACAATCTATCTTACTCAATGTGTAATTAACATGAGGTTTTTCAACTTGGCCATTACGTTCCCTTAACCATAATTCTTTGCGAATATTAAGATCTTCTAAATCTAGACGTGCTTTCACAGTATCCTTTGATTTCACAGGATCATTTAACAAGGTCCCAACAATATTATCACAAACATTTTTTTTCAATGTGCATGACATCAAGATTATAATGTATCAATAGCTTCGACCTGTATAGAAGTTCAAATAAAATACTTTTTTGACCTATTTAACTCATTAATGCCACGTTTACGCTTTCTATCATCATTATTAGGTGCTTTACCAGGAGTGCGTCTCGGTATATCCTCTAACTGTGACAAAATATCATCACCAGAAAATTGACGAAGTGGTCCCCTTCTTTCTGGTTTTCCATCATATTCCAATCTCTTTCTCCACGAGTGTGTTTTACTTAAGAAACATCGATGTCCTGTATAACATTATTTTCCCCGAATTCGTTTAGATTGGATGTCCTCAAGGCATATAGGACATGCCATTTTACCCATAGTACTTGTAGGTCCCAAGGGGTGTAAGTAAGGTTTAGAAGGGGGGTTTAATAAACCTTACCAACTTTTCCATTTTAGTCCTTTTGGAATATAACAAAGTTAACAAACAGCTAAGTCCTTGAAGGACAACTAAGTTAGTTAATCAGCAGAGTTAGCCACTCAACAGACTCGATAGAGCTGTTGATAGAATAACTCAGCTGTTTAGTCTAAACCTTAACTTGGCTGTGATGAGTTTTCCAGCGGAAGACTTAACACCCTTGAATTTGATTTAACTTTGTTTTAACAATTGGTTTTAGCACTTTGTTATTTATCAGTTGAATAGTAAATTATCAACAGATATAAAATATGTGTGCAGGAATGTAAATATGCTTAAATGTAAATGACACAAGTAAATTTTATAGAGGTTCGAAGATGGGGTAATTCTTCTACTCCTCTCTTCTCCAACTCCTGGAGGAATCCACTAAGTAATGATCAGAGTACAAAGTGGTTATCAGTCTAAAGACAAGTCTTGATCACGCAGCTGACTTGCTCCTTCAACTCAGTCTGGAGATGCCTTGGTCACACAGCTGGCCTCTCGTCCGAGCTTCTTCACAGGGCGGCTGCCTTGCTACTTCAGCTTACTTTCTCAAGCTTCTTGGATTTGATCACGAAGCCCTCCAATAACTTGAGATTGGTTCGACCTTGAACCTTCCTACAATCCTCTTTGGAAAGTAGACCCCCTTTTGATTCTTCAAAAGTTTCCTCTTCAACAGTATGAAGTTGTCTTTCCTTCACAGCTTGGTGTTGGATCGATTTCCTTCGAGATTTAGGCTTAAGGATTTTGCTTGAATAACTTGAGAATATTTGCAGGTTACAGTTTGAATATTACTTGCTTGTTCGTGGTTCAGGTTTCCTCTTTTCAATGTGATTCCTCAGCCTTTTATAGTGAACTTTTCAAAAATCTGCTCATTGAAGAGATAGGCTGATTTTCAAAAGTCACTTTTGTTCGTTGGCTTGTCTTGTTGCAGTCCTTGATGTTGACATTTCCTCGTATTTAATGTCTTGCAAAGATTGCAAAGATTTTCGACACTGTGTGCGTGCTTCCCATTGGTTTGTTCCTTTTGCACACAATCGTGACTAACACTTTATCTCTGACAGCTTTAAGGTTACTATTCTGAGTAACATTCTTGACTTTCATCAACGGATCTCGTTCAGTTGTCTTGACTTGACTACAGTCTTTTATTCCCCAGGTGACTTGAGTTAGCTTCCAAATATTAGATGACTCATCTGTCACTTCAACTTGAGACTTGGCTTCTTGAGTTGACTTAGCTGACTCTTCATACAGTTGTTTCACAGCCGATACTCCTTCAGTCGAGTCCTTGATCTTCTTTCATGGCCATACTCAGTTGTTCCTCAGTGGAGTCTTCACTTCACTTCTTCAGTTGACTTCTTGTATATCCAGGCATAGCTGACTTGACTCAGCTCATTTAGCCCTATCTATTACAATACAGATTACAAGGAAAATGGGGTGCCAACTTTCTAGTTTAAGTTTTACATGGCATTCATCAAAATCTAAACAATAAATTTTCCAACAATTTCCCACTTATTGATGATGCCAAAACTTAAAAACATTAAACAACATGTAAACAGCACAGATACATACAGACAATGCAGTAACAAAGAATGTATGCGTATAATAAATCATTTTATTGATTATAGCATTCTTGTCCTTTACACAACTATTTACAGGGTGTATCAGAGCATAATCATATCTAAGCCAGTTTCAAGCATCTATGCTAATATACAGAAATAGAGAGAAAATACAACAATATTTTATTGAATGTACAGATGACTTACATACATATGTATTTACAAAGTAAAATACACGAAGGGCTAGTAGCAACACTTCATCGCCTTCGCTGCCTCCTCCTTTCCTCTTCAGCTCTGTCGTCATCAGCTCTCTTCATCTTCTTTTCCTCTTCAGCTGCTTTCTTCTTTTTGTAGGCTCTCTTTGCAGCTTTATCTTTCCTTTTTCTTTCTTGCCTCTCTTGCCACAGCTGATCTTGTCTTTTGTTTTCTTCTTCAATTCTCTTCACATATTCAACATTCTTCCTAGCCACTTCCCGATTGGCTACTTCATCATACCCAGCCCAGTAGATCCTTCCCTTCTTGCCTGGATCTACATATTCAATGTTTTTGGGTAGAGGTCTGGGTTGAAAGCCTCTACCTTCACCACTGCTTCTTCCTCTTTCTGGGCGTATATTGTACTGGAGTCTTCTTCTTACCAGTTGAATGGTCTTTGGTAGTCGCCGCCTATCGCTTCTTCTTCACACAAAGCCCTTCTCCCAGTACAAATCCCAGGCTTGGGCTATGGACATGTTTTTGAAGTATCCTTTGGATTCGAGCATTTTAAATTCTTCTACTGATCTTGGCTCGTCTCCATCATCTGGAATGGCATATGTGTCCTTTCCTGCCGGAATGCCACCATAAACTTTCAAGACTTCTAGTACACGGGCATCCGTCTTTCTTTCAACCACTTTCATCCCTGCTTCCATAAATTTTCTTTTCTCAGACATAGGCACAACAGAGTGTTGGAGCGGCAGAGTTACCGGAAGTTTGCTGATTATGCTAGCTGTGACATGACCTTGTTGAGGGGTTTCAGCAAGCATTAAGGTCACATTCTTTGACCTTTCCCCCTCAACAGCTTTTCCCTTCTCCTTCCTCTTCTCATCAGCTGTCTCCTTCTGTTTTTCAACAACTTTTTCTTCCTTCAACGTCCTCAGGTACTCCTCTTCCCCCTTTTTGGCATCATCAAAGAAGAGAGGAACCCCTGGAAACATCCCAGCGAGCATGAAATCCAGTCGGTGATGGGCCATTTGTCAATTCCGCTTTGAGTCATTTGTTTGAAATTCTGAGCGGGTGGCTTTGGATTCGGCTGCCACCAGTTTCATTTCAGCCGTGAGAAGGCTGAATTTGGCAATCATGTTCTCTTCCACACGCAGAAGTTCTTTGCGTTGAAATTCACGTAGCAGACTCCATCTCAGTGGTGTGAGAAGCATGCATTCGGTCAATATTCGCCTGCATCATCTGCTTCATGTCAGCATTGTCAGCGCTCCAGACCAGCATCTTGTTGTACAATGCTTTAAAATATCTGACTTGTTTATATCACATTGTACTCTGCTGTTGACACCACTCCCTGATTTGTGCCACAATCCCTCGCAAATCTGCTGTGAGGTTGGCATCCCTATTGTCCAGCCGCATATCTAGTGAAGCCTGGTGCCGTTCAATCTTCTCAATCTCTCCACAGATTTTATTGAAGACATCACGGATCTCAGCTGTTACCTCGGTTTCAGCTGCGGCCAAGCAACATCAAAATCAAAATCTGCTGGAACAATGGAGTCAGTGGGAATTACGGGATCTGCTCGGATGTTAAAACGTCGCTGCTCATGGGTTGTTTCCTCTTCAAGGTCAGGCAGCTCAATCGAGAAAGGGAAAGTTTCTTCGAATGCATCATCACACATATGGGATTGATTCTTCAGTTGTTCGTGCTCGTGATGATCCTGGTTGAGTTGAGCCTACTGCAGCTTTGGGCGCCTGCGTAGATGACTCGGTTTCAGCTGAGCCTTCATTAGTGGATTGGCCAACTGACTGAGCCTCAACTGTCTTAACAACTTCTTCGGCCTTAGTAGATTCTGCTAAATGAATTTGCTTGTCCTCAACTGCTTTTTCAGCGTCATTGGAGGATGATAGAACCTGGAGGTTAGGTTCATCATCGAAGTTAAAAGTTTGACGAGCAGCTTTGAATTCTGGCTTACTCGTACTTGGAAGAACATCCTCAGTTGAGTCCTTTGCAACAGGGATGGAATCAGCTTCGTCTTCAGATCCCAGGAATGTTGTATCAGGGTTGTCCTGAGAATCATGAAGAGCACTGATTTCCTCTTCTGAGTCGGCAATGATGACTTGAGGAATGCTCTTATCTCCTTGATTTTTACCCAGGGAAGTCTCAACCTCCCTTGGGCCTTTAATATCTCCAGCAGTCTCAACTGCAGTGAGGTCTTCGGCAATCCCTTCGACAGACGCAGCTGTCTTAGGGTCTTGTACATTGGTATCCGAAGGAGTCTCAACCCATTGGATTGCACTTTCAGTGCCCATAGTGTTAACTCCCAGGGCAGTTCCATCCTTTGCCTCGACTGCAACAAAGACCGCCCTCCCACCGCAGCGCTTGTCACGATTGTCACTTCAGCTGGGACAGACTCAACTATTCGATCTTCGTCAGTGTCAACTTGCTATTGTTCTATTTCTTTTTCTTTCTCCACTTCGCCTCCTTCCTTCATAGTGGAGTTATCTGCAGCATCCTCCGACCTTGCTGCAGTGGAGTGAGTTTCTCCCTCAGTTGGCGCACCAGCTGAGTGACTGATGGTGGGGTCACTCTGCTCCAAACTCCCGGCTACTCCCATTGAGTGCTCAGCCGTGGGGGTAGGTGGTAAAACACCTTCAATAGGGGTTGGCTCAACTTGGGTGCCCAAATTCCCAGTCTCATTGCCAATTCCCTTGGACCCATCTTCTGAGTGTACTGGGGACGTGGTTGCAGCGATAACTGTGGCAATCTGCTGCACCACTCCCAACGGGTCTATTTCCAGGAGAGATTTTGAGGACTCTCCTGGTCCTTCCATCATTTGCTGATCGTTCATCATCCTAGATTCCCTTAGAGCTTGCTGCATTTCGGACTTTTCTTGTGCAGCAGCGGGATCCAAGTCTTCATCACTCTCGGAGAACATATCAAAATGAGGGTGAGTATGTTCTAGAGTTCCAGTGAAAGGACATATGTTTGCCTTCTCCAATGCACGGGCTTGCTCTTCAGCTTTGTCTTTCTTGTCCGCCTTTATGATACGGAGGATGTCCATGCAATTCTCTTCATCAAGAGCCTGTCGTGCAGTGGTAATTCCTAGGAATTGCATTAATTTCTCTTCCTCTTCTATAAATTTAGGGCGTTCAAATTGCACTCTGGAGTTGCTTAGCTTCCATGCCTTCCACTCACGCAGACGACGCTGAATATCTTGATATACAGGTGAGTATATGATGACATCATCATCATCATCTTGTTCTTGTCCTTTCTTTTCGGGAATGGAAGGTAGCATACTCTGCTTCTCTTCACCTTCAGCAGTATCTGGGGCGAGTAGAGACACAACATTTTCAGCAGGGGATTCTGCTGTCTCCGCTTCTTCTTCCTCCTTAGCTGTTCTGTCCACAGCTGGGTCATCTAAGTGCCTCTGCTGATCACCTTTAGCAGACTTGGCTGTTTCGTCAACGATTTCTGGAGACTGCACTTCCTCAGCACTCTCAGGGGTTTTCTCCAGTTGAGTCGCAGACTCAGTGGTCTTCTCAAGCTCTGAAAGCTTGGAGATTCTCTTCCTTCTCTTAGTCCTTACCAGAGGAATATCTGGTTCGGATTCCTTCTTTTTAGGTACCGTGGCGGCAGGGGCCGGAGCATCTTTCTTGATTGGAGGAGCTGTCTTTCTTAGCTTGGCAGTCCTCTTCTTCTTGACGGCTGGAGAGGGTATTTGGACTTCGTTCTCCGCCTCAGCTGCGTGGGCAGGAGACACGGCTTTTTGGGCAGGTGACTCGGCTGCAGGGGCAGGTGCGTCCTTCTTCTTTGCTGCATGGGCAGCTTTCTTCTTCGCAGTTGCAGGGGCAGCTTTCTTTTTGGGAGGGGAGGCAATAGTTGTTTCCTCGGGGTCAGCTGATTCCCCCTCGCTTGTATCCATCCTCTTCGCATGGGCTCTCTTTTGGGCTCCTGAAAGGTTAGCCCTGAACATCCTCTTGTTTACATGGAAGGGCTTTCCATGTTGAAGGGGAATGCCCTTCACTTCCATTAAATGCCCAATGACTAGGCCATAGCCGAGTGATCCTCCAAAGGATCCATCTTCCTTGAACGATTTGTTCACAATGTTCTGGCAAAGTCTGATGTATACGAACTCAGTCCAGTTAACTTTCTTTCCTTGTATGATCGCAGCCATGACGATCAGCTTAGTCTTTGACAGTTGATTGAACTGCCAAACTTCATATCCACGCATTTTGAGATGACATCCATCAGATTGTGATAGTCGTCCTTTATCAACTTCTTCTCAGCTGTGTAGATGACTCTCGCAACACACTCCGGTTTGGCTTATTCTTTCCATGCAGCAACCAAGTTGACATCAGCTTCGTATATTTCCGGCATGCCCTCCGGCGGCAGCAAACAGTGCTCCGCAAGGTCCTTAGCAGTGATCATGATGTCCTTGCGGTGGACGGAGGACTTGATACCTTCGTCCTGCACCTCGGCAGTCACATAGAACTGCGCCACCTCTTCCAGGTAGGTGTGCGAGTACTCCAACGTAAGAAAAGGTTTTAGACCGGCCTTTTCCAGCATATCAGCTATCTTTTTCACTAGGGTTTCATCGGAACCCTGCTTTATCATTCCTTCAAAATCCACAGAGGAGCCTGAGTGGATTTGCTTTGATAACTTTGCAAAATCGATCCTCGGTGCCATTTTTAGAAGTTTCTTCCGATTGAATGTTGGTGAACTGATTTGAGAACTTGTAGGGTTTTCGAGAGAGAAAAACTTGCTTTCTTTTGCTTGGGAAGATGAATAGTTTTGGAAAAGTGTGTGAGAGAAGATTGAAAACCGTATATAAGGGTTATGAAAGGATGGGTTTTTGGATTTTGAAATTTGATCAAGATCAACGGCTCAGATTTAGCACGTCACACTGCATTTAATTGCTCGCATTTAATGCGACAACATTTATATCCAATCATATGCTTCTTTATGCGGACTTTTTTGTACCCGTCATTATTACGCTGATGTCATCCTTAAAAACATTCCCGCTCATTAAAAACGACTGTGTTTTTGTCACTTAGTTCATAAATGACTCAACTTACTCCACAAATGACTCAACTCTTCTTCTCTCTTTTCGTATAGTGACTCAGCTGTCAGCTAACTCGATACAGCTGACTTTTCGATACGGCTGATTCACTTGGCTAATTCATGAGATTTGTTCTATTTTCATCTTTTCACGTTCCATCTTTTCTCATTAAGTCTTCTGAGTGTCAACTCAGCTTAATTAACCCTAGCTCATGCTTAAGCTCTTCAAATCTTGATTCACATAGGGGTTTGGTGAATATGTCAGCTAACTGTTTATCAGTAGAGATATATTCCAAAGTGATGTCTTTCTTTTCAACATGATCTCTTATAAAATGATATCTGACATCAATGTGCTTTGTTCTTGAATGCAACACAGGATTCTGAGTGATTGCAATAGCACTATTGTTATCACACATAATTGGAATCTCTTTTTCTTCAATTTCATAATCTCTCAGCTATTGTCTCATCCATAAGACTTGGCACAAACTTGTTTGCCCGCAACGATGTACTGCTGCTCACAATGTTTGTGGATGTGGCTATTGAGTTTTGCTTTTTGCTAAACCAGGAAACCAATCTGTTTCCAAGCATTTAACATGTTCCTGAAGTACTCTTCCTGTCAACTCTACATCCAACATAGTCAGAGTCTGAGTAACCAATAAGCTTGAATCCACCTTCCTTTTGATACCATAAGCCAACTTCTTGGCATCCCTTCAAATATCTTAGGATTCTCTTAGTCATATCATATGGCTTTCTTTTGGTGCGATTGAAATCTTGCACATACACCTACCGCAAAGGTGATGTCCGCCCGCTTCTTTGTTAGATAGAGCAGTGATCCAATAAGTGCTCTGTATCTTGTTTGATCTATAGTTTTACCTTCTGCATCCATGTCCATCTTGACTGATGTATTCATTGGTATTTTCACAGAAGACTTCTCTTCCATACCAAATTTCTTCTTTAAATCTCTGGTGTACTTTGTTTAACTTATGAAGGTTCCATCCTTCAGCTGTTTAACTTGAAGTCCTAAGAAGAATGTCAGCTCTCCTATCTTGCTCATTTCAAATTTGCCTTGCATGAGGTTTGAGAACTTATCACACAGCTCTTTGTTTGTGGATCCAAAAATGATATCATCCACATATATTTGAACAAGCAGTATACTCTCTCCATCTTGAATTCTGAAGAGTGTTCTGTCTACTTTTCCTTTGGTGAATCCATTGTCAGTTAGAAATTGAGACAATGTATCATACCATGCTCTAGGTGCTTGTTTCAATCCATATAGAGCTTTCTTGAGCTTGTACACTTTATCTCTAATGGTCTTCTGCTCAAAGCCTGGAGGTTGCTCAACATAGACTTTTTCTTCCAACAATCCATTTAAGAATGCACTTTTCACATCCATTTGATATACAATGAAGTTTTTGTGTGCAGCATAGGCAAGAAACATCCTTATGGCTTAGTCTTGCAACAGGAGCAAATGTTTCATCAAAATCTATTCCCTCTTCTTGGCAATACCCTTTGGCTACCAATCTTGCTTTGTTCCTTACAACAGAACCTTCCTCATTCATCTTGTTTCTGAAAACCCATTTTGTGCCAATGACATTTTGATGGCTTAAATCCAATGTGTGTTATCTAAGGCTTGAGATACATCTTTTGGCTCTATTTGGGAAATAAAACAAGTGAACATTGCTTCTTGTTGAGCTCTGGATCTGGTTCTTACACCATCTCTCACATTTCCAATGACTAGCTCTGGTGGATGGTCTCTCAGCCATCTCACACCAGGTTGAAGTAAATCAGCTGGGTTCAGTCGTCTTGCAGTTGTGTTGTCTTGAGCAGCTCTTTCACTATCATTCAGCTGCAGATTTTCCAGCTGTCTTTGAGACTCAGCTATGTCATCTTCATCTTGATTGATAACTCTTTCTTCAGCTTCAACGTAAGGACTCTTCTGCATAGTTGGTTGATTCAGCTTATCAGCTAACTCTTCAATATCTTCTCCATTCACATTAGGTTCATCAAAAACCACATGAATGGATTCTTCTGTGACCATAGTCCTCTTGTTCAGAACTCTATAGGCTTTACTTTAGATTATCTTTGCCATTGTTGTGGATGAAGCATTTACATCCAAATATTCTAAAGTACCCAACATTTGGCTTTCTCCCTGTCCATATTTCATAGGGAGTCTTTGTCAGTTGTTTATTAATCATGCATCTATTTTGAGTATAGCATGCAGTGTTTACGGCTTCAGCCCAAAATCTTTTAGGCAATCCTACTTCAGCTAACATGGTTCTAGCAGCTTCCTTGAGTGTTCTGTTTCTTCTTTCTGCTACTCCATTCTGCTGTGGAGTCCTTGCTGCAGATAACTCATAAGCAATGCCCTTTTCTACACAATGCTGAGTTATTATCCCATTGACAAACTCAGTTCCTCTATCATATCTTATCTTGATAATAGTTTGACTCTTTTCATTTTGAATTCTCTTCATCAGCTGAGGTAATCTTTGCAAGGTTTCCTTCTTTTTGCACATAAAGATTGTCCATGTAAATCTTGAATAATCATCCACCACCACTAAAGTGTATTTCTTTCCACTTATGCTGGTTGGTTCAACAGGACCAAATAAATCCATTTGCAGCAGATGCATTATTCTTGTTGATGAAGAATTAGACTTTTTTTTGAATGATGATTTGATCTGCTTTCCCATCTGGCGTGCATCACAAACACTTTCCTTCTTATACACTGAGTCTGGCAATCCTTATACAAGATGACTCCTTGCAAGCTTGTTGATTGTCTTGAAATTCAGATGACTCAGCTTCTTGTGCCACAACCAACTTGATTCGGCTGTACTCTTTGCTAACAGACAAATGCTTGGTGTGGCAGTAGACCAGTCTACCATATACATGTTCTTTTTTCTGGATCCTTGCAACACTATTTCATTTGATTCAGTATCTTTAATTTGGCACACTCCCAATCCAACATTATAGCCCTTGTCACAGAGTTGGCTGATGCTTAACAGGTTGAAGTTGAGGCCTTCAACATATTCCACATCTGTGATTTCTAATCCATTTTTCTTGATGGATCCAGTGCCTCTTAGTTCCCCTGGAGCTTCATTTCCTCCAAATAGACTTTTGCGCCTCTAATCTCCTTGAATTTTGACAGATTTTTCTTGTTTCCTGTCATATGTCTGGAACAGCCACTATCCATGTACCAGGTTCCTTGGCACTCAGCTGTTCCTTGACAGATTTAGATGCCTTCGTAAATGATGCAATCACATTTTTGAGGTCATTTTCCCTCTTTTCAGTGACTATCTCGCTTTATTAGTTTAGCATTCTCGGCCTTGACTCTTTGTTCTCATCGGCTATGTGACTCGGAGTACTCGGCTCCTCGATCATTTGTGAGTTTTGGCTTTGAATTTGTTTTCCTCATTTAATAGTGTGTGTGAGGATTTAATGTGCTCAAAGTCTTTCATCATTTTGCCTAACGAATCATAAAGATCAGTGGGTGATGAAGTGTGTGTGTCACAATCACTATCACTAGAATCTGAGTGAGATGAGTTAGAGTTTACCTCATCTTCTTGGTCAGGTTGTTCTTGTTCCTTAGCCATAAGACAGATCATTACTTCTTCCTCAGAATCACTTGAGTAGTCAGCTTCACTACTTTTTCGAGTCGCCGCTACTTTTTTAGACTTAGCTGTCTCAGTAGTCTCTGCAGCCAACCTAGCCTTTTTCTTTTCCTGTCTTCTTTCTCTGAAGACTCTTCTTTCTTCTTCATTCCTGTATTTATTGACTACTGGATATGGACAGTCAATAGCAAAGTGTCCTTATTGTCTGCAATTCCAACACAGGTTCTCAGCTCTTTGATCAGCTCTTTCTAGTCTTGGGTTATCAGCTCTATGATATTCAACCTTTTGATGCTCAGCTCTCTTGGGTGGCATATCTTCCCTTGACTTGGAGGGTGCTGAATGTCTCCTGGAAGATTCACCCTTGTTTCTTTTGTAGTTCTTGTTAAAGAACTTGTTGAATCTTTTAACCATCAAGGCAATTTCCTCCTGGTCAATGGCTTCCTTGACCTCAGCTCTCTTCCCATCCTTGACTATAAGTGCAGATGTTTTGGGTACAGTTGTCTCCTCTTGATCTTTTCTTCTCAGCTCAAACTCATAGGCTTTGAGGTCTGAGAATAGCTCATGATTGGATGTTGTTGTTAGGTTCATTGAATATCTCAGGGCCATGACCTTCATTTCCCATTCAGCTGGAAGGCTTCTCAGAATCTTCATACACATTTCCTTCTGTGTATATTCTTTCCCAAGTGCTGATAACTCATTTGTGATTTCAGTGAATCTAGCATCCAGCTGATCCAAGGTTTCACCGCAAGCATTTTAAAATTTTCAAATTTTACGACAAAGAATGAGACAATTTGTTTTCTTTAATTTGCTCAGATCCTTCACAAATTAAAGTTAGATTATCCCAGATTTGTTTCGCAGTTTGGCAAGATTTGACTTTGTTGAACATTGCTTTGTCCAAGGTTTTGTAAAGTACGTCCTTGGCCACATTTTCCAAGTTGTATCTTTTTATGTCCTCGTTTGTCCACTCAGTCCTTGGCTTCTCAACCAGGACTGGTCTTGCCTCCCAGCTGAGCCTTCTTTCTTCTCCCGCAAGGCCGCGCTCTCCGTCTGTTGTGTTCACTTTCAGTATTTGCAGTGGCCCATCCTCTATCACTATCCACATTTTATCATGTAAAGCAGATAGATGAGCCTGCATACGAATTTTCTAGTCATCAAATTCCTCAATAGTGAACATGGGAATGCGTGTCAAATTTGCTTCCATGATAATAACTTTGCTGAATGAAAATAGATGATTTTTGAAAGAGCAAGTGTTAAAAATTTCTTTGAACGATTGGAGATCTAGTTTAGTAACCAGTGTGGAAGGCTCAATGAACCAACCGCTCTGATACCACTTGTGGGTCCCAAGGGGTGTAAGGTTTAGAAGGGGGGGTTGAATAAACTTTACCAACTTTTTGATTTTAGTCCTTTTAAAATATAACAGAGTTAACACACAACTAAGTCCTTGAAGGACAGCTAAGTTAGTTAATCAACAGAGTTAGCCACTCAACAGACCCAATAGAGCTGTTGATAGAATAACTCAGTTGTTTAGTGTAAACCTTAACTTGGTTGTGATGAGTTTTTCAGTGGAAGACTTAACACCCTTGAATTTGATTTAACTTTGTTTTAACACTTAGTTTTAGCACTTTGTTAATTATCAGTTGGATAGTAAATTATCAGCAAATATAAAATATGTGTGCAGGAATGTAAATATGCTGAAATGTAAATGACACAAGTAAATTTTATAGAGGTTCGAAGATGGGGTAATTCTTCTACTCCTCTCTTCTCCAACTCCTGGAGGAATCCACTAAGTAATGATCAGAGTACAAAGTGGTTATCAGTCTAGAGACAAGTCTTGATCACGCAGCTGACTTGCTCCTTGGACTCAGTCTGGAGATGCCTTGGTCACACAGCTGACTTCTCGTCCGACTCAGCTTCTTCACGGGGCGGTTGCCTTGCTACTTTAGCTTACTTTCTCAAGCTTCTTGGATTTGATCATGAAGCCCTCCAATAACTTGAGATTGGTTCGACCTTGAACCTTCCTATAATCCTCTTTCGAAAGTAGACCCCCTTTTGATTCTTCAAAAGTTTCCTCTTCAACAGTATGAAGTTGTCTTTCCTTCACAGCTTTGTGTTGGATCGATTTCCTTTGAGATTTAGGCTTGAGGATTTTACTTGAATAACTTGAGAATATTTGCAGGTTACAGTTTGAATATTGCTTGCTTGTTCGTGGTTCAGGTTTCCTCTTCTCAATGTGATTCCTCAGCCTTTTTATAGTGAACTTTTTAAAAATCTACCCGTTGAAGAGATAGGCTGATTTTCAAAAGTCACTTTTGTTCGTTGGCTTGTCTGCTTGTTGCAGTCCTTGATGTTGACATTTCCTCGTATTTAATGTCTTGCAGTATTGGAGCGTTTCTGACACTTGGTGCAGTGCTTCCCATTGGTTTGTTCCTTTTGCACACAACTGGGATACTAACACTTTATCTCTGATAGCTTTAACAGGTTACTATTCTGAGTAACATTCTTGACTTTCATCAACGGATCTCGTTCAGTTTTCTTGACTTGACTGCAGTCTTTTATTCCCCAGGTGACTTGAGTTAGCTTCCAAACATTGGATGACTCATCTGTCACTTCAAATTGAGACTTGGCTTCTTGAGTTGACTTAACTGACTCTTCATACAGCTGTTTCACAGCCGATACTCCTTCAGTCGAATCCTTGATCTTCTTTCATGGCCATACTCAGTTGTACCTCAACGGAGTCTTCACTTCACTTCTTCAGTTGACTACTTGTATATCCAGGCATAGCTGACTTGACTCAGCTCATTTAGCCCTATCTATTACAATATAGATTACAAGGAAAATGGGGTGTCAACTTTCTTGTTTAAGTTTTACATGGCATTCATCAAAATCTAAACAATAAATTTCCCAACAGTACTCCACCCAAACAAGTAAGCATAAGTAGGGAAGTCACTGACAGTCCATATAATAGCCGCATGAAGAGTGAATTGTGATTTAGAATATTCATCATATGCCAAAACCCCATCATACCACAAAGTTTAAAGTTCATCCACAAGCGGCCTTAGAAAAACATCAAAGTCTTTGATATGAGACTTTAGCCAGGAATCAACAATGTCAATAGGTAGTTGCTCTTATGCATTGAACACCAAGGTGGCATGTTATATGGCATTAAAATAACAGGCCACACACTATATGTTGTTGACATATTGCTAAATAGGTTGAATCCATCTGAAGCCAACCCCATTCGTACAGTTCTTGGCTCATTAGCAAAGTCAGGGTACAACTTATCAAAATGTTTCCAAGCCTTTCCATCAGCAGGATGACGCAACACTCCAGCTTCTTCCTTACGAACTTCTTTATGCCAATGCATGTTTTTAGCTGTATGTCGTGATGTATAATCTCGTTTTAGGCGAGGCGTGATAGGAAAGTAACGCAACCTTTTATGTGGAACCTTGTTACGAACATAGCGACTACTTTTACAAATAGGACATACTGTAGCATCCCTATGTTCACCATAAAAGATAGCACAATCATACTGACAAACATCAATAAGATCATAACCTAAAACAACTTCAGACAATAGTTTTCTAGTGCTATAATAGCTCTCTGGGCAATTGTTACCCTCTGGTAGCACCTCATGGAGCAATTTCAGCAACATCCCGAATGAATTATCACTCCACTTATTTATGCACATATTCATATAACTTATCAAAATGGGCATCTTCATTACTTGGTTGTTGATTTCCAGCAAAGTCTCTTTTAGGTCCAATATTGAAAAATGGACTCCCAATTGCATCTTGCAATCCCGCTCTCAAACCATCAAATTCCTCATTAGCAAAATCCTCATTATCTACCCCTTTTTCGTCGAGTTCTTCCTCACCATGGTACACCCATCTGGTGTATGAGCTATCGATTCCCACAATAATTAAATGAGCTCTGATCACATCTATACTTTGCAACCTCGTATTGAGACAATTGAAGCAAGGACATAAAGTCAACCCCATAGAATTCAAACTATGCTTTGCTAAATTTATGAACTCTTGTATTCCCAACACATACTCATGTGATACCCGATTCAAATTCTTTACCCATTGATGTTCCATATTCCGTGTGTATTAACTAAGAGAAAAGAAACATGATATCATAACATCAAAATGCTAGTTAAATTAAAAATTAGACTAATATAACATAAAGGATTTCTAGAATATACTAGTTAAAAAACTATTTCAACCAACTAGTGTTTTAGTATATAGTCTATTTAAACTCTTCTTTTAAATCAACGCTCAAATCGAAAATTTTCAATCCACCACGTCAAACACCGGCAAAATCAAACTTCAAGATTGTGGTGTTTTTATTTTCCATAAATTATTCACACTCTAATCCAAGACTATAATGTTTGGTCCAAATTTTAAGGTCGACAAGCCCACAAAAAAATATTAGTACAAAGTGTGCTACCTTTAAATTTGGCCTAATAGTTTTATGTTCTTGAAGTGTGGTTAATATTTAGCCCAATGGGCTATAAATGAACCTTTCTTGATTAATTGGTCATCCATCAACAAAAGTCCACACGTATTTCATAATTTACTCCTCTATGCAATGTTATTATTTCCAAATTTACTCATCTATGTAACATTATGATTTTTTTTGGGCAGTTCTGGAAAATGGAGCATGCGTAATTGACCACTAATTTACCATCAAAACCAAAGTTCTGCATTGTAAATACATCAGTTAAGTGACAAATATGCACAAAAACCAGTTGCATCATGAAAGATTCCATATTTTATGTGAATGAACAAAAACAAATTTAACTACTTAAACAATTTCATCATCACACAACAGATCCAACACGAAGTTCCAGGGTGAACATCAAAAGAATACCCATTTCAACTAATTTAATAAGAATGTCCAAAGGTATATAAAAATGACAACAATCAAGGTAAATAATCTCTATCAACGCACACCAAAATCGACAATTAGAAATAGCTTAAGCTCTAAACTGAGGGCATATACTAATTCACACCACTGGCCACCATATACATTTGTACATAGCACACACAACAGGATAATGTGAAATGTTGCATCAATAAATCAAATGTTACATATGACTAGTGAGATCAAGCCCTCTTAAAATGTTCCCAGCACACAGAATCTTAGCATATGATGATATAGAGAGTGTTTGGTTAAAATATTCTAAAAAAAGTACTTATTTGTTTTAAAAGTCAAACCAGAGATAGAACGACAAATCTAAACACCACCACTACTTTTAGATTTTGATTAAATGAACCAGAAATAGAAGTTGGCATATGCAAACACTAAAAAGTAATTTTTTTCAGCCAAAAGCTGAGAAGTACTTTTTTAGTGATTCCAAACACTCCATAGAAGAATAGAGTTTTGATATCAATGTAAGCAAAATTCTGGATAACAAAATAGAAAACACGTGCACACCCACAGAAAGAAAATGAAAGAAAAAAAAAGTTGCGGCAATTGCCATTATTAATTTTCATATTCATCGAACAAAATACCAAAATAACAAGTCCCTACAAACATCAAAACCTACAATAACAAGAAGTTATAATGAAGACAAAAAAACTGACATTATACAGTCTATGACTAACTATCAGGATTTGGTGAGAAGGCACTGTTTACATACACAAACTAGGAGAACAAGAAGAATTTAGCAACATAATATAAAAAAAGGTTTAAAGTTTTCAAGACCAAAAGTATAAAATAACTTACTAGTGTCTCCCTGTGAAGTTGACGATAAAGAAATTCTATCACTTTCACAAACTTGTCAGCCCCAACAATCTGCACTTCAGATAAACTCACAACATAGATACTAAAATTTCAAATATGAATTAAGATGGGAATAAAACTGAAATAATACTATGACAAAAGAAAAGGCATGATGTGACTTTTAACATTTTCATTATCAAAATGACCAAAAATTCGGACAAGCAATTCCTTATCAAAATGACCAAAAATTCGGACAAGCACAATTCATTGCTTTATGCCCTATTCTAAATTATTTTTAAAAGAACAAGGGGTTTAACCCTTTGATGCAGATTAAATATATTTATTGATTTTCCAGAAAAATTGACTAAAAAGAAATTAATTACGATAACCTAGAACCTATTCATCAATTTCCTATCAACTATGAAAATATAATCAAAAGATATTTGAGAGAATAGTATTAGTGAAAATGACACGTCTCACAGATTATTTTCTATTCAGGAAGTGGCGTCTTAGAATCTCTTCAGGGAGTGGCTTTTCCGCGTCTCAGATTTTCTCCAGGGAGTCCACGGCTTCTCGGCGTCTAGCAGGCATCTCCGATTTTCTTTAGGGAGTGCGCGACGGGCTTCTCGGCATCTCAAATTTTTCTTCAGGGAGTGCGTGGCAGGTTTTTCGGCGTCTTGCGGGAGGTTTTGTGGAGAATTTTGTAGTTGTGGGCAAAAACTGTAAAAAGATTAATTATACTACCGATGTTAAAATAAGATTAACAATTGGTACACTAGGGCTTCTAACCGATATCGTTTAAAGACTTGATGTGGAAATCTTTTGCCACGTCATATTTAAAAATATATATATATATTTATTTATTATAATCACATTTATAGATATTCATTTTTTTTCATTTGTGAATGTGTAAGTAATTGTATAAAAATAACCGCACATTCATAATATTTTTAATTATGTGTGGGTAATTTTAGATAATAAGAGATACACATCACCGTTGCCAAAAAAACATCCCGCAAAACTCTAAAATCGGAGGGATTTTTTCCCTCTATATTTTAATGTTACTAATTGTATTCAGTGACACATAATAAATGTCAGCAAGTAAATTAGATTGGCTTGTTTTATCATCCACACATATCCAAATTATGTGTGGCTTGGTACCCACACATAAATCTGTGTGGGTAATTATGTGTGGGTAAAACTCTAATTTCTTGTAGTGGAGATTTGTCAAAATGTTGGTTGAAATTAGTCTTGACAAACTCTTTATCAGAGGTACCCACATTAACCTAGGATCCACTAAGGTTTGGGTTGATTTCAAATATGAAAACCTATTGGGATATTGTTTCTACTATGGCTTGGTAGGACACAATGAGAAAACCTGTGAAAGTAGAAAGATGACCTTCCAGAAAAATGAAATTAAAATTGAGCAATTTGGTGAATGGTTGAGGGTTTCGGACTGGTGGAGCTTGAATAGGAATTTGAAAGTCCAGCAGGTGGCTGAGAGTCCTAAAATCCCTAGGGATATCAATGAAAATAACAATCAGTCCCTTGAAAAAGAGAGTTCGAAATGCAGTTATGAGAAAATGATTAAAGAAAAAGGCAAAGATATTTTGGTAATGACTGAGTTAATCCCTGAGAAGCTTCATTTACAAATCATTGAGAAACCTAGGAATAACATTGAGGGTTGCTTATGAATGGATGAGAGCCACAAAATTCAGAAGGGTAACTCTCAACATTCCTTGGAATCTCAAATTGATTCGGTCCAACCTATGTGCTTCGAGTTCACAGGAGATGACAAGGAAAACATATGGTTGGAAGAGGGTAATGAAATAATTAAAATCCCAATTAGATTGGAAAAAGGCGAAACTCCATTGGGAATTGTTAGGAATAATGTTTCTCCATTGATGAAACCTGGAAGCAGTAAGAACAAAAAATATGTTGGGAAAAAGGCTGCAGATAGCTGAAAGATAAATGGCTCAAGAGGGAGTGATAAATCAGTTTTGTGAAAATGCTAATAAGAAGAGGGTATTAAAACTCATGGACAATGATAATGAAGAGGAAACTTCACTCTTCAAGAGATGAAAGTTCTCTAAATTGGACAGTTATGTGGAAGCTTACAGTTCTGAGGTAGCGGGTGCTAACCTTCAAAGGCCCCTCGGTGATCAATGAAGGTTTGCTTGTGGAATTGTAGAGAGGGTTAGGAGGACCCTTTATAATATCCCAGCACAAGGATGCTCTTAAGCTCCACCTTCCTGATTTGTTTTTTCTTTTTGAAACAATTTTTTTTGTTACAACTGTTTGTAGAAAAATTAAGATAGAGGATAAATGGTTTTGTATTGATCCCCTGGGCAAGAGTGGAGGTCTCTTAGTTGGATGGACTAGCAATATTACTATTTGTGACATCATTAGCAATAATTTCTGTATTGAGGTGTGCTATACTTGGAAAGATCAGACAGAAAAATTCTGGGCCATTTTTGTTTATGCCAATAATGAGGATAATGTGAGGAAATTGCAATGGGACTTCTTGGATAAGGAGAGGATAAAATGGGGGAAATTGTGGTTTATTGGAGATGACTTGAATGACATTATTTTGAATCTGGAGAAAAATGGAGGTAGAAAGAGAGTTGATTGCAATTTTAGGAATTTTCAGCACTTCATTGGGGCTATGAGTATGGGAGATGTCCCCTTCAGTGGACACCCTTATACTTGGGCCAATAATAGAGAAGGGGAAGGTTTTGTTGAAGAGAGACTAGAAAGAGTTTTTGCTGCTCCAGATTGGATGTTGGAATTCAAGAATGATATTGTTAGCCACGTGTCTATGCATTCCTCTTATGATTGTATGCTGGTTCTTGACTCTGAGAATACGCAGAATTCAGAGAAGCCTATATTCTTTTTTGACTCAAGATGGATTAAAATGGAGGGAGTCATGCAAACCATGGATAGGGCTTGGCATTTGCCTGTCCTTGGTACCTCTCTTATCCAAATTCAGAGAAAGATTCAAAACTGTAGAGTTGCTTTGCTGAAGTGGAAATCCTCGTGCAGGATCAACTCTAATATCACTATTCAGCAATGCAAGACAAATTTGGATGATATGGTGAGATTAGATGGAAACATAAATTGGTCTGATTGGAAGGTCCAAAAAGACAAGCAATGTAAAATTCACTAGTCTAGTTGGAAGAAAATGAAAGGCTCAAAAGATAATGGGGGGAGGGGGGTTAGGCTTTCAGGATATTCAGAGATTTAATACAGCCCGGCTTACTAAATAGCTTTGGAGGTTGGTCACTCAACCTAATCTTTTAGTCAATCAGGTTCTCAAAGGCAAATATTTTTTCAAAAAATAGCTCTGTGATGTTCCCCTCCGTAGCACTGATTCTTGCCTTTGGAAGTGTTGGTTGTCAGCCATTGATTCTCTTAAAATGGGGATTAGGTATCAGGTTGGGGATGGTAAAAAAAAATCACATATGGAACTTCCCCTGGATTCCTAGAACTCCTTCCTTCAAACCTCTGTATGATAACCCTTCAAGTGTTGATGTTGAGTGGGTTAGAGAGCTGATGTCTTATGATTGGAGAATTGGAATAAAGAGCTTATCTTTAAAATTTTCTGTCATGAGGATGCAGTGTGTATTTTGAACATCCCTATTAGTTGTTGTGGTAGTAGGGATAAGCTTGTTTGGCATTTTGACCCCAAAGGTATCTTTTCTGTAAAATCTGTGTACAAAACAGGCTTGATCAGGAGTTCTGAAGCTGAAGATGGGGCTAAATCTAGTTGCTCTAAGAGAGATGCTACTGCAATGTGGAAATTCACCTGGAAACTTTCTATTAAAGGTAAGATCAAACACTTTATTTGGAAATGTTGGCATGGAATGTTACATGTGAATGCTCACTTGTGCAAAAAAAGGGTGAACTTGGATCCTAGATGTAGATTCTGTGGGGATCATGATGAAATAGTAGAACATTTATTTTTTACCCGTGTTAGAGCTCAATTGATCTGGAAGCTTGCACCTATCACTTGGGACGACCCTATGTTCATTAACCATAGCTTCAAGGATTGGTGGTTTCAGATTTGCAGAATTGGCAAGAAATAATGTGTTGAGGATAGAATTTGATTGACAACATATCTCCTTTGGTGGTTGTGGAAATCCAGGAATATGTGGATTTTTCAAGGGGAGAAAAAAACTAAGTTTGGTATTATTAATTGTGTTGTGGGTGAATGGATTGAAATGCAAGATAATATTAAACACGGTAGTGAGGAGCACTCTCTGGATCCTATTGCTGTTAGGCTTCCTTTACATTTTGTTGAGTCAGGGTATGAGGCAGGATTGCACAATGTGTATGTCAGTGCCTCGGATATCATTGATGGTTAGGTTGGTTTGGGTGGTATGGTGCAAAATTCAAGCAGTAAAGCTGAGATGATTTGGTGTTCTTTTAGGGACTTTGTATCAAGTCTAGTTGGAGCTTCTCTTATCTATATCAGGTTTGCTCTTGTCAAAGCCGCTCATTCCAAATGGTCAATGGTTAAAATTCATTTGGATGTGAAGGAGATTGCTCATAAGGTGAATAATAGAATGGCGTTCGATGTTGCTAATATGACAATTATCGAAGACATCTTTTTGTTCATGAATCTCTTTGATCATTGCTCTTCTTATTATGTTTGTAGATCTATGAGTCAATCTTGTGATAGATTAGCTTTATTTGCTTTTGAGGGAGAAGCCTCTCATGAATGGCTCTCTCATTTTCCTTTATGGATTTAGTCTCTTTTGTGAGATGTAGTGATCAGTTGGTCACAGGTGATGTAAGTTCGAGTGTTATTGAGGTTATAAAAGTCCACCGTTTTGGAAAAAAAATAAATAGGACAATTTTTTTTATAACGTGAGATAAAAAACTATATATTCGACCCACTTTTGTGGTCCTTTTACTCAAATACCCTTGACACTTGAATGCAAAGACAAAAAGTAGGTAGTTGGTCTTATTTCTCTCTCATATAAATAACCTGAGTGACGTGTTGTCTGCTTGTTGGCATCCACAGCGTGGAGGTTCGAATCCCCTTGGCAACAGGGTGGAAGAGGATTTCTTGTGTAATGACTCAGGACCTTGAGTTGTTGAGGCACATCCTGTGATTCACCTCCTCCACAAAGCTCTAGGGCAAAGGCAATGGGGGCCCTTAGGGATGGGGTTCATCCTTTTTTTAAGAAGAATTTGTTTTGGGTTCTCTCATCTACACAAAATCGCACTAGACAAAGGAAAAAACAAGGTAATGTTATTTTTTCTCTTAATTACGTATCCTTGTTTAAATATATTTGAGGCTACAATATGTCATGATATACTTGGAATATTTGCAAAAGATGAAAATTGTGAATCTGAAAATTAGAAATGTTGGACGATTGTATGTTAACACGATATACACTAGTTTATATTTTTCCACAATATATACTGTATATCTGTGTATATCGTGTCACGATATAGATATACAAGTATATATCATGCCATGTTAAACACTAGTATATATTGTGCCAGGATATACCCTACATTATATCGTGCTACGTTATATACTTGTTTATATCGTGCCATGATATAAACCAGTGCATATCGTGCCACGGTATAATGTGCCATGACATATTATGTTTTTGAGCAATATATCCTTTCTACAAATGAACTCTGGCTATATCGTTGTTGGATTCAGGGGTCATTAAGAAGGATTAGAATATAAAAAAGGTCAAGAAGAAGTTGTATGTGTTAAACCGGGCTAAATTAATTATTCTAAATTATTGGAGGAGGTTTATGGTGTTGTTGAGGTCGATAAGGGGCATATACGATCGTGAATGTATGCTTTTGTAGATATTGCTGGATATAAAATTGGGATGTTAAAGTTGAAAAATGACCGTGACATTGAACGTGCATTTGAAAACACCGAGTTACCAATTGTTTTTGTAACACTAAAAAGAAAAATGGTTCAGACAAGTTTGCATCATGTGTTGGAAAGTCAGCTTGTTCATAATTGCGTTCAGAATGTTGAGAGTCAGCAAGATGCTAGTGGAAGTTTTATGCAGCTAATGACTACTTAGAATGATTTTTCAATAGTCAATGGGCCTAATTACAACTACATACACCGTCTTGATTTCCAGCATTACAACATATCGGATATCAAACTATACTAGTAAGGCCTAATGTCATGCATAGACCAATGTATAACAATGTACAAAATATTGATCATCCGGGGCCATGCTCACCTACAATCAATGAACAACATGCATAATTTTCTCCAAAACATAACATCGATCGTCCGGGACATAGTATAAGGCCAAACATTGAAGATGACAATTATCCTAATTTTGGTTGTGACTGGGATGAAGACAAATCCATAATTTTAGAAACCAATGTCGAGAACCATGAAAATGATAAAGACAACAAAGGTGATGTTGGTGATAATGATACTGCTGATGATGTCGGTGATAATGATACTGCTGGTGATATTGGTACTACTGTTGAAGCTAACAATCAATTTGAAAATGACTAACAATGTGCTGAATATGAAGAATTTTGTGAGTGGAGACGTAGACAAAAAGAAGTATTTACAGAAAATCAAAACCAGAATACAGTTGAAGAAAGAAGTCCGAACAAAATTCTAGATACCCATGGAATTACAATATGAATGAAACAATAGCCCCCACATGACGAGGTTGGGTAATTCCTGGTGCACTCTCACACACTTCACCTCCTCATGAAGAACCTGCCAGATTAGAAGCATCTGGTGGTACATTGTGCAAATGAGCAACATACATGATCAAAGTTGAGTTGGAGATGGCAATAGGCATGTATCACCTTGAAAATCAAGTTGAGTATCGAGTTGAACGCTCAGATAAGACTCGTTATTATGCGATATGCAGAACAATACCCTTTTCGAATGCGTGGACATGGAAAGGATGGAATTTCAAGACTATGAAAGTCTTACAAACACCATGGATGTGGATTAAATTTGAATGAAAATTCATCTAGGTGGGTGCATTCTAAAGTAATATGTGCATATTTTGCATCTAGATTACTAGTGGAATATTCTACTCTTGTGCCAAGAGATATGATGGCAGCATTGGAATCTCGATATGGGCTTGAGTGCAAAACATCATGCTTTTGGGATGATATTTGGAGATAACAACAAATCATTCAATATATTTCCTGCATACTTACACATGTTGACTTTAACGAATCTTGGATCGGTATTTAGATGGAAGTCAGATCGTGCTAATAGATTCCAATACGTGTATTTTTGCTTTGCATGCATCAATTACAGGATTCCAGAACCATGGCAAGCCTATTATTGTGATTGATGGAACATACCTTAAAAGCAAGTACCGAGGAATATTGTTTGTTGCTATAACAAAATATGGTAATGAAAAGATTTTCCCACTTGCAGTTGGAATTGGTGATGCTGAGAATGATGAGTCTTGGACATGGTTTTTGAGACAGTTGCGAGATGCTTATGTGTGCCCTCATGATCTATTGATTGTTTCTGATCAACACAAAAGTATCAGTAATGCCATAAAAGTAGTATACCCAGAAGCATCATATGGGCTTTGCACTTATCATTTGCAGAATAATTTGGCTCAGTATGTCATCATATAGTAGCAATGTTTAGGAATGTAGCATATTCCTACCGTCATGAAGATTATGATAAATATTTTTGAAAACATAAAAGTTGCTAGTGAGACGGGTGTATTTAAGAAGTTAGAACATGTAGGAGAAGAAAGATGGTCTCGATATAAGTGTCATGCCCGATGTTATGGGTTCATGACATCAAACTTAGCCGAGAGCTTTAATAGTCAGTTATTATGGGCCAGGAAGTTGTCTGTCGGTTCAGCGCTTGAGTGCGCTCAGATTATTATTGAAAAATGGTTTTATGAGCAACGCACTGCTGCTAATGAAAGAGATCAAGAGTTAATACATGAAGCAACCAAAAGATAAGTAATGTAGTTGAGATAGGTCGTAGATTGGATGTTCAATGTCTAAGAATTGTGAAGTACAAGGTGAAAGATGGAACAAAGACTTATTTAGTTGACTTATCCTAGGGAGCGTGCATTTGTCCAGAATTTGAATATGAATTGATGCCTTGCTCTTATACATCTGCAACAATTAGGTATAAATAAACTTATACTCATAATATATAAACATAGTTTAATTCGTTCGATAGTTTTCACTATATGTTATGTTATTTTTATTGCGCAGGAAGGCGAACTTCAATATTTATTCATTTGTTGCACATTATTATAAAAATGAAAATCTTCAACAAATGTAGGCGAATGAAGTGCTACCAGTTACTGTCTTTATTATTTGAAAAAAACGAAGTCTGGGAGATTGCTTTAATGGGAGTTTAAAATGCATATTGTGCTGATAACTTTTTCTTATTTGTGTTGTATATTATGCTACTTTTGCTTATTTATGTTGTATATGAATGCTTTTGCATGTTTTATATAATGCTTTCATACAGGAGATAATTAGTATTTGACACTTTTTTTTTCTAAGTCTGGGGGTTTGCCTATTGTTGTTTTCAACTGCTTATTGGTGTTGACAGTTACGCTTATTCACATTCTAAATCATGCTTACGCATTTCATATAGTATGCTTATATTTATTTTGGGTTATGCTTTATAAATGTTGTCTGTTAATAAATGCTTCAATTAAATGACTAGTGTCCACTTTTTTTGTTAGTTTTTCTATTGGAAATGGCAAAAGAGAGTAAGAAGAGGAAGGCCGCAGCGATCGATGATCGTGCAGAGGCGAGTAAGAAAAAGGTGGGGAAGGATAAGGGGAAAAAGGTGGTAGATGATAGTAAGGGTGATGAAGATTCCAAATATCCTAGTGTCTACGAGATAAACGTTGATGAGGTTTGCTAAAGTTATTAAGAAACTGAACCCTGAACAGACGGTTGTGGTTAATGAGATTGGGTTCGGCGGCCTGTTGCACATGAAGATTGTTGAAATACCGGCACAGTTAACTTACTGGCTGGTTGACAATTTCAATCCAATTAGCTGTGAATTGGTGATATCAAAGGGGAAAACCATTCACATTGACGCTACGGATGTTGAACGGGCTTTGGGAATTCTGAACGGGAGGGTGAATATTGACCGAAAAAGCAAAGGGAGGGCTGTGACCTTCCTAAAGAATGGCAACGAATTTTTAACAAGGCTAACAGCCACATCACGGCAAAACATGTATGCACGGAGATGTTAAAATGTGCGGATGGAGGTGACTGGTTTAAAAGACATTTTGTTGTCTTGGTGGACTGCTTGATTATTGGGAATAATCCTATTGGTTATGTTAATCCCCTTATGATGGACAACCTGGAGGATGTTCAGAATATTCGCAACCTTGGCTGGTGCGAGTATATGATTAACACGTTGGTTACGAACATGGCACGTTGGGGAGGCATCAAGAAAAGTATGTTAAATGGGCCTCTTCTATTTTTATCAGTAAGTGTTAAATAATTATTGCATATACATTTATGTATTACTACCTTGTGCACTTTATAATTTTTGTTTATTTTAGGTTTTTTATTTGGATAGGGTTGTTTTCTACACTCGGGATGTGGTTAGAACACTCCCTAGTATTAGATTTTGGACTGCTAAGATCATTCGGGCAAGGGTATGCAAGGAGATGAAGGATGGTGGTTTTGGCCAAGGTCATTTGGCGGATGCACCACATATAGTTGCATCGAACGAAGGTTCGATTCCAGCTGATATCGGGCGGTTAGGAAGTCATTCAGCGAAGGTTGTGACATCTTCTGGGACTGAGAGTCACGAGGTATAAATTTTACTTATTTCGATTGGATGAATCCATTTTGTAGTATTGCTTATGACACTTGCAAATTATGCTTATCTATGTGGTTAATAATGCTTATATTATAAAATGATGGAGTATTAATTGTTATAATTATTGTATATTCTGTCAATTTGGAATAGTGCTTATAATATATGCCAAATGTGCTTATATGTGTAGTTAATAATGCTTACAAAAATGGAGTATATATTATTGTATTTTTTGTATATTCTCTCAAAATGTTGAAATATTGCTTATGATATATGCCAATTCTGCTTATATGTGTAGCTAATAATGCTTACAAAAATGATGGAGTATTAATTATTGTACTTTTTGTATATTCTGTCAAATATTGGTATATTGCTTATGATATATGCCAATTCTGCTTATCTGTGTAGTTAATAATGCTTACAAAAGTTGGAAAAGATATTTTGAGTTTTTTCACGATGACTATAGACAACTTTTTGTCTGCATGTGTTGTAAATCATGCTTCAATATGTTATAAATACTGCTTATGTAACTGACATTTTTTCTGATAAATTTTGTGAAAGAGTATAAATCGAGAGTATTGCAGAAGTTGTCAGGTCTTGTTACATATGTGGTCGACATAATTGCGTTATTTCAAAATGCTCCAAAAGAGATGACAGGCGATGCAAACTTTTGCATATTACAAGAATCAACTAGGATGCTTATATGCTCAACTAGTAAGCATACATTGGATGGGGAGGGCCTTCAAGCTAATGTTATGAGCGACACGCAGCTAAATGAAGCTTTTTGGAATAATCCCGAGATCATAGCTGCCATCAAAAAAGTTGAACATGCGCTTGGTCGGAGAGACAAGTACAAAAAGGTCATGGAAGATTCGCCAAGTTTTAGCCTGGGAGTCACCCAAGAGATGGATACAATGGTTGGCAGGGATGTAAGATATGCGATTTTTCTTTTTTTTAATTCTTTTAACATCCGGTCTATCCCGCTTACAACATCACTAAATGTTGCTTTATTATGAATAGAATGATGATTTTGTGTTGTAGTGATCTATGTTGTTTTTTTGTTTTATTATCAGGGTGGGGTTAGCGGTGCACATGATATTGGTGGAGATGGTGTGGATACTGGTGATGCTGATTTGGAACAAAAAAATATTGACAGTGACAATGGGGAGGAGGAGGTTAATAGCGACGATAAGATAGAGGGAGGGAAGATTGAGAATGCAATACGGATTGATGTGTTGTCTGAGTGTACCAAAATGGAGATGATGGTATCGAATTTGATTTTTGAAAACGAGACAGGTGATAGGTAAGTTTATTTTGTTTTTGTTTAATTCAATTTTTTTTTGGATGAAGTTATTTGTTTGAACAATCGTATAAACACGCATGGAAGAAGTCATCTTTGGTAGTGGTGAATTTGTCATCACCAGACAAGATATGGAGACATTGAAAGGTGGGCGGTACGTCAGCGTGTCTGTTGTGGATACGTGGTCGTTGATCCTGAACCGCAAAGAATTGTTGAGGAGTGATACTTCTCCGCGTAGATTCTTTGCCACGACATATCCTACTGTATGTTTTCACCAGTAATTTTTGTAGATTATTTTTGATATACGAGGGTTGTTGGTATATATTGTTTTGTATGTAGTATCCATGCTTATGTTTTGATTTTTGCACTATACTTATGTATGGATCGCCGCATGCTTACGTATGGTTTGCCTTATGCTTATGTATGATAATTATGCTTATGTATGGTTTGCATTATGCTTATTCATGTATGTATTATGCTTATTTATGGTTTGCATTACTTTTTATGTGTGATAGTTTGCTTGGACTGCTATGACTAATTATCATGTCTGCAACAAATGTTGCTTTCACAAGGTATAAATATTGCTTATGTTTGTGATATTCATCGCAGACCTTCACAATTGTAATGCCCAACAAAGCATCGGATACGAGTGAAATGCTTAAGATATTCAACGATAGCTTCGACATCGAATTTAGTGATTGCGGTACGAGCAAGATTGAGGAGATCCAGTTGGTATGTGTGATTTGGTGAGGCTTATTTTTTTTTATTCGTGACCCTTACTTTTTTTTCCCGTTGTGTAGTTCGTGACCCTAAACTCCTCGTGAATAAGGTCCAGAACCCAACCTATCTCCTCATTTAGACGTCTATCTAATTGAGCACCCTCCTATGCAATGAGACTCTCTAATCGAGTCATCTAGTCCTCCAACTGAGAAACATGACAATCGAGCGAGACATTTCTCTAATAGAGTAGCATACTCATCTATGCATCTCTCCAAATGAGCAACCTCCTCCCGTATAACTGATACATGTATAATATACGTGCATTTAGTGGCTTATTTTGGTACATATTCGATACATTTGCATGTATATTTAGTGTGTTTTAGTTTTTTTCCTTGGTTGGGCGTGATACTGCGTATTCTTATAATTTTTACATGAAATAGAGCTTTATTTGCAAAGATATCAGTAAGACGGCCTGGACAAGAATGCCAAATGCAAAGAGACGATCAATTACGCAAAGAAAACAACGAGGAATAGAAAACACGGTCAACTTGCGTAATAATACATGGTCGTGTATTATGTACTCATTTTATTTTACACGCCCGTGCGACTTTGCTTCAGAGAAAAATAGAGACGAAATACATGAACCGACCATGTATTAATACACGGTCATGTACTTTGTCCGTCGGTTGATTTTGTCGGGACTCGTCCTGGGATCTCTCAAAGCATCCATAAAAGGAAGACCAGGCCCTAAGCTGGAGACACACGATTTTACACCTCAACACACGGAATTACACACTTTTAGGGCAAGAAACACAACATAACGAAGAACGACGCAAGACCTTTCGCATCTACGAAGGCACAAGAGTTAAAGACTTTGAAGAAGGATTCATCCTCACAAGAAGGTTTTTATCCTCATAGTTTAAATTTTTTATTTTGTACTTAATTCGATATCAACTTATTTGATTTCAAGTTTGTCAATTAATTTATTTTTAAATATGTTAGGCCAAACTTCTTGATCCTAGGGTATGATGGATTCAAGCTAATTGTAATTTGATTGTTTCTTCTTAATTAGTTTCTTGTATTCTATTTATGAATTCGAGTGCTTATTTCTTATAGATTATCTGGTCAATAATTTGCATGTATTATTTGTTAGTTCATTATTCGGAAGATTATTTCTAACTTACGAAAAACGAATTTATAACGTAAATGGGTATAGAGTCGGGAGGCTTATAACTGTTTGTGGGGGGTTTACTTCAATTCTAAGATCTTTTGGGAGTTAATATTAATTGTTGAGTAGGGATACTAGCAATTCTTATTAATCAACAGTTTGTTTGCTTCGGGAGATGGAATAAACTACTTTAGGAATTGAACCTATAGATACACAGAAACTTGATTTGATGAAACATTTGTTATAATTAATATAGAGAAAAATGTTGAGATTATGTTCATATGGTTGTTTTTCGTATTTGTTTAAGTTCTTGTGAAGTTTGGATTTTTAACAATACTTAGATTTTACTTGCTAATTTAGGATTAGTTTAAATAACAACCTTTTATTTTCGACCGCGTTAATAAAATTGAAGTACGAGATTATTGTACTTTATGTGTTTCGTATTCAATCCCTGAGGAATACAACCTTGCTCATTGCTATCTGCTAACTACACCGTACACTTGCGGTATAGTGAAAATATTTTCACGATCAAGTTTTTGACGCCATTGCCGGGGATTGAAAGATTCTACATAGATATAGAAATAAGTAGTTCGATCTTAATTGAAGTATTTTTTCCTTTTTGTTTTGTTTTTAACATTATTTTTGTTGAAGTACAGGTAGTTCATGATCACATGTTCCCGATCAGTTGAACCAATACCCATTGACTTGGAAATCGAAAAGACAATGAAACAGTTAAGGAAAATATCGAAAGTGATGGTACAGGGAAACGATAGAGATGTGTGAACAACAGAAACAACGTCCTTTGGCACCACCAGGTGCTAATAGACAAAATCAGATAGATGAGAGGCCCATGCGAAGGGCAGTCAAAGATTACTTCCAGCTGGAAGTTAATCAGAGATATGGGGGAGTAGCTCGTCTGCCAATTAACACAAACAATTTCGAACTAAAACCTGCGTTGATCCAGATGGTGTCACAAAATCAGTTTGGGGGGAGAGCCGTAGAGGATTCGAATGCGCATCTGGCGCAATTTTTAGAAATCTGCGATACAGTAAAGATGAATGGTGTTTCTAAGGATATCATTCGATGCCACCTTTTCGCATTCTCTCTATGCGATAAGGATAAGGGATGACTATCTATATTAACACCACCCGCAACATATTGGACAGAACTGAGTCAAATATTTCTGGCTAAGTACTTTCCCTCGAGTAAGATACTGCAATTAAAAAGCAAAATCCCTCAGTTTAGGTAGTTAACGAAGAACCGTTTTATGAGGCATGGGACAAGTTTAGGGAGTTATTGAGAAAGTGCCCGCAACACGGATATCCCAACTACCAACATGTGCAATATTTGTATAATGGTTTAAGTGGAAACACGAGAACTATTATACATGCTGCATCTGGGGGTGCACCACTAGGGAAATATCCGGACGAGGCATTAGAATTACTTGAGGAGATGACAAATAACATTTAGTAGTGGCCATCCGAGAGATCCAATGTCAAACATGTGGCAGAGGTCCAGGATGAGGATAAGATTGCCATGCTCACCCGAGCAAGTGTCTATGATGAAACTGAAACTGAATGCAATCCAGCAGGCGACTCTGAGAGAGCCCGCAGTTGTTGAAGAAGAAGCAAATTTTGTGGGACAACGGAACTTCAACAACAACTATAGAAACAATCAGACACCCACACATTATCATCCGGGGCTGCGAAACCACGAGAACTTTTTTTATGCTAATAATAGAAATATTTTGCAGCCACCTCTGGGATTTAATGTGGGAAATCAAAGTAGGGTGGAGTCGAGTGAAAAGAAAGTGTCTATAGAAGAGATGTTAGTCTCGTTTATTAGAGAGACACAAACTAGATTGAATAAAGACGAGGCTAAGATATATAGAATAGAGGAACAAGTTGCTCAGCTGAGCACGAACATCAATGTAAGGTTGAAGACTTTGGAGACGCAAGTGGCCCAAATTGCTATAACAGTAGGAGGCCAACATCAAAAAGTCAAATTCCGATGCTATACCGAACTTTACCCATGGGAACAATGCAATGCCATTCATCTGAGGAGTGGTGCAGAATACGAGGGGCAAAATACAACAACCGATATAGTTCAGAGAAAGCAATAAGAGAATCAGGCGTCTGGCTGAAGACGTAAAACTTAGTACTTTCGGGAGACAACCCAAATTTTTAATTGCCTTTGTTAAATTTGATTTTGATTTTTAGTAACTTAATTTTTTTTTTTTTTGTGAGTTATTGTGTAGGAGGCGTCACGACATACTCAGAGTTTTTCTTAAAAAAATGGAAAATCATATTACACAGACCGTGTAAAAATACACGGCCGTGTATTTTGCAAAACAGAGACTGATTACATGGGCTGGCTGTGTATTAATACACGATCGTGTATTCGGTCTCTGCAGAGACAGATGGCAGCAAACATAATACACGGTCCGACCGTGTATTAATCCATGGGCCGTGTATACCGATCGGGACATATTTTCTTCCATTTTTTAACTTCAAACACTCCAAATTTATCCCACTTCTTCCCTCTCTAAACCCTAGGTCCGAAAATATCACTACAAATACATCCTTCCCAGTTCAAAATTCTTCAATTCTTACTTCAAATCTTCAAGCTAGGGTTCATATACTTCTCTCTATCAAGAAACCCATCACAAATTTCTTCCAATTCTTCACTTTCACTTAGTCTTCTTCAAGTTTGGGATGGAGGGTGTTATTTTCGAAAATTGCAAGATTTCTAAAAGCTTCAAACCCAAATCCATGGCTTCAAGAGGAAGAGAAGGTGGGGTTAGGAGAAACAAAAGAAGAAAGAGAGAGCCAACACCGGAACCCGAGCCACAATATGAGATGAAGCAATCGGAATACTTCACCGTGTTCTCCTGGATGAAGCACACGGAGCATGTTGGGGGAATCTCTTCATCAAGAACTTAATTTGGACAAGGTATCCCGATGAACATTGTCTCACTACTTTGGGATTATTAAATGATTTTCGTGCTTTATGTGGGCGAATTGATTGAGATGTGTTGTTGCATGGCAATTCGCCAACGTATGTTGTATTTATTCTTGAATTTTTGAGTAGCTTTGAATTGGTTATTTGAAAAAGAAATTTGATGGGGATAAGGTTTAGTTTGGCAAATGAGCCAAAAGAGTTTTCTATTGATGAATTAAATGCGGTATATCAAACTCCGACTTATGCAGTGGAAAAGCATGAGGAGTTTGATATGCTTGGTTTCTGGAATGAAATAACGAGGCATAGAATATATACACCGGGTACCTTGAAGACTTCGAGTATTAGGAAACCCATTTTCCGATATGTGCAACGCACATTGGCGGAAATTATGTTCGCTAGAGAAGATAGCAAGGGGTAATTCGTACTGATGAGTTGTTTATTCTATGGTTTATGGCCTCGGGAACTGAGGTGGTGCCCAATGTTGGGGCATTCATTGCTCGTCAGTTTGATCGGGTAAAGAATCAGGTGAAAGGGGGATTTGTCTTTGAAGGTTAATTATACCTATCATCGAGCACTTTAATGTCAGTTTTAGCGGATATGCGCATGCGGATGGTGGGAGAAAAATCGATTTGAATGTCTTGTGTGCAACTATGATTATTCAAAATGATGGGCATGCCTGTTGGCTTATTTATACGGACAGGACTAAAGTCAAACTCCCAAATTCGGATACTATATCAATTCGTGATAGGGGTAATTGGCTTATGAGGGGAGAACAAGCTATTGCCGCCCAAGAGAAACAAGATGAGCCGCGAGTTGAGACGAATAGGCCGGAATCCTCTCGGTAGGAAGGTAGGCGACATGGGGACTTAAGTTAGAGGATTGAGCAGTTGGAGGTCCATGTGGGCTCTTTGATAGACGATACATACCAATTGTCTGCTACAGTGAATGAATATCACATCGAGTACTTGCAGCACTTTGGTACAATCACCCAACAACATCAACAAATGTACGCGATTATTTCATGTATGTATCAGTGGCATATCCAGCAAGGCCACTATCCTCCGCCTCCTCCACCAAAATGATCCAAAGTAAGTACTAATCACACATTCCTCTTTCTTTTGATAACTTCCTTATGTTTTCCGGACGAAACATGATTTAAGCCTACTTAACCTAAAAAGCCTACCTATGAACTCGTGATTCCCTAGTTAGCCAATTTTGAGCCTTAACTTATGTATTGTTAGCCACATTTTGAGCTTTAACTTAATCCTTATCCCAAAACTTGAGCTTGTAGAGATATTTAAATTTGAGGGAGATGTGGATTGACTTTGGAAAAAGAGGAATATTGGTAAAAAGAGGGATGAGAATTGAATAGGTGAATGATGAAGCTCGAAAAAAAAGCCAAAATTCTTTTTGAATCCATTATGAAAAGCAAGAAGAAAAAAATGAAAAGAAATCAAGCTATTTAGGAAAAATTTGAGAATTGACAGCTTAAGACAAAAGAGAGAAGGCAAGGGTCTAAGAGTGAAAAAGAAGAAAATGGTGGAATAATAAGTATGAGTTTAAAAAGAAAACAATTTGAAAGAATGCTTCTTGGGAATAAAATTTGGTTGGTGAGTTGAAAGTCTGTGTACTTAAATTCTATTTGCTCAAGTCAAGTCACTTAATCCATATTTTTCCTACCCTAACCAAAGAGCCTACATTACAACCAAAGAAAAAGTCATTTTTGATTCTTAAATTGTGCACACTTGAGTGGTAGATATGTTAGACGATTTGCAAGCATATGGTAGTTCTACTTCATTGAATTGATTCGGAAGTATACACTTCCTATTTACTTTAAGGGTTGAGTGATACACTTTATCTTGTGAGTCATGATGTCCAATACCCAAACAAGTATTAATTATGCCAAATTTGCAATTGATGACTTTTGGAAAATGAGTTATATATTTGCTACAATATGGATTTTATTGGGATTGAGTATTTGTAGTGTTCTTGTGTTATTCTATACAACCCATTGCATGCGGTTATTTTTCTTAGTTTGCTCGAGGACGAGCAATGGTCTAAGTTTGGGGGGATTTGATACATGTAAAATATATGTGCATTTAGGGGCTTATTTTGGTACATATTCGATACATTTGCAAGTATATTTAGTATGTTTTAGTTGGTTTCCTTTGTTGGGCGTGATTACTGTGAATTCTTGTAACTTTATTTGCAAAGATATCAGTAATACGGCTCAAACAAGAATGCCAAATGTGAAGAGACGATCAAATACGCAAAGAAAATGATGACGAACAGAAAACACGGTCCACCCACGTGATAATACACGGTCGCGTATTACATACCCGTGTTATTTTACACGCCCGTGTGACTTTACTTCAGAGAAAAAGATAGACAGAATACACGATCTGACCGTGTATTAATATATTGTCGTGTACTTTGTCCGTTGGTTGATTTTGTTTGTTAATCTCGTCGGGACTCTACCAGGAATCTCTCAAAGTATCTATAAAAGAAAGACCAAGCCATAAGCTTGAGACACACGATTTTACATCTCAACACATGAAATTACACACTTTTAGGGAAAGAAACACTACATGACGAAGAACAACACAAAACCTTTCGCATTTGATGGCACGAGAGATTAAGACTTTGAAGAAGGATCCATCCTCACATGAAAGGTTCTATCCTCATAGTTTATCTTTTATTTTGTATTTAATTTATTGTCAACTTATTTGATTTCAAGTTTGTCTATGAAGTTGTTTTAAAATGTGTTAGACTAAACTTCTTGATCCTAGGGCATGATCAAAATTGTGGATTCATGTTAATTCTAATTTGATTGTTTTTTCTTCATTGGTTTCTTGTGTTCTATTTATGAATTCGAGTGCTTATTTCTTGAAGATTATCTGGCAAATAATTTGCATGTCTCATTTGTTAGTTCATAATTCGGGAGATGAGTTGTAACTTACAAAAAATGAATTTATAACATATACGGGTATAGAGTCGGGAAGCTTATAACTATTTGTGGGGGTTTACTTCAATTCTAAGATCATTTGGGAGTTAATATTGATTGTTAAATAGGGATACTAGCAATCCTTATTAACCAACAGTTTGTTTGCTTCGGGAGAGGGAATAAACTACTTTAGGAATTGAACCCATAGATACACAGAAACTGGTTTTGATGAAATATTAATTGAAATAATATTGATGAAACATGTTGAGATTATGTTCCTAGGGTTGCTTTTCGTATTTGTTTAAGTTCTTGTGATGTTTGGGTTTTTAACAATACTTAAATTTTTACTTGTTATTTTAGGATTAGTTTAAATAAAACATTTGATTTTCGACCGCTTCAATAAAATTTAAGTACGAGATTACTGTACTTTATGTGTTTTGTATTCAATCCCTGAGAAATATGACATTGCTCGCTGCTATCTGCTAGCTACACCATACACTTGCGGTATAGTGAAAAGATTTTCACGATCAATAACTCTCCTCAATATCACCAACATATACTTCCCACAACAGATGGCTCATCGTCACATGTATTCAAGAATAATCGCACGCACGGGCTAATGGATCATCTGGCTGATGTCCCAGGTGATCATCTGTCTACCCATCTAATAAATCATTTGTGCTGCCATTTGAGGGATCATTTGCATGGCAGGATGATGGACCATCTGTCCTACACCACTTCTGGGGCCTCTAAATGATGGTAGTGGTAGTGGAAGTGTCTGGAGCCTCTGTTACTATATCTATCTTGCCCCTGCCTCTAGTTGGGTGTTTTGAATTTCGTGTTTCTGGAATGGATATGCTCCATATATATCTGATGCTCCTCCTCCTCACTCAGCTGCAATGTCTCACAAGAATACACTAACTGCCGTAAAAAGTGATTCATACATAATAAATATAAGTTAAAAGTTAAAAAAAAAAGTAAACAATGTTACAAGTCATACCTGGTCAAACAAAAAATCAATGACATCAACGATGGTCTTTTGAAACCTTCAATGAAGGCTCCTAGACATCCGAATGTCGGAGACTCGAGTCGCACAACCATCACCCAAACCAGGTATCGCCTCAAATGCTCATATCTATTAGAACATAGATAAATGGCAAATATGATACTATTCAATATTTAAAAAAAACTAATTACATATACCATAAATAAATATACGCACAAGTAACACACACATGGGACCATAAAAGTGATAGCTAGGTGGACGATATTCCGGTGGAATCCCAGTAGTCCGACCAGGCGCCAGAGTATCATTCAGATTCCGAATATAATGCATCAGAATGTGAAAGAAGTACTTTCCCAAAGGGAAAGTCTCCCACTATTTAGTGTCCTATACAAGAAACCATACCCAACGATCCACTGATGTATGCCGCCCATCTGTACATATCAGCATATAATACGCAAATAAAATATTTGCCACCTTTAGCGGATTAGCTGGTAACTCACGAAAATACTCATTAATGACCGTTTCCATCCAATACCCAACACTCTTGCACTAAAATTCTATGTTCAACATAAAAAAATATGGGGAGGAAAAACCCTAACCTATTCAACGATGGAGGAGGACGGAGCAGTGGCGGCATCGGCGGCGGTGGGATCATCCATGTCACGTTTCGGTGTTTGTGTGAGGCACGATATATATTTGTATGTATATGGTGTATTGGAATGTTTTTAATTATTTTGTTATGTTTTTTTTATATGTATATGTATATAGTATATCTAGGGGTGTGTGTATATATTGAGGGGGAGGGGTGTACTGTTTTCAAGGAAACCATAATTATTTAAGTTTTCAAGATTCAAAATCTCCAAATTAAAGGTGGAGCATTTTGGTAATAGTAGGTAAAAAGAGTTACTTTTTTGTGTGTATGGATTAGGGGTGTGCACGGGACTTAGATATTATCGAACCGATATCCAAACCAAAAAATATTCGAACCAGAAATATCCGTTGACTTTTTGAATTTCTCCGAATTGAACTGTCCCAAAAATTTTCATGGATTCTGGAGATTTCTCAAATATCTATATCGAGAACCGTACCAAACCATATTGAATCATACCGAACTGAATATCCGAAACTAGAATCGATTTTAAATAAACTTTTATATATACATATATAATATTTTTATCTTATTTATATTTTGATATTGAATTAACTACACATTCCTTTGAAATTCAATGCTATATAAATCATAATACTAAAAATTATTAAATTAAAAATTGACTTATTTTATCAATATATCAAATGAATAATGAAATATGAATTTAATTCACTAAGAATTATATTATATTAATTATTTATCAAAAATCTGTTTCCATCATATTAATTTATTTAAGTGTACCCAATAAATTAAATTATAAAATCATAATTATTTGTAGAAAATGTTTAAATTTGATGATACTTTACTTATTAAGGATCATAACTAGACTCATATTCTTATCAAGAAAATTAATTGAATTAAAATTAGTTAAATAATTAGTAAATAGCACTAAACTAGAGTAATCATCTAATCAATAAAATTGAGACATTGTTTTATTTCTTATTAATTTATCAATGTTATTATTTAATTATACTTTTCCTAATTAGTCAAGAGCCCATAACAATGGACCAAGATTATAGAATATTATTGTATATATAATAGAGGCTACTAAATTATCATTCGTTGAGATTCTAGACTTTTATGTATACTCGTTGAGATTTATACTTTTACTACTAAATATATGAATAACGTAATATCTTAAACATATTATGTTAAAATCTAAAAATAAAAATTAATACTTTTAACTACAAATTAGATAAAAAAAAAATAATTTAAAAGTTGAATTCATATTAAACTGGTAACGTAGTATAGTCTATAATTTTATATCATGAAAGGTAAATTTACAGTATTAAAAATTTAGTTCTTAATATGAATTAAATAAATTTTATGTATAAATTAAATATAAAATATTAAAAAGTTAATATGTATTTCTAATGGTTTTAGTATGCATTTTTTAGATTGCACTAAAAAAGATTGAAAGGATACTAGTTTAATGATTTTTACATTGATTTTTACTTTCACATTTTTTATGCATTTTATTTATGAAATCTTTGAATCTCGATTTCTCCGAACTGTCCCGCACCGTTTCGCACCTCCCATTAGAACCGAATCTCCGTCCCGAACCGTCCCAAAAGTTCGGAACGGTTCGGGACAGAGATTTTGTTTTCTATGATTCGGTTCTGGAGATTTAATTTTGGAATTTTCGAACTTCGGGACGGTTATGAAGATTACTAAATCTCCGAACCGAACCGTGACACCCTTAGTATGGATAAAAAAGAAGTCCATAATGGGTAGTTACAAAAAATTCCCTATATTTATGAAAAACGTTTAAAATAAATTTTAAGACTACTTACAATATAATAATGAACATATAGGCCTTGTTTGTTTATGTTTCCAAACCACCATTTCCAATTTCCAACTATTCATAGAAAATGAACCATGTTTGTTTATAAATTTTCCAATAGAAATCATCATTTTTCACTTTTCATTTTTCACATAAAACAACATCTCAAACCTATAATTTCAATTTTCAACCATATACACTACCCTGCATCACAAACCTTATAATTTCACATAAAACTACATCTCAAAACTATAATTTCATTTTTATCCAAATATATATGTGGGACCCTCCATTATCAACTTTATCTACTTAAAATATTACCATATATATCTAGTGGGACCCACTAGCCTACAATCTTACAAATATAATATTATATATTCAATTAAAATATTCAATCACTATCAATTTTTCAAATTATTATATACATAAAATATTACTTCAAAAGTACTCAACTAAACATAATCTCATTATGTTTAGTTGATAATGGAGGGTCCAAACACAACCTCCCCTAAAAAAAAAAACATAATCTCATTTTCAAACCTACTTAAAACTCATTTTCATTCACTCATTCAAACACAATTCCAGTTTTCACGCGAAAACCAATAAATTCTCAAAATTCATTTTCCAACACTAGAAACTAGAAATGGTCCAGGCAGTGACGGATCCAGAAATTATTAGTAGGGTGGGCTAAGAAGTAAAAATTTCATTAACAAAATTATTTGTCTATATATATCACTGTTTTAAAAGACCCCGACTAGATCCGATTAGTCCCCGCCTAGGCGCTAGGCCCCCCTTGTCCGCCTAGTTATTTTTCCAATTAGGTCCCGCCTAACCCCGCTCAGGTTCCGTCTAACTCTGTCCAGACTCCGCCTAGGCGCTAGGCCCCAATCAGCCACCCGACTAGCGCCTAACGATTTTTACAACACTTATATATATATATATATATACACAGAGAACAAAAATTATATATATAACAAATTATTACAAAACTATATTATTTCTCAATAAAAGTAGAAACTATTTTCATAGGAGAAAAATACGGTGACGGTGGTATTTTCATATTAGCAATCACATAGACATTCTATTCTTAATATTATTTGTTTTCTTGCCACAAAATAACAAGAATCCAATAACTAAATATAAAAGAGTTAAAAGAAATAGATAACCTTTCAGTTTCATTCTTGATGATGACACTTAGAGGTGGGAAATAGTTCGTGTTGTCCCAATAAATAACAACTCGATAGGATAAACTCAAGCTCGGACACAACACAATATCCTTATTGAGCCTAAAATTTAAACACAAACACGACACGCTAAAAACACGAGAAACATGGTATAACACGATAGACACAATAAGCAAAACTGTAAAAATTAATTTAGTTAGGACTGTTAGGCCATTAACTAATAATAAAACATATAATTTCCTTAATATATTTGATACCTAGATACATATTCTAATAAATTATCAATACAAATAGTTAAGTACAATTTAAAAGTAATGACATGATAAGTGTATAAATGATAAATAAGGATAACAAAAATAGTCTAAAAATCACAAATATATTAAATATAGCGTCAATCTCATGATAACACAAAAGTTTTACACTCTTCATTCTTGATTTTTAACTTGAGTTTAGATTTTGGGTGGAATTAGGTTTTACATTAAATTTTGGGGTGGACTAATTTTGAATATTGTAAGAATTATAATGCTAAAAATATAGTTTTTGAAAATTTGGGGTGGGCTCAAGCCCAGTGCAGGCCTAACGAGGCTCCGCCTCTGGGTCCAGGAAAATATAACCATAGAATGCCATAGTATTTTGTAATGATGACAATGGGGAACTGGGGCTATCATATTATAGCCTTCATTAATGGCATGTCCCATTACGAGACAAAACGAAGAAATCTTTGGCGGCGGAGTATGGGATTTGCATGCACAAATCAGCTTCTGGGGCACATCGTATACACACACGTAAGGAATAAGGGTTTGCTAGCTAGCTTTATAGGCTCATCAACCCGAGTCCATATCTCCAGGTTTTATCTAATATTTTCAAAATTAATTAAAATGTTATTACAGTAATATTATTATTATTCTATAAACACAATATTTGCCTAATAAATTCTAACATCGTATAAAATATGATAGAAAATAGGAGATCATCATCTACCCATGACATCACCCTCTTCAGCACTCAGCATCATTTCATTTTGGTGTATCAAGTTCAACAAATTAACCCTACTTTATGAAGAGAATGGCACTGGAATTCCTCGAATATAAAGTGTATTTTTCAAGAAGAAGGGCCGCATGCAATAATGATAAGTCCCAAAATTAAAAAAACAGAAATTTAAATAAACATGTAAAAATGAAATGTGACACAGCCACTTTTATTTACACCTCATACTATATATGAAGTAAATCAAATATTATTTTTCTCTTAATTAATCTTAATTAATAAGAAAATATGCAAAATAAGATTCATAGTGTGTATTTTTGGTTCAATTTTTATTTTTAATTCATGCAAAATCCATGCCTTATTTACAATATTATTTACACAAAAATCACTAAGGGTGCATTTGGATGGGGGGATTTGTGAAGCCCCTGATTTTTCTGAGCACGTAATTGATTCTTTTGTCGACTATGTATTTGATCGACTATTTTACCGCGTCACTTTGACCGGTAATTATTAATAATATATATATTTTGTATTTTATTTTATTTTATTACTTATGATCCTGATCATCATTAACTCTATTTCGCATTTATGATCACTTGATTGATCATTATTACTATTCTTGTATTTATTAGTCGCTTTAGAATTTTAAGAGACTATTTATTTTAGAGACTTTTACCTTATAGAATTAAGAATTTGATTTAGTATAAGTGATCATGAGACTTATAAGTGATCAAGGAAATCACTAATTATTTTGGAGATTGATATTATTCATCTATTATCATCAAATTTGGGACAAAAAAAAATATATATATATATATGGAATTACCAAATTGCCCCTATAGTGGACGGCCATGATGAGATTTTTGGAGTAGAAATATCATCCAACTCTTGTACACTTACACCTTATATTAGTCATCTTGTGTATAATTATACCATTAATTCAAACATTATACACATCATCTTATACATAAATTCTTTATCATTAAATTTCCCCAACTTATTCTATTTTTCCAATATTCTCCTTAATTTTCTCCCAACCCATACTTTGACCAATTCCTTTATCTCCATGCAAGAGACAACATTCAAGCCTTGAAAAATTTTTCATCTCTCTCTCCCTAAAACTCACGGCCATTAGGCCATTTTTATGCCAAAAATTCATCTCATTTTATCACCAACACATTCAAGTCTTGCAACTTTTCTCCTCTCTCTCTGTAAAATCCTCCAACTTCTCTCCACTATTTTCTTCTTCTTATTTCTTAAACACTTAGCAAAATTTCAAGAGTTCTTCCTATTTCCTTCATAAAATTTAAAACCTACTACACCAAAGGTAAGGAATTTCTTCTTTCAATTCATTTTGATATCATTTAGCTCATCCATTTTCACTTCTTAACTTAAGCTTTGAATTCTATTTGAGGTATACTTAGAAGACCATTTGAAGATTAGAGCTTGACATCATCTTGAAGAGGACTTCAAGACTTGAAGAATAACTAGTAGAGAAATTTAGACTACAAAGTAAGAATTGGACACTAGAGCCCTTCTTCCTTCTTCTTCCTATTTTTTTCAAATTTTAACACCCCTTTTTCATTTTTGAGAAATAGGGGCTGGCCTTAGGTGATTTTGGAGTTGAACCAAAATTTCCAAATTTGAAGTTTCAACTAGTTTCAAATCACCTACTACACAAGGTAAAGTGTAGTCTTTCCAATTTCCTTATCTCCTCCTTTTTTTTTCTTCTTAATTTTTCTCTCATTTTTCTAACTCCAAATTTTTGATATTTCTTGACTTAGGGGCTGACCTAAATGACCTCATCCAAAGTTGTGAAATTTATCCTTTTATTTCACAACTTTCCAATTTAAGGTGGGTGGAAAAATACTTTCCAACTTCTAGGTGTTTTTATTACAATGCATGTAGAATTTTGATCATGAGCCCTTGAGATATATAATCTATGTATTGCATGTCAATTTTATGTATCAAATCATGAAAATTCTCAAGAGTTACTCAAAATTGCTATTTATTGAATTTTAGGTGCATGCATGTACACTTTAATGTTCTATTTGATGAATTCTTGTATGAATTGGACATGCATGTGTGTGATCTTTGAAATCCATGTTTTGAATGACTTATAACCTGGAAAAATCGAGCATAATTGATTAAATTTCAATTTTGGACTTAAAATGTAAAAATGGAAAGTTGGTGGACTAAATTGCAAGAAAATGAAAGTTAAAGGACCCCTCTGCAAATTTCGAATTTTGGGACTGTACTCAGGTTCAAAAATGACTTTTGGACATTTTAATAAAGTTTTAAGAGTTTTAAGATAAATAAAATCAACCTTTAAAAGCCCAAGGACTAGATTGTAAAATTTTGAAAGTTTAAGGGCTACTTTGCAAATTTTGAAACTGTACCAGATCTTAACTTTAAAATTTGAAATTTTTACTCTTAAGGTACTGGAAATGACATATTTTAAATGTATTCCAAAAATCCAAGTGTTTAGGGCTTGGAAAGTAATTTTTCTAAAATTGAGGGACTAAAGTGTAAAAGACTAAACTTGAGGACCCAAATGAAATTTCCAGGACTTATGCAGCCCATGCACCTGGAAATACTAACTTAACTATAACTTAATTATATTTTGGACCCAAGGTTCAAATTTCATAACAATTGGACCCCTAAAAGCCTTAAAGGCAATTATTCCAAAATGGGACAAAAATGATATTTTCAAAGGTTAAAGGACCTACACTTATTTATTTTAAAAACTGCTTTTTCCCAATATCCTACTAACCTTAGTGACATTTTTCAACTAGAATCACATTAAAAGCCCTTCCGGTTTGTGAGTTCCGATTATTTTAAACTTAAGGCCCGAAATGATAATTTTTACAAATTTGGGGCCAATATGAGAATTTTATAAAAACTCGACCTCGAAACTTTAAAAACCTGAATCTCTGGAAAATTTGGAGAATTTAGGAACTGACCTCATAATTTTTCAAGGTCGGGATATTTATTTTTTCAATTTTTAACCCCAAAAGTTTTGGTTTTTACAAAACGGGGCTAAATTGTAATTTTTCTTTTATAAATGACTTAACTCAAATTATTTCCCTTTTACTAAAATGGCCCTGGACCCTCTGTCTTGGAGTTTTAATTAAAGTATTTTATTTTCTCAAAAACCCTTGACCTATCGGACCGATTCGACCGATTAATACCCGATCGTGGGGCGACTTCCTCGTCTTGCGGTTTTGAATCTATGACGGGACTTATGTTCCACCTAATATTTCAAGATATCGAAGATTGCTTATCCTTCCGATAATCATCTTCATCCAAATAACTCCACCAACGCCATATTGCTACTCGTGAATTTTCAAAAAATTTCCTGGACTGCTTCCCTGAATCAATCATACTCAACTGCCTGGTTGACTGTCTGTACTTGTATTTACTTTCCTGCCTGAGTCAACTTGGTGTGTCGAGCTCACAGTCAGAATGGATACGTGGGGGATGGAACCGGGCAGCTCGGCTGCTATTCCACTCTTCCGGCCCCATCGTCCTAATCCCGCAACTGAGGGACGGAGTGTCCAAGGGAAGCGGGTCGTAGTACTTGAGGTATAATCACGATTATGACAGATCCGAGCCTTGCAAGCTCCATTGTGGATTTTGTCTTTGCCTACGGAGCGATAAGGTGACCGGTCTTGGACCATCCTGCCTGGGGAGTTACAAGGAAGAACGAAGGAATCGTTGTCTGATCCACACGATTCCGGAGTTATCAGACCCGTTTGGTTGGCGCTACAAATCCGTACGCAACTGCTACTTGTTTTGCATTGGTTGGCGCTAGAAATTCGTACGCAACCATTATCTGCCTTGCATGGGATTGGCGTTATATTTCCGTACGCAATCCTACCTGTCTTGACTGAATCACATAGTGTCTGTGTGACCATGAACTGTTTTCTTGAATTGTATAAGTATATTACTTAAATATGGTTATCACGACGCTTGTAGATTGTGTGTGAATTCATGCATCATACTCACGTGTTTTCATATAACTGTTTTCTCGCATTAACTATATATCGCCACACTTGCACACGATCACCCCATCCACTGAGATTTCTGTCTCATCCCCACCTGTTTTCTAACCTTTAGATGAGGACTTCATTGAAGATGTTGAATCGGCCTTGGATTGAGTCTTTGTACTCCGCTTGTTGGATTTACTACTTCTTGTTGTTGTTGATAGACTCGTTTCTTGTGATTGTTGTTGGACTATTCTATTTTCTTTTCATTCTGGTTTGTAACTGAAGGGCGTAGGACCCTTTGACTTTTAAGTTGTTATCGTTGGTTGATTTCCGAGGATGTAATTTGGATTATGGATTGTGGGATGTAAGTTGTGCTTGTTATTTTATTTCCGCTGCTATTTTGACTCTGTTTCATTGGGTTCTCGATGATATTCGTCTAGACTGTTTGGTTATTTGTATTTAAGTTGTTGATCGTCGTCGCGTCCCGTTTGGGGCGTGACAGGATTTGGGATATATGATGGATTCGAAATACTTAGCAAATTTCACACCCTTGTTTGGCTTATAAATCTAAATTAACTGATTTCAAATCCATCTTTAAGTTATAGTTCAATTTCAAAGGATTTAAATCCCTCCCAAAACTTATTCATTGGAAATCCATTCTTTTTTTTTTTCCTTTTATGCTCACTAGCATATTCACACATACTGCACACATTTACACACTTATACACACTGCACATTTCTACACATACTACACACATTACACACACTGCACACATTTAAACACACTACTCAACGAAAAAATTGGGTCGGGCCAAATAGTATTGGGACCACTTATTCTTGAGCCCAGCCCACAAAAACACTGGAAAAATTAGGCCAACCGGGCCGACCTTGTTTTTCAGGCCTAACGGGCTGGGCCAAAAAAGCCGGCACATTACGGCCCTGTAAACTTAGAGCCCAGTTCGGTGCTTTCACCGGGCCGGGTCGAAATTGACAGCTCTACACACAATACACACATTTACACACACAATACACATATTTACACACACTGCACATATTCATACATAATAAAAATTATATATTTTATATTTTTATTAGTGTATAAATTTATAATTATTTATAAATAATAATATTATATCTTTTATTTTTATTTATTAAATGTCAATTAAGAAAATAGATAGACCTTTTTTTATCAAAATTTACGATTGATTTGAAATTTCTACAGTAATCCATATCACTCAAACAAAAGGTGGATTTGAAATTCAAAAAGTTTGAAATCCATTCATTTGAAATCACTTGAAATTTCAAATTCTTCTATCCAAATGGACCCATTTCATCACATCAACCACGATGATTAGGGCCTGTTTGTTTATGTTTCCATGGTCCATTTCCAGTTTCTGGAGTTGGAAATAGAATTTTGAGAATTTATTGGTTTTCGTGTGGAAATTGGGATTGTGTTTGGATGAATGAATTGAAATGTGTTTTATGTAGGGTTGGAAATGAGATTGTGTTTGGTTTGAGTAGTTTTGAAATATTATTTTATATATATAATAATTGAAAAGTTGGTAGTGGTGGGGTCCACTTCAATATTTTAATTTGAATATATAATATTATATTTGTAAGATTATAGTTGGTGGGTCCCATTAGATAGTTATAATTTAAAAATAGTAATATTTTAAGTAGATAAAATTGATAATGGTGGGTCCCATATATATAATTGGGTTAAAATATGAGAATAGTGATTGATAAGTAATGATGAGTGATGTAGGGTAGTGTATAGGTTTGAGAATAGAAATTATAGGTTTGAGATGTTGTTTTATGTGAAAAATAGAAAATGAAAATGATGATTTTCATTGGAAATTTTATGAACAAACATAAATACACTTTTATGTATAGTTGGAAACTGGAAAGAGGTCATTGAAAACATAAACAAACAAGGCCTTACTTTTTTAGTCTACATCTAATTACACTCTACATTTACTCTCTCACTTTATACAAATAGAAAATTAATAACTATTCACTCAAAAAATGTAACTACCGGAAAAAATGAAAGGACAAATAATTGCATCATCGCTATTTATACTTAAGTAGTGATATGTTACGTCACTTTTTAATAGCATGTATATAAGTTCTGCATGCCTAATAACAATTTCTCGATAGATGCATAAACCTGCTATTTTCTTTGTTGGAATAGATGCATAAACCTGCTATTTTCTGTGAAATAACACTACAAACTAGTGGGGGATTGTTGGAATAGTTTGTAGTATCATTATAGTGTGGTTTTTGTCCCACATAGATATCTTATCAATAAGTAGTCTTGTTTTTATAGAAGAAAGCAAGTGGGCTTATTAATTAGAATACTTAGCGTAGTCCAAGTGGGCCTTTGATTGGGCTTATATATATATATATATATATAAGAGGAAATACCACAAAATACCCTGATTTTTGAAAAAAGACAAAAATATCACTCTATCACTAATCTACCCCATCCGGTTATAAACTTCCCAAATATACCCACCCCTTTACTTTGCGGCTGACCGATTCTTATAAATTGTGTGTTTGTTATAAATTTCGTATTTTTTTGGTGGGTTAATTTAGGTTCAGCGAATATAAGAATAGGACCCAAGTTAAATGAAAAAACTTATGGCCAGGGGTCATCGCCGAGAAGAAACACATCATTTTCTCGGTCGACAAATACAAGCTGCCAACCTGATCTCAAAGAGTCTTCCAATTGGCCTTCAAAGCCAAACATCTGAGCAAGCTCAGTGCGCAGCTCATAGCACAGCAGGATGCTCCGGTTAAACTCGGAACAAATAAAGTATTTTCGCGCGTGTCGCAAAACCTGGGTTGATGACAACGGCGTTGGAGCCGCGTTCGGCGAAGAGTTGAGACGGGACTACTGTTTTAAGGTAATCCTATGTGCATCAAATTACAATTAATGAATTATTATGTGTAAAAAAAATTAAATTATTAGACGATACCGCTTGAGAATTTTGCGTGTGTAATGTGGGTGATTTTGTGCTCACCATGGCAGAGTTTGGGAGCTTAAACAATTGGGAATTATATGTTTGATTTCCTGAAAATTAGAGAGCGGAGGTTGAGGGGAAAACCCTAACAGTGATGTAAAATTATTTGGATTCCCAAATCTTTTTGTTTATAACAAAAGGGCACATGAATTTTTTGTTGGCGCAATTGTGTTCCTGCGCCGATGGCCGGCAGTGGCTGTTGGAGCACACCGACAGCATCGTGGTGGTGGCGAAAAGGCTACTGAGAGTATCTCCGGCGACGGATGATAGGATTTTGCGCTTATTGGAATCGATTGCGCGATTCTCCGTCACGCCGGCGGTGGTTATGGAGATGCTGAGGGTGGGTGAGGTTTCGAAGATGTGTATGGTTTTACAGGCGGATTGCGCAGTTTATTTCAAAGATGTGTTGCTGATGCATGATTTTTCTGTGTTCTTTTATTATTTTGTGATTTGAAGTTTTTCGTTTGTTTCGATATGGTGATGACGATGACAACGACATTGAGTTTCTACCTCCACTTCCTAATGATTTTAGAGAATTATTGTTATGTAAATCTTAATGATGATGTAATCAGTTGAAACATGTAAGAAACATAAATGAAACATGTTAGAAACAATTGTGAAACAGGGGATCATGTGATAAAAGTTTGTAGTAAATTGCTTTTAAATTTAGAGAAATATTGTAGTTTTTCCCCATATACTCTTCAGCTTTTTTTTTTTTTTTTTGCCATCCTTGTAAATGTTGATCTTTGCTTCATTTCGATGTATGCATGTCTAATCTTGAACTAAAGATCTCACGTACTCTTGCAAAGTTGTTACTAGTAAGTCTTTCCCCGCTACAGTTGATGCATTCAATAATTCTACGATGTTGGAAGTCAATACAAAATATTTTTTGGTCTGACAGTGGAGTCGTGTCCATTTCTAGTAGCCGATGATGGACAAGTAAGCTCAAATTTTCTGAATTGAATTTGTTGTTCCAAGATTTCGTTTAGGGTGCTGAATGTGCAGTCCATTGGAATCAGTATTCTTGTTATTTCAAAGTTGGTATACTTTCTATGTTCTTCCCATTGTCCATTGTGGCATACCACAACTGAGATTTTCTCTATGCAACTGTGGAATTCAATGAAAAGGTGGCTAAGTGAAACATATAAGAAACATAAATGAAACAGGTATGAAACAACAAACATGTTTGAAACAACAAAGAAACAAAAAAGAAACAAAAAAGAAACCAACGCAAAAAAATCAGCGGAAAATGGGTATTTTTGTCAAAAATCAGCGGAAATGGGTATTTTTGTCCAAATTCAGCGAAAAATTGTATTTTTGTCCAAAATCAGCGGAAAATGGACATTATGCAGGGATTGAGTATGGAAAATGGGGTATTTATATCTTTTTCCCTATATTTAATATCTATGACTTGGACTTGGACTTGGACTTGAATAAAAGTTAATAAATTTTGTAATTTTATTTTCAGATTTGGAAATAAAATTTATTATTATTTTCGAAATTTACCATTTTGAATGGTTGTGTCTTTTCAGTTCATTCGGTTAGAAAATCTGAAAAGTTGTGACTGTAATTTCAAAAATGAAGCATTGTGTCCCTTTATTCCAAGCCTTTCATTTTCTATAAATATAAGTTATCTGCAGAAAATAAAATACACAGAATCTTCTATCCTTTATTTTCAGAAGAATATTAAGGGCTTTGTTGTATCTTGAAGCAAATTACCTCATATTATTTTTAATTCTTACAGTAAAGGCAATATTGTCTTTAGGAAAGCTGTTCTCGCACCTCAAAGTCTTGTTAATTTCGTTTTTTCTCTAACATTCTTTACCCTTCTTTTTATTCTTTTCGTCATTTTGGCAAAATCCAAATATAATGGTGATACTAATAAAGATTAAGTTCAAGTGTGTACGTATCATTAGTTTGACCAGATACACTGGTCAACTTAATTTCTGGTGATCAATGGGTGGACTATTTTCCTTTTTCAGCTTAAGCATTAATTGTCTCGACAAGGAAGACGACAAAATGAAAAGATACAGTTACATAACTCAAAAGGTAAGTTAATCTTGCATGGATAAAGGCCAAAAGGGAGTCTGATAAAGTGGAAATTGGAATTGATACATACAATTGTTATAGTGATCATTTCCTTTTTGAACCAACAGTCTTGAATATGTGGATGTTGCATATTTTTGGACAAATCATGCATGAGATTATGATAGACTTTCTAAAATTGCGGGCCAAATTGGGCCAACCAAATCTGGCAAGTCCCTATTTCTGAAAGCACACAAGACAATATAAGTTATTGGATAGGGGCGGCCCTGAGGCGGTGCAAGTGGTGCTGCTGCACAAGAGGCGCCCCCACCGCCAAGGGCCCCCAATTTTTATATTTATTTTTTCTGTTTTTATATATATATACGAAGTGGATATATAGAATAAATGTTGCGTCTATTAACAAAATTCTTAGTTGGTGGAGTGGTTGGGGCAAAACTTTAATGCTCAGTGGTCTTGATTTCAATTTCTTGCTGGAGCGAAATATCGATTTTTGTTGCTTCTAACTAATATTTTTTCTTTGTTTTTTTTCTTTTTACAGAAAATCTCTTTCTATTTAACTAATTTTTTTTTCTTTTTACAAAGAAATAAAGAATTTAAACAACCACATATTTAAGCTATCATTATGTCTTTCATATTTGCTAAATTTGTTTAATTATTTTTTAAAACTAAAAAACAGAATTGAAGGATTAAAAAATGCACGAAAATCAATTATTCATAGCTAATTTATGAGTAGTTTTTTTTGTCTTTTATATTGAATTCGTAATTTACTTTAATAAGACCAAAATGTTAAAATTTGGGTATATTATGTTAATACATATCTTATTTAATATGTTAAATCAATAAAATTAAATTTTTAACATTGAATTTGTTTTTTTTTGTAAATATAAGGGCCCCCTTTTATTTTATTTTTTTTGCTCCAGGCCCTTGAAACCTAGGACCGGCTCTGGAGTTGGATGCACTCAGCTAATGGAGATTTCTTCTATCATCTGCTTGGAGCTTAATCAAAGGTGCCTTACCTGCCCTTCCTCTTTTTTCTGATATTTGGAATAAATTTTTAACCCCTACCATCTCTATCTTTATGTGGAGATTACTCAAAGATAGATTGCCTGTGGACAACAAACTCCAAGCAAGAGGCATTTCCATATAGCCTCCAAGTGTTGGTGTTGCCCAACATCCCCTACATTTGAATCCTTGCCTCATCCTTTTTTTTTTTTTTTTTTGCTTAATCCTCAAGTCAAGAAAATCTGGAAGCACTTTGCCATTGTGTTGCAGCATAGATGACCTGATACTGAGAATATTTGCATTTTTTTGTCTTCATGGAAACAAATTACACCTTTCACACACCATGCACACATTTCATTTATCATTCCATGCCTTATCATGTGGTATATTTGGTTTGAAAGAAACAAATATAAAGATAAAAACATTCAATTTGCTCATAGAAGAATCATATGGAAAGTGGAACACCATTTCCATCTATTAAGGGCTGGGAAGTTATTCCAATATCATACATTAAGAGGATTTCTTAATAGAGTCATACATTTTAGGTTGTATTTCAGATGTGCTACTAGATCTTCCTGCATCCCTATTCTCTGGAGAAAGCCTAAACAAGGAAGCTGAATTTTGATGGTGCAAAGAAAAGACACTCAACCATGGGGGTATAGGAGGAGTTCTCAGGGACAATCAAGGAGATATTATCTGGGGGTTTGCTGATTTCATATACTCCTACAATATATAACAGCCTTCAAGCTGAATTCTCTGCACTTCATAAAGCTCTACAACTGGTGGACAAGAACTAACATCAGAACCTTTGGATTGAGACTGATTCTTAGAGCCTTCTAACCATTCTTCTTCATCAGAAGTTAGGTAACTGGAGGCTCCAACATCTACTACTTCAAATCAAACACAACATGCAAGGTCTCAATGTGAAGGTTACACATATCTTTAGGGAAGGTAATAAGGTTGCAGATGCGTTGGCTAATGTTGGATTCCATGATCAAAATTGTACAATTTTTTATAGATATACATTGTCTAGAATAGTTCATGGGCTTGCTAGAGTTGATCAATTAGAGCTCCCTTCTTTTGGAAATAAAACAGTGAATTGTGTAGGTATTAATTAATTCTTTGTACTACCATTGATGTAAATTCTCAGTCTAATACACAGGTTGAGGGGAATCTTAAACCTCCACCCTTTGGGTGTTTTATAAAAAAAAACAACAGTCTTTTCAAGTTCCCACATTGCCTTATCATGCCCTAAACCTAGTTTTGAAATAGCATTCACTCATTATCAATTTTCGACTGTATATTGCTTTTAGAAATTAATTTATGCCTTTAAATTAAGCTAGTTTTTCCAATCATTTTAATTTTTTGCAAGATGCCCCTTTTTTCAAGAAGAATTATTTTTGTCTTTTCATGGTGGCAAATCTTGTCCAGATATGGAAAAGGGTGATGCTAGAAAGGATATTTCTGTCTTTGCGTGAAAAGTAATAAAGATTTATTAGTAAGTTTCTTTTTGGATGACTAAATACCCCTGAAATAATTTTGCACCATTTTTTATGTCATTTTGAATTTAAAATTCATTTTTCATTCTCTCACTACATTAAATGTTTAGTTATCTTTTCAAGAAAGAAATTGTGCTTTTTGTTGAGATATGTCACTTGTGAGTTGTTCCACATTGATTAATTAAGTGAAGAGAGTCCACTTTATAAGCCAAGTGAGCTACTATTCATATCACCAATTGGTTTTATGATGAAACCTCACTTGGTGGGCTTGGGCTCTCTCTGATATTAGGTATGCTTCATGTGTGCGACCGTACCAAGTCCCCATGAATTTAACATGGATTCTAGAGCCTAAGGTTCTGATCATCCTTTCCGATCATGTCGCGTTGTCATGTAGCATGGAATGTTTTAGCCGCTGGAGACAAAAATGAGGAGGTTGCTAACAATAAAGAAATTGCTACCGGATCTAATGTTAATCGAGCTAATTACAATGGAGATCTGTACAGTCCTCATAATTTGGATCATCCTGGCATGGTGTTAGTTACAGATCTACTAACAAATACGAATTACTTATCATGGAGAAGAGTGATGGTGATAGCTTTGGGAGCAAAGACTAAGCTCGGTTTCGTCAATGGTAGTATACCCAGGCCTGATCCAGATTCACCAGAATTTGAGCAATGGAGGAAAATCGATGGCATGCTTTACAACTGGCTTCTGAATTCCTTAAGCAAAGAGCTGGTTGAAGCATTTTTGTACCCCGATTCAGCAAATGAGCTATGGGATGAGATCGAGCAACGATATGGTCAAAGTAACGGACCTTTGTTGTATCAATTGCAGAGGGAGATTGCTACTATTAAACAAGGTAACACAACTGTTGTCGTGTATTTTACAAAGTTGAAACGTCTTTAGGACAACTATGCTAGTTTGGTACTTTTGCCACCTTGTACTTGTGGATCTGGTAAACAATTAGCTGAACTTGAGACCAACACGAAATAATTACAGTTTCTTATGGGTCTACCTGATAGATATGAGAGTATACAAATCCAAATTGTACTGATAGATCATTTTCCAATGGTAAATAAAGTTTACTCTATGATACAAAGAGTGGAGAAACAGAGAGTAGTGCAAAATTTGTTTCCAGATTTTGAGGATAATGCAACTATGTTTACTAAAGCACCAAGTGGTGGCAGAGGTACAGTGCATAGAGGTGGTCATTCTGGCTGGTTAACTGGTAGAGGCAGAGGAATTGCGAGGATGACTAAGGAAGAAAAGGCTAAATTGATCTGTGAGCATCGCCAAGTGAATGGACATACAAAACAGAATGGATTCAAACTACATGGATACCCAGAGTGGTATAAGGATTTTAGAGAACAAAGATGTCGAATGGGAGGTAGACAATCAACTATTATGGTGGAAACCTTCCCAGGGGAACATGATTCAGCTGCAGAAACAAAGAAGGAAGCTCCTCTCATTGACATTTCAACTTGATTCAGCAGGAGATCGATAGCAAAATTCAACACGATGTGATTGAGCATGGAGGGTCCTGTAATGATGATTAATGAATTGACGTAGGACTCACAAGTGAGGGGGGCATGTTAAGATATTTCATTTGTGAGTAATCCCACATTGATTAATTAAGGGAAGAGAGTCCACTTTATAAGTCAAGTAAGCTACTCTTCCTATCACCAATTGGTTTTAGATGGAATTTCACTTGGTGGGCTTGGGCTCTCTCCCATATTAGGTACGCTTCATGTGTGGGACCATACCAAGTCCCCCGAATTTAACACTTTGTAAATTTCAAACCATTCCTATCTTGATGCGAGCATAATTATTCTGATGCTTATATATACATATATCTTTAAATAATTTAAACGATAATTGGATCATTGCTTATATGTTATACCTTTTAAATAACTGGAACGATCAGACATTGATTATAATTTTTTTCTTTATATAATTTAAGTGATGAATATGAAGAAATAACAGCAGTTACTAATTATTAGTCATATATCCATTTTATTAAACTCGATTTTCCTAACAATATCTCTTCTGAAAAAAATGCTCCTAGACAACATCCAGATACATATTTAGTTCGATTCAAATACCAGTGCAAAAGTAAAATTACACATAAAGTACTGAAAACATAAACAAAACCAAACCAGGGTGTGTATAAATCTAAACCTGGATCTAATCAAGAAGGGAAATTCTACTAAAATGGACCGAAATATACATATTATTATTTATAGTCTGATATAGTCTAGCAATCTTTATTTTCCACAATCTAAAGCCAACTATACTATTAATTAAATTATACAAATTAACAGAATTGTTACAAAACTTGTAATTTGGATTTGAGTGAAAAAATATTTAAAAAATTTATTTATTTCCCTAAAGAAAAAGCTTTTATGAGTAGAAGTGTGAAAAACACATAATTATATATTTACTTCATTTCTTTCTCCCAATGGTATTTGTCTACACGCTACTAAAAATAATGCTTTTTACATCAGTTGTGGGAGGCTTTCTACATCAGTTTTACAACCGATGTAGAATAAGGTGATGATGAATGTACTTTTCTACATCGATCACTAAACCTATGTGGAAAATGCAGTTCTACATCGTTTGCATTTGAAACCGATGTCGAATGTTACCCAAGGGCAAATGTAAAACTCAAAATTTACATCGGTTGCTCAACAAATCGATGCAGAATATAACATTTTACATCCGTTTTTTAAGTATCCGATGTAGAAAAATGGGATTTTATATCGATTATTTAAGCAACCGATGTAAAAATCTGGATTTTACATCAGTTATTTAAGCAACCGATGTAAAACTTGTTTTTTTTAACAAATTTACAAACAATACGCCCTAAACCTGTACAATTATTTAAATACAATACGCCCTACCGGTGCAACAACAATAATACGACGTCAATCTCCTAAAAATAGAACCATATGCTAATAATACAAAAACAATCATACACATAAACCAGTTACTTTTAATAACATAAACTTAATCATACAATCAACTTCATGAAGAAATGCAACGAACACTTGAACGTGCTGAAACTCTGGAAGCAAATAAACATAGATTGTGCTTCCATCACGAACCTGTAGGTCCACAATAGGAATATAAAAACACATGAGATTATAAAGACAAAGCTGATAAAAATAGAAAAAATCACCATGCCATACTAATGAAGAACTCAAACTAAAACATACACCAAAATTTCTCTAGTCGAACAATAAAAACACACATCATATGGCATTACTCAAGATGCTGAAATCCTTACTCAACTTAAAACCAGTCGCATTGCCAATCAACCATACAACTACCACAAGATAAATATACTACTGTGAAAAACAGAACAAAATGAATTCAAAATGTATACTCATACCTCTAGCCAAACAGAAGTGGTTTTTCGCTTCCCGTGAATAGGTATTGACCAACAAAAATGGTGTCTCTCTTTCTTCACAGCCTGCAAATAGTTAACTTGATTAAGAAGTACGTAAGAAAAATGTAACAGTATGTTGAAACCCCACAGCTTGGTGAAGTCACTGTCTCCATTCTCAGCAAGCTACCTGTGAACCTTCCTATCGAGAAAGCTGCAGTGGCCATGCCAGATAAAAGAAAGGCCATTGAAGCTGCATTGGAGGAGGTAGCTGAGAAACAAGAAGCTCGCGTTTAGGAAATAATGAAGCAATATGGTGGTCCTCCAGCCGGAAAGGACCATGCTGCCATCAAGCCCCCAAAGAACATTAATATGCATGCTGATGGATCTGAGCCCAGATCAATGGAGGAATTCGAAACTCTGGAATCAGAAGGCTACTTTCAAGGGATGACTCTGGCTCAAGCCTAGGACTTGTATTGGGAGAAGGTACTGGATCTGTGTCATCAGCTGATAAGCAGCAGACTTCCAGTAGTCACTCAGCTGGAAAGCAGAAGACTCCAATACAGTACACTCCCAGAGGAAGGGGAGCTGAATCAGGAAGAGGAAGAAGTGGTGGTGGAAGAGGCTCTCAACCTCGACCAAAACCAAAATACGTCGCATTCGTAGATCCAGAAAAGAAGGGTATTATCTATTGGACTGGATACGACCATCTTGCCAACCTAGAAGTTGCAAGAAAGAACGATGAGGCTCTTAAAAGGCAACAAGCTGAGAATGAGAGAACTGCTGCTAGGCGAGCATATGAGAAAAAGAAGAAAGAATAAGAGGAAAGAAAGAGAAGGAGATCAGAGGATGATCGCAAGAGAGCTGATGAAGAAGAGAGAAGAATGAAGCAACAAAGGCGTTGAAGTGTGCCGCAAACCCCTTTCGTGTATTTTGTTGTAAATACATTTATGTAAGTCTTCTGTAATAAGCTCTGTAAATTTCCTTGTAAATTAGCTTAGATACATAATGTATTGATGTATATGTATGAAGCTTTGTATAGGAATGACTCTGATACCTTATGTAAACAGCTTTGTAAAGGACAAGAATGCTATGATCAATAAAATAATTCATTCAAGCATACATTCTTTGTTACTGCACTGCTTGTATTTCTTTTTGCTGCTTACTTATTTATTTTAAGTTTTGGCATCATCAAAAAGGGGGAAATTGTTAGGAAATTTATTTGTTAGATTTTGATGATACCATGTAAAACTTAAACTAGGAAGTTGGCACCCCAGTTTCCTTGTAATTTGCATTGTAATAGATAGGACTGAAAGAACTGAGTTAAGTCAGCTATGTCAAAGATTACAAGAAGTCAACTGCGGACTGGAATGAAGACTCTGCTGTGTGTTAGCTGAGTATGGTCAAGAAGGAAGTCAAGGACTCGACTGAAGGAGTGTCAGCTGAGGAACAGTTGTGTGAAGTGTCAGTCAAGTCAACTTAAAGAGCCAAGTCTATTAGTTAGAGTGACAGTTGAGTCAATCCTATGATTGAAGCTGACTCAAGTCACCTAGGGTAAAGGCAACACTCAAGTGAAGACAACTGACTTAGATCCGTTGAAATAAAGTCAAGAATATTACTCAATATAGTAATATGTCATGCTGCCAAATCTAAAAGTTGTTTTCCCAGAATTGTGCAAAAGGAATGAACCAATGGGAAACATTGCACCTTCTATCAGACGCCTGCAAATTTGAAATGGCATTTAATACGAGGAAAGGTCAACACCACAAAGGTTGCAGACCAAGATAAGACAAGCCAAGCCAACAACCACAAAGTGACATTTGAAATTAGCCTATCTCTTCAACGGGCAAAATTTCAAATGTGCACTATAAAAGAAAAGGTTACCTGAACCTAGCAAGAGCAAGCATTATTCAAGCAATTAATCTGCAATATTCTCATAGCAATTCAAGCAATTCCTCAAGCCTCAAACTCGAAGAAACTCGATCCAACACAAGCTGTGAAGGAGAGATAACTTCAACCAGTTGAAGAGGAAACTTTTGAAGAAGCAAAGGGGTCTACTTTCCAAGTCAAGATGTAGAAAGGTTCAAGGTCGAACCATTATCAAGTTTGTTGGAGGGCTTCGTGATCAAATCCAAGAACTTGAGAAGTGAGCTGAAGTAGCAAGGCAATTGCCCTGTGAAGAAGTTGAGTTGCAAGAGAAGCCAGCTGTGTGATCAAGGCTATCTCTAGACTGATAACCGCTTGTAAACTGATCTGTTACACAGTGGATTCCTCCAGGAGTTGGAGAAGAGAGGATTAGAAGAATTACCCCATCTTCGAACCTCTATAAAATATTTGTGTCATTTACTTTCAGCAAATTTACTTTCCTGCATATTTACTTATTTGTTGTTAGTTTATATTTGTTATCCAACTGATAAATAACCAAGTGCTAAAAATCAAGTGTTAAAAACAAGCTTAAAACAAATCAAAGGGTGTTAAGTCTTCCGCTGTTAAAAACCAAATCAACCAAGTTAAGTATTTGGCTTAAGCAGCCTAGTTATACTATCAACAGCTCTATCGAGTCTGTTGAGTGGGTAACTTAGCTGAATAGCCAACTTAACTGTCCACCAAGGACACGGCTATTTGAGTCAACTCTGTTGAATATTTTAAAATGACTAAAATAAAAAATTTGGTAAAGTTTATTCAATCTCCCCCCTCTAAACCTTACACCACACCCCTTGGGACCTACAGTAGTCTTTTTCTTTTTATGTTTTCCCCGACTCTATTTTATTTTTCTATTTTCTCAATTTTCTTTGTTTCACCACTGATTATTCTCTCCATTTTCTTAGCTTTCTCGATATGTAGGTGTTCTGTTTCTGCACTTGAGCAAAATGAGAGTGCAATATTATTTTTATCTTTTAATTGGTCAAAGGCGTCGGGAGGAGAATGGAAATACATATATAATAGTTTTATATCTATCTTGATTATGTGTATGTATTCAGATATCCATGATCCCTTGTATAAATCGGTTTAGTGGCATCATTATCAAGACTAGCACACAAAAATATTTATATTACAAGATATACATACATATATTTATATACCCACTCCTCATGCATGCATATATCTAGGATTCTAGCTACTACATATTTTACCATAAATATAAAAAAAAAAATCAGTTCACTCAAACACTACCTGGACACACACACATATATAGGGAAAAATTTACTTTTGGTCCCATTAGACTTACCCCCTAATAATTTTAGTCACATGTCTTGAAAATAGTCCTATAAGAATTTTCTTGTCTCACTAATGGTCCCACCGTTAAAAAGTTAACAGTCAAACCTGTCAAATTGAAAGTCAAACATGCTATTTGGGACTAAAAATGAGAACAATGGGACTAAAATCATCAGGTGCTCAGTCAAATAGGACCAAAAGTGGATTTTTCTCTAAAAACTTAATATAACTAATACTATTTTAAAAAATATATTATCATTAAAGTTACTATTTTTTATTTATTATAATTAAAAAATTGACAAGTAAATTAAATGATAAAATTTATAATTCAACTTATATAAAATAAATTTTCTGGAAAATAATTTTTAAAAATAGATGTTAATTAATTTTTTTTTGTGAATGTGTAATACCAAAAACAAAAAGATTCAATACACGTATCATTTATTTTAATTAGAAAATATTTTAATAGTATTTATAATTTAACTATACTGAAATATTTTAATAGTATTTTTCTAAAAGTTTTTGTGAAGCCCCGATTTTTCCGAGCTATTAATTGATCCTTATTGTCGTTTATACTTTTGATCGACTATTTTACCGCGTCATTTTGACGGGTAATTATTAATAATATATACATTTTGTATTTTATTTCATTTTATTTAATTACTTGTGATCATGATCTTATTTAATTCTATTCCTCATTTATGATCACTTTTTTTTTTTTTGATTGATCATTATTACTATTTTTGTATTTATTAGTCACCTTAGAATTTTAAGAGACTATTTATTTTAGAGACTTTTACCTTATAGAATTAAGATTTTGATTTAGATTAAGTGATCATGAGACTTACAAGTGATCAAGGAAATCACTAAATTTTTTGGATATTGATATATTTCATCTATTATCATCAAATTTGGGACAAAAAAAATATGGAATTACCATAATACCCTTGAAGTGGACGGCCAACATGGTATTTTTGGAGTAAAAATATCATCCAACTCTTGTACACCTACACCATATATTAGTCATCTTGTGTATAATTATATCATTAATTCAAACATGATACACATCATTTTATACACCAATTCTTTATTACTATTTTTCCCAACTTATTCCCACTTTACCAACATTCTTCTCAATATTCCCCAACACCATTCAAGCCCATACTTTGACTTGCAAATTGTCTCTCATGCATGAGGCAAATTGCAAGACACAATTTGAACAAAATTTTCTTCTCTCTCTCTCTCTCCTTGGTGTGGACGGCCATATGGCCTATTACACAAAAAAAAAAAAATCATCTCATTTCATCTAACACATTTATTCTCTAACAAAAATCCTCCTCATTCTCTCTAAAAACTCCCAACTTCTCTCTATTCTTCCTTTTACTTTCTTCTTCTATACTTAGAAAATTTTCAAGATTTTTCCTCCCTATTCTTCACAAAAATCGAACCAAACTATACCAAGGTAAGAAATTTTATCTTCAATCCATTTTTGATATCACATTGTTCATCTCTTCCACCTTCTTAACTTAAGTTTGAATTTAGTTTGGAGGTACATTTAGAAGACCTTGAAGATTAGAGCTTGACAATATTTTTGAAGAAGGACCTCAAGCTTGAAGAAGAAATAGTAGAGGAAATTAGACTACAAGGTAAGAATTGAGTACTAGACCCCTTCTTTCCTCTTCTTTCTAATTTTTTCAAATTTTAACACCCCTTTTTTCATTTTTGAGAAATAGGGGCTGACCTTAGGAGATTTTGGAGTTGAGCCAAAATTTCCAATTTTTAAGCTTCAACTAGTCTCCAAACATCTACTACACAAGGTAAAGTGTAGTCCTTTTCATTTCCTTATTTCCTTCTTTTTTTCCTTATTTTTTCTCTCATTTTTCTAACTCCAAATTTTGATATTTTCTTGACTTAGGGGCTGACCTAAGAAGCCTCATCCAAAAATTGTGAAATTATCCTTTTATTTCACAATTTCCAAATTTAAGGTGGGTGAAAAAATATTTTCCAACTTTTAGGTGTTTTGATTAAATGCATGTAGAAAATTTGATCATGAGCCTTGAGATATATATAATCTATGTATTGCATGTAAATTTTATGTATCAAGTCATGAAAATTCTCAAGAGTTGCTCAAAATTACTATTTATTGAATTTTATCATGTACACTTTAATGTTCTATTTGATGATATTCTTGTATGTATTGGACATGCATGTGTATGATCTTTAAAATCTATATTTTGGATGGCTTATAACCTGGAAAAGTCGAGCATAATTGATTAAATTTCAATTTTGGACTTAAAAATGTAAAAATGGAAAGTTGGTGGACTAAATTGCAAGAAAATAAAAGTTAAAGGACCCCTCTGCAAATTTCAAAATTTGGGACTGTACTCAGGTTCAAAAATGACTTTTGGAAATTTTAATAAAGTTTTAAGAGTTTTAAGATAAATAAAATCAACCTTTAAAAGCCCAAGGACTAGATTGTAAAATTTTGAAAGTTTAAGGGCTACTTTGCAATTTTTAAAACTGTACCAGACCTTAACTTTAAAATTTAAAATTTTTACTCTTAAGGTACTGGGAATCACATATTTTAAAAGTATTCCAAAAATCCAAGTGGTTAGGGCTTGGAAAACAATTTTACTAAAATTGAGGGACTAATGTGTAAAATACTAAACTTGAGGACCCAAATGAAATTTCCAGGACTTATGCAGCCCATGCACCTGGAAATACTAACTTAACTATAACTTAATTATATTTTGGACCCTGGACCCAAGGTTCAAATTTCATAACAATTGGACCCCTAAAAGCCTTAAAGGCAATTATTTCAAAATATGACAAAAATGATATTTTCAAAAGTTAAAGGACCTACACATATTTCTTTTAAAAACTGCTTTTGTCCCAATATCCTACTAACCTTAGTGACATTTTCCAACTGGAATCACATTAAAAGCCCTTCCGGTTTGTGAGTTCCGAATTTTTAAAACTTAAGGTCTGAATTGGCAATTTTTACAAATTTGGGGCTAATGTGAGAATTTTACAAAATCTCGACTTCAAAATTTTAAAAACCTGAATCTCTGGACAATTTGGAGAATTTAGGAACTGACCTATTAATTTTTCAAAGTCGGGATATTTATTTATTCAATTTTTAACCCAAAAGTGTTAGTTTTTACAAAACGGGGCTAAATTACAATTTTTCTTTTATAAAGGACCTAACTCAAATTATTTCCTATTTTACTAAAATAGCCCTAGACCCTCTGACTTGGAGATTTAATTAAAGTATTTTAATTTCTCAAAACTCTTGACTTATCGGATCAATTTGACCGATTAATACCCGATCGCGGAGCGACTTCCTCGCCTTGCGATTTTGAATCTATAACGGGACTTATGTTCCACCTAATCTTTCAAGATATCGAAGATTGCTTATCCTTCAGATGATCATCTTCATCCAAATATTCCACCAACGCCATAATTGCCACTCGTGTTTTTCAAAATTTTTTCTAAAACTGCTTCCCTGAATCAATAATACTCGACTGCCTGGTTGACTACATGTACTTGTAATTACTTTCCTGCCTGAGTCAACTTAGTGTGTCGAGCTCACAGTCGGAATGGATACACCGGGGATGGAACCGGGCAGCTCGGCTGCTATTCCACTCTTCCGGCCCCATCGTCCTAATCCCGCAACTGTGGGACGGAGTTTGTCCAAGGGAAGCGGGTCGTAGTACCTGAGGTATAATCATGATTATGACGGATTCGAGCCTTGCAAGTTCCACTGTGGATTTTGTCTTTGACTACGGAGCGATAAGGTGCCGGTCTTGGACCATACTGACTGGGGAGTTACAAGGAAGAACGAAGGAACGTTGTTTGATCCACACGATTCCAGAGTTATCGGACCCGTTTTGGTTGGCGTTACATTTCCGTACGCAACCGCTACCTGTTTTGCATTGGTTGGCGCTACAAATCCGTATGCAACCATTAATTGCCTTGCATTGGGATTGGCGTTACACTTCCGCACGCAATCCTACTGTCTTGATCGAATCACATAGTGCTGTGTGACCATAAAAATTTGCGGAATCGTATAAGTATATTATTTAAATATTTTCTCACGACGCTTGAGGACTGTGTGTGAATCCATGCATCATACTCACGCGTTTTCATATAACTGTTTTCTCACATTAACTATATTGCGCCACACTTGCACACGATCACCCCATCCACTGAGATTTCTGTTTCATCCCTACCTATTTTCTAACCTTAGATGAGGATTTCGTTGAGGATGCGGAACCGGCTCGGGATTTAGACCTTGGACTACGCTTGTTGGATTCGTTACTTCTTCTTGTTGTTGTTGGACTATTGTATTTCTTTCTATTCGGGTTTGTAACTAAAGGGTGTAGGACCCTTTGACTTTAAGTTACTATATTTTGTTGATTTTCGGGTTGTAATTTGGATGATGGATTGTAGACTTTAAGTTGTACTTGTACTTGTTATTTATTCCGCTGCTATTTAGACTCTGTTTAATTGGGTTCTCGTTGATATTTGTCTGGACTATTTGGTTATTGTATTTAAGTTGTGGATTGTTCGTCGCGTCCCGTTTGGGGCATGACAGTTTTAAAAATAACTATATTTATAAATTATGAAATTATTTAATATCGTAAATTTTTTTCTGTTATTGATAGTTGAACTACATATATTTTTTAAAATAAAGAAGTGATTTAAACTAAAAAAAATATAGGAAAATTATTTGTTTTTCTAAATATTTTAAGTAAAAGAATTTGTTAGGAAATAAATAAAACGCACTGGAAAAAGATATTTTTTTGAAAAATATTTGAAGCACAATTGTTTTTTCTAATTTTCAAATGGAACATTCACAATATTAATTTAAATAAATAAACACAAAATTTTCTATAAAATAATTTTTATCATCAATAATATTAAATTTAACCGAAAAAAGCATAATGAGACCATTTTTGGTTAAAAATTTAACTTTGGTGTCCAATGGGACCATTTTTGTCGTTAAAATTTAACTTTGGTGTCCTATGGGACCATTTTTGTCATCATAACGGTTACCGTTAATTATTTAACGGAGCAACACCAAAATTTTAGTTTTCCATTCTTATGGGATCATTTTTGGTGAAAAATGTCGATTTGGAATTAAAAGTGAGTCTAATGGGACTAAAATCATCAGGAGGTAAATCAAATGGGACCAAAAGTGAATTTTTCTCCACATATATATTAGGCTACACACATATGAGAATATATATATATATATATATATATATATTAATATGTATGTTACGGTTTTTGTCATTAAAATGAAAATTATTTTTATAATTATTTAACTTTCATATTATTATCTTCAATAATAATATAATAACCTAACTATCTTTGAATAAATTTCATAAAATAACTTAATTAATATTCAACTCTCTTTCGTGTATAATATTAATCTCCTAACTAAACTATGTTATAATATCTACCAAATAAACACATCAATGTCACCTTTCGCCATTAAATTTACCATGTGTGTCCCGTCAATTCAAATATATTGATACCTAATTATAAAATATCCAAATGCATGTAATTATGCTTATGATTGATTAACCATTGTACTTGATGAGCCTTTTTCAAAAGATGTCCTTTAAGTAAGTGTTATATTTCCTGAAACAAATTATTAAAATCTAACTACAATCAAATGATTATATATTAAATTAAATAATAATATAATAATATCTATATATATATAATAATAAACTAATATAATACGAAAATAAATTTGATTATTATATTACAATATAGTAATAATAATAATAATAATAATAATAATAATAAAATGGTTATATTTTAAATTTTAAGTTATAATAATGATATATAATAGTATAATAATAATAATAATATATATATATATATGTATATGATAAATAAAATAATATAATACGAAAATATTTATTAACTATAATATATATACAATAATAATAAAAATACTAATAATAATAACAATTATTATGAAACAAATAAGAATTTTAATTTAAATATTTAATAAATTGAGTTATAAAGAATTGGTAATACACATAAACCACAAACGAATAAAGACTACAATAAAGCCCTAAATGAGAAATAAAAAGCCCATTCATAAATTATTTTATTATTTTTACCCAAGCCACATCAAACCCATTTCTTATTATTATCGGCCCAAAGCCTATTATCTAGAATGTTCCTTCAGATATGTTACAATTTTTGACTCAACACGATTTTGACACGTGTCGAAATGTACGGCTGTGATTTGTTCAGTAGATGGTAACATTTCATTTAGTTGGTTAGGGTTTTGTAACATTTCGGCTGCGATTGGATGTGAGCGAAAATCCATTTTCGTTCCGCTGGAGATTTTTTTTTGACCAAACGTGCGATTGTTTTTGAAAAATTTCAGAAAATATACTATTCTCTCACTTTCACTTTTTCTCAATTTTTCTTTCACCAATCACATCCACACATTTTTTCACAAAAACTAATAATTATTACACAATATCTCACAAATTCCACTATTCATTTACTCACACATTTCTAACTATCAATCACATCCAATCATTATTTTACTATTTTGACATCAAATCAACTTTCATCATTTCTTTTTCATCTCACCTCCAATCACACTCTCAAAATTCATTTTTTTTCTCCCAAAATATTTTTCACTACTATTCTCTAGTAAAATGAAAATTTTCAAAATGAAAGTATACCCAATCGCACCCTTCATTTCCCCATTTCACTCCTCAGCCACTCTCATTTCTCTCTAAACTTGTTTTTTTCTTTTTGCATTTCAATTTATGTTATGCATATCATTAAATCTTCTTCACAGTTTCTTCAAAACTTGTTTTTCAATCTGCAAATATGTTTTTGAATCATTTATCTATATTTGATTTTTTCGACAAAAAAAAAAAACATATATCTATATTAGATTTTTTTTCATTCTTATCACTTCATTTGTGATTAATTTTTTTTGAATCTTTTATCTATAATTTTAAAAAAAAATTATATATATTTGCAGATTTAGCAAAACCTCTTTCCTGTGATTGTAATGGTGGAAATTGGGGTTTTAAACCCTTCCACGGCTTTACTTTTTGAAGATTAAGGTTTATGCTATTTTTTTATATATTTACAGATTCGAAAAAAAATATATATGTTATTTTTGTATTTTTTTTTTACATATTTTTTCAGATGGTAAAATCATTTGTGTTTCAGATTTTAATGGTGGAAATGGGTGCTTTAAACCCTTAGACGGCTTAACTTTCTGAAAAAATGGTAGATCTAGGGTTTTCTGAAATTCGAAAACCATAGATACTACTCTTCAGACATATATTCATTTTAATGTTGAAGGATTTTCCGAAAATCTATACTCGTAAAATATAAATCTGCAAAAGATAGCAGATCTATGGTTTTCTCAAAATCGAAAATCATAAATAGATGTTGGATAAATTGATTTTTGTTATTTTTTCTGCATCTATAGAAGATGATCTGAATTTGAGCTATGTTTAAATGTTGCAAATGGGTTTTGATAACCCTCACGACTTTAATTTTTAAAAATCCGATCGATACTCAGAACCTCTAGATCTGTTTAAAAAAAAGTGTAGATCTGGTTCAAAGAATTTCAAATTAAAATCGATACAAAATAATCTTCTGAAATCTGTCAGTTACATATTTGAAGAAATAACATTCAAATGCAAATCTGGTCTAGACGGTGAAAAAAGATAAGTATTTTACTTTATGTATGTTTCATTTTATTTTTTTAATATGTGACTGGATGCATGTTACTTTTTTGGTTTTTCGACATAAACCATTGAGACATACAAAAAAAATAATAATTTGAATAATCTTTTTTAGAAATCGTTTGGAAAAAAATAACAACTAAGTTTTTTTTTTTTTCAGATTTTGTCCATCCTTTCTCGATACATGCATGTGTGTATATAGATCTTTTTGTTATTGATGTTTTCTGTTTCCTGGTCGTAGAAGAACTAAGTTTTTTTTAAGATCTTGTTCATCATGTCTCGATATATGCTTGTGTGTATATAGATATTTTTGTTATTTGTGTTTTTTTGTTTTCTGGCCGTTGAAGAACTAAGTCTTTTTCAGATCTTGTTCATCTTTAACAATGTTTAATATTTAAATTTAAAATTTGAACAAATAGTATCTACTTCAAATGTTGTTCAAGAGTCTGAAAAATAAATAATATTAACAGTTCATAGATTTGAAAATGAAAATAAAAATCTAGATTTTAAAATTTTCCTTTTGTTTAAGTACTTGTTTTTCTTAATTTCTAGGTGTTTTCATTTATTTATTTACTTGTATTTTGCAAAGTGATATGACTGAATAGTTGTGATGTGTGGTATTCTTATATAATTTGTTGAAATTTTAGGGTTTTGTTTGGTTCTTATTAAATTACAGTTATGATTGAGGTAAAAATCCTAGGTCTAAATGAATGATGTAACTATATTTAGTCATTTGTAAAGTATTTGGATACATTTGTGATCATATAATGGTCTTATAATTTTAAGTAATTTTTTGCTTATTCTATGTTTCTATGATAGAAAAATCATACTCCAAATGAATTATGTAACTATACTTACTCATTTCTAATGTGTTTTCTCTAATTCGTTTTCAGGTTATATGATAATGATTGATGGTGATAATATAATCAATAATAGAAGGTTTCGAAGTGAAGATAAATATTTAACTTCAAAAAAAATTTAATTAATATTTCAACAACTAATCTGTTTTTTGTTTTTTCTTTTTTTTGGTTAAAGATGCTGAAGATATCACTATTAACTGTTTTTTTTCTAAATTGATGCAGTTCTATGTCAGTAATTACTCATGCAAAAACAAATCGATACTCGTGGAATTCAGCATCTAAAGATTAGTATTTCACATCAAATTATACATTGAAAATATATTAAGTTAATTATATTTATCTATATATATATCTGAATAATCAGAAATGATATACGAACTAATATGCAAACAAACAGATATTTAGATCATTCAAAAACTTAAAATAGATATCATCTTGGTCATATACGCTAGCAATTTTCCGTTTATTGGTAATTACATTGTGACCTGTAAGCTTCCTCATTGTGTTAATCGAACTGTGTGAACTTTTTCAGAGTATTTTGCTTTGATAGATAGTAATGAAATGTGCTGATTAACATGTTCTAAGAACTATTTATATATTGAAAATATCTGTGTTTTTGGTATGTGCATTTAATTGAATGAGGGGATTTCTCTAGTATATTGAACCCAATTTTATAAGATATTTATATTAAAAAGTGAAAGCCAGAAATAAATTCTTGATTTATTCCCAGGTGTTTATGCACCATATGCACATGATAAATTCATTGAGAATCTGTCAGAGGAATATTTCCTCCCCTGCTAAATATTATTAGGCAATCATTAGGTTGTTATAAGGCAAGCAATCATATGTTGCCACCTGTAAATCTTATCTGTACTACAGCTGAGGAAATGTACCTATAAATGTACCCTCCTGCAGCAATGAAGCATTTATCAATGAAACAGTAATATTACTACTCTAGCTAAATTGTATTGAAGTCTCTTTTCTTTCAATGTTTTGCATAATCTCTGATAATCTCATATGGTATCAGAGAGCAGGATAAAACCTGCCTCTGTACCATTTCTACCAGCTACATTTCTTCACTTTTTCTTTTCTTGATATATCAACAAAATGTGTACTACTACTCGCTAGTACGGTCTCGAGAACAAGTTATTGACTTCAAGCTCAACTTGTGATTTGTCAAGCTAAATGAAAACAACCACTTGGTTTGGAAACAACAAGTGCTTGCGACCATTAAAGGCTATGGTTTAGAACCTTTATCACAGAGCACGAATTGCTACGGCTCCTTTGCTACTGGAACCTCAAGGAAGCGATCTGCCTACCTAATCCCGCATATTCATTGTGGGTTAGGCAAGATCAACTTCTAGTTTCTTGGCTTTTATCTACTCTCGAGAAAGTGTTCTTATCACCACAGTTGGTAAGAACACTTCAAAGGAAATCTGGGAATTTGCATTGAGACAGGCTTTGCTAGTCGAGAATCAAGCCAAAGTTATGCAATATAAGCTACACAAACAAACGATTAAGAAAGGCGGTTTGCCCATGAGAGAATATCTTGGGAAGATTAAAACCTCATTGTGATTTATTAGCCTCACTGGCCAAATGAGTGAAGCAGAACACATCTCATATATCCTTCTTGGGCTTGGTTCGAGAATATGATCTTTGTGATGGTATCTCGTTACCACAAGATCTCGTGCCCTGTGATCGATGGAGGCTTATTCCATTCTTTTGAGTTTTGAAAATAGAATAGAATCATCCGAGAATTCTAATGGTGACAGTTCACCCTTCTCGAGTTAACCTCACTACTCGTGCCCAAGGAAATAGTTTCGGGAGGAATACAGAAATTCAAGTGGAAGAGGAAGAGAGTTTCATCAAGGCTCGAGTAATAGAGCGGAGGAGGAGCCGGTAGAAATGGTCGGTTCGAGAGGAAGAGGTGGAAGATTTGGCTACAATAACACCAAGCCACGCCGCCAAATATGCCACTATAATAACCATACAATGAGAAAAATGTTTTTATAGATGTGATCTTAACTTTGTTCCGGGAAGTAGAAACAATGGAGGAGGAACTAGCAACCAACCAATCAAAGAACTCTCATGGATTTCCTAATGTCAACATTGCTAATATTCTTTGGGAATGAAGTCGACAAGACATCTTGTTGGTACCCCGACTCGGGGGCAACTAACCATGTCACCTTTGATATGAACAACTTGAATATTCAAAGAGACTATCATGGAGAGGATAAAGTGCAAGTTGGTAATGGAACAGTTTGCGCATCTCTCACTTTGGTAATTCTATAGTATGTTCACCAAATTCCTCCCATCCCTTCTTATTAAAAAATCGCTTCATGTCCCTTCTATTACCAAAAAATTTAATCAGTGTAAGTCAATTTGCTAAAGATAATAAGGTGTTTTTGAGTTTCACCCATCTACTTGTCTTGTGAAGGATCAACTCACAGGGGTGTCCTCCTCCGAGGATTCTTAATAATGGTCTCTATAGTTTCAACCTCTTCAACTCCAAGCAAGTCCATCATCCAACCTCTTTCCTCCTCCCGCGATCACAGAGACAGTCCTTTAGTTGTTAATTCCACTGTTCTTTCGCAATAGTACTAGTTTGAAACTTTGGCATTCTAGGCTTGGCCATTGTTCTCTTGACATTGTTAAGAAAGCTCTACAAAGTTGTAATATTCCTTTTAAATTCAATGAAGAGTTTTCTTTATGTTCGAACTTGTATGCAATCAAAATCTCATAAACTTCCATTCCAAGATTCTAAATCTAATTATCTCATGTTTGATGTCATACATATTGATTTATGGGGGCCTAGCCCGATTAAATCTCATGATGGATATAGTTACTATGTATGCTTCATTGACCATGCCACCGATTCACTTGGTTCTACCTTCTCAAATCAAAATCGGACACATATCAAGCTTTTGTTCACCTCAAATCTCTCATTGAAACATAATTTAATAAAAAGATCAAATCATTCACGGTGATGGTGGGGGAGAGTTTCTAGCGTTAAAAAAACTCTTTGATCAGAGGGGATTAAACATCGCATTTCATGTCCTTACACCCCCGAGCAAAATGGATTGGCCGAGCGTAAGCATCGCCATATTGTTGAAATGGGACTTGTTCTTCTTTTCAATCCCGATTACCTACATCCTTTTGGTGATGCATTTACTTGTCTTTGTATTCCTCATTAATCGCATTCCCGAAGAAACTTCTAGGATACAAAAGTCCTTGAACTCATTAGTGGCCATAAACCCGATTATCATCATCTCAAAAGGTTTGGTTGTCTATGTTTTCCCCATCTCACGGTCATATAACAAACACAAACTCCAATTCCGCAGTGAACCTAGTGTTTTTCTTGGCTATAGTCCTTCCTATAGAGGCTACAAAGTCCTTCTTCCCAACAAGAAAATCATAGTCAGTAGACATGTTGTGTTTGATGAATCAGACTCCCCTTTTCTTTGTTACTAAAATCACTCATAATCCTATCCCCACAAAGACCAAGACTATCTCCACCTCTCATTCACCCGCCGACTTTATCCCTCCCTTACCGTCATACCCCCATACTCCACCGGCTAGTCCTTCTTTTGAGCCTTCCACACCCTCGACTCTCATCATTCCTCCGAGTCCCGTTCTACTCCATCTCAATCCCCTCAACTTGGTGGGAATTACTATAGACTTGCCAATAGAGAGAGAGTCTATTCCTGTTTTACATACTAACCCTGTTTGCAAAGTCAATGCAGGGCACCATCATATGGTGACACGGTCTAAAGATGGAATCTTCAAGCCTCAAAGTTTACACCTCGTGTTATTAGCCGAGCCGAAAAATATCATCAAGCCTTGGCTTCCCCCGCTGGAAGAAAGCTATGCACACCGAATATGATGCTCTCTTAAGGAATCACACATGGACACCGAGTTCTCTTCCTGGTGATAAACGACTATCGGATGTAAGTGGGTTTTCAAGACCAAAACTAATGCGAGATGGTACTTTGGCCAAGTACAAAGCCAGGCTCGTTGCAAAGGGTTACAAAGTCTCCTGGTTTTGATTTCACTCGAAACATTTAGTGTTGTTGTCAAGCCATCTACTATTCGAGTTGTTCTCTCTTTAGCCCTCTCAAAATCATGGTCCATGATGCAATTAGATGTTGACAATGCCTTTCTTAATGGCGAGCTGGATACGATATTTATATGGTTCAACCTCCTGGATTTGAACAACCTTCTTCTCATGGTTTAGTTTGCAAACTCGGAAAATCCATCTATGGCTTGAAACAGGCATCTCGTGCTTGGTCCGCTAAGTTAACTCGATTCTGCACTCTCTCGAATTTTATCATGTCCAAGCGGAGATACTTGCTTATTCTCTACAGACATACCAATTCTTCTCTTTGTGCTTATTATGGCTTATGTGGATGATCTTATTGTGGTGGTTCTAATGATCAAGAGATCCAACATTTGATTGCTCGGCCAAAGCAATTTTTTTCTCTCAAGGATCTCGGATCTCTCCATTATTTCCTTGGCATTGAATTCAACTTTGATTCTCAAGGTGCGTTCCTTAATCAAAGAAAATACATTGAATCTCTGCTTGACAAAGCCGGCATGACTGGTGCCGAGAGGCTCTTCCACTCCAATGGTCGTAGTCCACCGTTATCCAAATATGATGGTACTTCTTTCCCGGATCCTACTTTGTATCGCAAAGATTGTAGGTGGATTGCAATATGCAACAAGAACAGGACTGAAATATGTTTTAGTGTGAGCAAAGTCACTCAATTCATGCATACTCCTCTTGATACGCATTGGAAAGTCAGTGTTAAGCGTATTTTAAGATATCTTAGTGGAACTCTTGACTATGGATTACGGTCAAAGCTTCTTCTTCTACACATTTGATGGCTTTTTCCGATGCGGATTGGGCCATCGATCCCGATGATCGAAGATCTGTCTCTCCGCTTTTGTATTTTTTAGGCGGCAACCTTGTTACTTGGAGCTCCAAGAAACAAAATATGGTGTCTAGAAGTAATCTTGAAGCAGAGTATCAGATCTTTCTAAAGTTATTTGTGACATTCTTTGGTTACAATCTCTTCTCAAAGAATTGCACATCTCTCATCCATTCCCCCAACAGTTTGGGTAGATAATTTGGGTGCAAAGTATCTCCGGCTCGTAATCCCGTTAATCATTCCCGTATGAAGCATTTGGAGCTTGATCTACACTTCATCGTGAGAAAAAGTCACCAACAACATTTTGTCTGTTAACCATGTCCCCTCTATGGACCAAGTTGCCGACATTCTTACTAAACCGTTGTCCATCCAATCCTTCGCTCGTTTGAGGAACAAACTTTCGGTTTTTCCACAAGCCGAGCTCGCATTGCGGGGGGATGAAAGCCAGAAATAAATTCTTGATTTATTCCCAGGTGTTTATGCGCCATATGCACATGATAAATTCATTGAGAATCTGTCAGAGGAATATTTCCTCCCCTGCTAAATATTATTAGGCAATCATTAGGTTGTTATAAGGCAAGCAATCATATGTTGCCACCTGTAAATCTTATCTGTACTACAGCTGAGGAAATGTACCTATAAATGTACCCTCCTGCAGCAATGAAGCATTTATCAATGAAACAGTAATATTACTACTCTAGCTAAATTGTATTGAAGTCTCTTTTCTTTCAATGTTTTGCATAATCTCTGATAATCTCATAAAAAGTACATAGAATAAAGTTTGACTTAAGAATTATATTAGGCATGTGAATTATTGAAGACGTAAAGATTTTGTAAATAAGAAAGGTAAAAATATAAAATATAATATCTAAAACTATTTCCATATTTACTTATCAGCTATGTGAACTTGGTTTATCAAGTTTAGCTTTTATTCTGGTTCATAATTTAACGGAATCTCTTAAATTTAATTGATTGCATTTGTTTTCGGTTCATGGCCCATCAGGTTGATTATATATTTCTATGGCACAAAGTTTTAGTTAAACATTTCGTATTTCTAATTTATTTAACTTTAGTTTGCCTAATACATCAAAATATTGGAATATACTAATGATAATTATCATCAAGGAACTTTTCTAATTTCTTTATCCATGCTACCAAAAAAGTTTTCTATATCACTCAGTACGATGTAAGGTAGATGAAATAATTGATAATTGATTGTTTCATATGTGTGGTTGGCATTCTTGTCTTTATTTACTATGTTTTTTCCTTTACCTATTTTTTTTCCTATGAAGTGCAAAGATGACATTGATCCTAATCTATTGTATATTGACTGATGTTAGTTTTTGTTGGCTCTAAATTTTGAAATTTTTATATAAAGTGGGCAGCATCTTCTAATCATGTCATGATTTTTCATGTCAAAAGTTTTTTAGTATAGAAAATTATACTTGAGTTATGGAATTCTTGCAATTATGTATGATGATAAGAATAATACAAAGAAGACTCAAAATAAAAAAACCACTTGACCCTACAAAAAAAGTATAACGGAATCATGTTGGTTATAAGTTTTCAATTTTTATATAGTCTTCATATTTTTAATTGAAGAATTATAGATCTATATGTTTTATTATTCTAAAGAAGACTCAAAATAAAAAAAATTACTTGACCGGCCTACAACATGATTGTAGTGGAATCTTGTTGGTTGGGAGAATCTTCAATTTATATATACAGATAAATTAGTTATATGTATCAATAATTATTTTTTAAATAATTATTATGGACAATGGATAGAGCTATGTGTTTAATTTTAAAGAAGACTCTAAAAAGTAAAATACCACTTCACTAAAAATATGTCACTTTTAATTTAAATATTTATGGTAATGGTAATTGTTCAAATGCTTTAAAATAACTAACAATGTACTGAAATTACATTAACTAATTTTCAATTCATAAATACAAAGTATAAGAACACATTTTCCAAATAAATATAAATACTTAACTAAAAACTTTCATTGAGCAATACAGAAATCCAAAAAATGTAAAAAAAAATCTAAGTCTAGCTGAAAAAGAATCATTCCCATGAGCATGAACCGGTTTCATTGATAAACAAAAACTAAAGTACAAATTGTTCAAATACTTAAAAAAAAACTAACAATATATTGAAATTACATTAATTATTATCAAATTTATAATTACAAAGTATTAGAAACAAATTTCTGAATAAATACAAATACCTAAATAAAATATTTATTCGACCAATACAGCAATCAAGAAAAATGAAAGGAAAATCCTAGCTAAAAAAGAATCATTCCAATGGGTGCGTTCTTCAGGCTTTTCGAACTTGACATTCTTCAGAAACCTGAATTTTTTTTAAACACATTCAGACTTCTAATTAACATTCTATTTAATAGTAAATAAATATAAAACTTCATACCTTTACATAATAAAAATTACATGAAACTTTATAGGGTCAAAGAACACATAAAGTCAAAAGAAATATCTAAACACAATAATTCAAGCTACTCAGATAAAACAAAACGTAAAGAAAAAAAATCCAAATCTATATATATAAATGCCAAAATAGTATTCATAGTTGAGTAACAAACCCAATAAAACCAATCAGAAATTATTGTTCTAAAACAGTAAAAAGAAAACAACCACATACATGGTGGAATCGCAGACAGTTCAAATGAACCAAATAGTAATAATTGTTCTCAAAACTCATAAAACCATTGTCCAAAAAAATACGAAATCATTCTGCATCTTTCTTTTCATCTTCAATATTTATGACACTTTTCATCTTCATAGAAGTTGTTGATGATGAGAAATCTTCATTCAATATGAGTTTGCAAAGAGGAGATTCAGACGTAGAGGGCCTCTTTTTAAGGTTCTTGACGTAGTATTGACCTTGAATTCTGAGGAAGATTCTTCCCACAAACAAAAAGATCATAATTTTTTTAATAATTATCCATTATGATAATTAATGTAATAAAAATAATAACAATAAGATCATAATTAAAACATTGTCATCACAAACATCATTTGATTGCAGCTTTGATAAAAAAAAAAAAATCAAATTCTTGTACATCCAAAATTACCTTAATAATTTATAATTATCCATCATGAATAATAATATCGAAAAAAATGAACCAAAAAAATACCTGACTCTCAAGATTCATTAATCCATATTTCCATATTAGATCCGGGTCTGCTGACAGCCTAAATACGGAGAAAAAAATTTGGAGTAATTATGGAGTTGTTCAGATTTTATCTGAAATTTAAAAAGAATCTTTTTTCTAATGAGATAGGATAGTTCCTCAGGTAACTCTTCGCTTCCATGCTACGATTTTTGATACAAAAATACAATATTAATTATTCAAGCAAGTTTAAAAAACATTGTATACAATAAATAAATGATAAAAAATTAATTAAACATAGAAACTTAGTTATACCTCAAGATGTTTCTTCCTCAGATCTGTGCATGACTTCCCAATTAGATTTTCCCAATTCCTATCCCAACAAAGCAAAGTGGCGCTAGCGGTTTCATCAACAACTTGAACATGTATCATATATCTGCTCAACCAAAGTTCGAAAACAATGTTGAAATAATTAAAGTAGTTATTAATCTATTATAATCTAAAATTAAATCTAATCTAAATCTAAATAATATTAAAATGTTACTTCAAAACCCCTATTTCAAACAACGAATCACACTTCACACAGTACAAATTGTTGAGAATTGGATGCATCTTCTTCGTACAATGAGTGCACGCAAGATACTACCACTCATCCGAAATCGACACAACTCGTGCACAAATCCAAAAACTACCAGCCTATATATTGAAGTAATAAAAACGAATGAAATTAATGAACAAATAAATATTTATTATTTTATTAAATAAATTAAATAAAGAGATTAAATAAAAAAATTACATTTTCACTGTCATATAAATAATCAATAGTTTTTACGGATGCATCCGGAGCTTCAAGTTCATCTCAAGTCGTCCATGCCGAGGGATAACCGACATGGCTAATGGAATATATGTAGGATATTGCTGCTCAATCCTAATTTAGAGAATAAATTATTAATTAATATAATTTATATATTTAAATTTTCGAATTCCAAAAAATTTAAAAGGAATACTACCTCTTCTTGAAGTCTTGTATCTCTTCAATTTTTTCATTCACAACAAATTTTGTAACGTAAAAGCTATTGGATACCTTCACTTGATCTTATGAATATTCAAAAAATATTAGATTATTAAAATCCACTAACAAATCCAATAAGAAATAATAAATTATTAATAACAAAACCATGTATAGAAAATTAAAGGTATATTTATCACCTTTAAAAACTTTTGCTCGACTCATTTGTAAAATAATCACAACAGGCTCATAAACTTGCTGCTCCAAGTGAGGCAATATCTACTCCACATAATTCTCCCAAAGTGTACATGAGAAGCGATGGTTTCTGCAAAATTAAAATAGTTAAAAATATACCTACATAAATTAACAACATATACATAGGTTTGTAAATTCATATATATCATCTTACTCTAGATCTTCTAATATTAAATCCACAAATCTCATAAGACGGCCATTTATATCCTTATTTTGTGTCTGATGCATTGCAACCACCTTACCAATAACATCTACAAAAGACATTTTTAAAACATTAGTAAATCAAAATAAATTTAGCAAATATTTATAAAAATATATGAATTTTACATATACCGATCAACATAGTGTCATCAACTTTGTCATTATCGGTCAATTCGCTAAACTTCTTAAAATTGTACATGAACCTCGGAAATATTTCGTCAAGCAGTTCGAACATGTGTATTTCCGTAGAAAAGCATCTTCAATTTTGTAGCAGTTGTTTTATACTTGTCAGTTTGTCTCTCAACAATGAAATCATTTATGGTATACACGTGCCCTTCTCTAAGAGTTTTGCGAAAATTCAGAATCTGATACTTTCTAATGGTACCATGAACTCATTCACCCTGTCATGGAGAATATTAAAATAATAAATTCTTATATAATAAAATTTACTGCATAAACATTCATCATAGTATAATATATTATCGCAGCATGGTGAAAAACGCACTCAAGACTCGATATTTGCTTATTGTCATTGTACGCTGGTTTATAATACATTCGCACAAGCCTCAATTTGATTGCCCATAGTGTTTTATTATTGTTCACATCGCGAATAAGGTTAAACATACGGGCCATTGTGTTTTTTGTTTGATAATGAATGTATGAAGAGAAGAAAGTATATGCTTTTAATTCTGCAGCTTACTTGAATGTGTAAATAACTGAGTATATGCATATAATATTTATAGGACGAAATTTTCCTTTTTTACCAGATTTTTATTATTCCGCAATTTTATAAAATACGGTTAAACAAAGTAGTATAATTATTTAGGATTGAGAAAAACATTTAAATAAAGTAATATAATTTTTTCAGACTGCAAAAATTAATTTACAAATTTTACATTCCAAATGTATAGATTTTCGATTACAAATTATAGATTACAAATTTTAGATTGTAAATTTACTGATTCTCGTTTCCTTTAAAATCGATAGACAGCAACGCATAATAAAAAGGTTAAACATACCAAATTTATGGATTTTCTCTAAAGTTTTAGATAAGAAATTTTAGATTCCAAATTTGTTGATTTTTTCTACACAACAACACATAAATTTATGGATTTTCTGTAAAGTTAGACAACAAGAAAAAGGTCAAACATTCCCATTTTATGAACCATTCCATATAAAAATAATAATAGTCAGCAACAAAAAATCAGCAAAGAAAAGGTCAAACATTGCCATTTTATGAGCCATTCCATGTATATCGATAATTAGCAATTATCAGCAACAAAAAATTAGCAACAAAAAGGTCAAACATTCCAATTTTATGGATCATTCCATGTATATTGATAATCAGCAATTATTGACAACAAAAAATCAGCAACAAAAAGGTCAAATATTCCAATTTTATGTACCATTCCATGTTATATATCGATAATCAACAATTATTGACAACAAAAAATCAGCAACAAAAAGGTCAAATATTCCCATTTTATGAACTATTTTCCATGTAAATCCAAAATCAGCAATAAAAAGGTCAGAAATTGATTTTAACAACTGCGTTTAGGCTGGAAAACATAAAGAGAAATATGTTGCTTTATATATATATAGGGAGAGGGTTATATGAGACCACTTCATAGGGTACGTCCATAGGGACCAATCCTAGCCATATATCTAATTTTTTCAAGGGCTGCGATTTAAGAGGCAAAATTACAAATTACAAGCTAGTTAATTAAACACAGGGGTAAATTAGTCATCATCTCAAAGCAATATTCATGGGATTCACGTATTTATGGGATTTATGCAATCCTTCCAAATCTCAAAACAAAATCACGTAACAATCTTCCTCCTTCAACGCATTACTGTGAGAAATTCTTCATCTTTCTTCTTCAAAGCATTACCAGGGGCTGAAAAAAGTTGCAGACAATTCTCCATAGTTGCTAAAACTCGAATACAGTTAGAAGGTTGCTTATGAAGATGTAATTTGTTGCTTGTATAGATGTGTCATGGTGCTTTTAGATATATTAACTACATAAACAAGTCATGAGCAAGAAATCCATACTACATAAGCAACAAGTCTATACTACATAAGCAACGAATATACACTACGTATGCACCACGAATATATTAACTACATAAGCAAGTCATAAGCAACAGCCCCATATTACATAAGCAACAAGCTTATACTACATAAGCAACAAATATACACTATGTATGCACCACAATTGCATTAACTACATAAGCAAGTCATAAGCAACAAACTCATACTACATAAGCAACAGGTCTATACTACATAATCAACGAATATACACTACGTATGCACCACAGATACATTAACTACATAAGCAAGTCATAAGCAACAAACTCATACTACATAAGCAATAAGCCTATACTACATAAGCAACGGATATACACTACACATGCATCACAGATACATTAACTGTATAAGCAAGTCATAAGCAACAAACCTATACTACATAAGCAACAGAGAGATTTTTTTGAAAGTGAAACGCTGGAGAGAGAGTGTGCGTGAAATCGCGTGAAAGAAGGAATGAAATCTTAGTAATCGATTCTAAAGTGCCAAATTATCACCCTACCCTTTTTAATTGCTGAAACAAAAAAATAAACATAAAAAAGCCCTAAAAACCTGGATCATCCAAAATTGTTGATCTATGGTTAGGATGTGTCCTCATGGACTCACCCCAAGTAGGAGGACCTATTTGATCCATATCCTATATATATATATATATATATATATATATATATATAGAGAGAGAGAGAGAGAGAGAGAGAGAGAGAGAGAGAGAGAGAGAGAAATTGTTATGCACTGTGCACAAAATTGGAAGCTTAAGTCATGTTGGGTACCGCTCTAACTTACAGTATTTCGTAACGAACTAAGTTGTGTAAACGACAAGCCCAACTTGAGTAGAATGTCGGCCCAGTTTAATGATCTTACAGCAAACTGTAAACATGGGACGCTGACAATGACAATTGACAATTTTGCCCTTCTAAACAACTTTAAAGACACTAGAAGATTTGTTTTATTCGAATCACATTAAAAATGTAATTAAATTTATTTTTTAGATATAAATCGTTACATCATAAATATAAATAAAATTGGGTTAAGTCCGACCTAATCAGATTAGACTATTATTTCCTACAGAAAAAGGTTTAATTATTAATTCATGATATAATTAAAAACTCACAAGCAATTCATTATACAATTTAATATAAGTAGCCAATGTGAGAAGATTTTGTTATTTATTGGTTTTTTTGGAGCACTTTAGACTCAATCAACACAGGACACCATCATGATGTTTGCTCTACTGTCTCTTATCTTCTCAGTTGGTTGTAATATTATGGCTCATAAAAGCATCAACAGTTTGTTCCATTACAAGAACAAAACACCATTATACCAAAAAATAAATGGTAGGAAATTGTCCACTTCTTATTCAACTTCATGTTTAACCTGATTTTGGCCTTTTCAAGGCTAACTTCTGAACTCTAGTAAGCTAGCTGCTTCATGGGTTGTGAAGCTATGACCTTTATACACACATTTACATAAAATATAGGAATAATTACAAAAACACCAATGAAATTTAGCCTAATTACAAAACCTACAGTTACCTTTTAAAATTAGAAATATCTATTCACAGTATTACGAAGTTTATATTTACCTAACAAACACCCCTTTTTCAAAGGGAACTTGTAAGAGAGAAAAAAATATCAAGTGAATTTGTAATTTTGAGAAATAATTTAGTTTAAGTGTAATTAAGAGATAAGCAAATATCATGTAAGTTTTTGTAATTATCTTAAATATGTGTGTGTGTGGAGCTCCTAAAATAAATATTAGCTTTTTAGATTATTGGAGATTGCATATTGCATCTAATATAGAAAGATCCAATTATATTACGGAGTGAGATGTATTTTTTGGGGACCTCTCCCTATATTATTAGTATTTGAGATATAAGTATCCTATGTTATTCGTTAGATATATAACATAAAATACTCTCTCTCATATCCTATATTTTCTCAGTATCCTAAATTTCGCCATTTCTCTATGGGCTTAATATGTGGTACGTGGATCGATAATTCCATTGCAAATAGATATACCCAATTCATTTTTATATGTTCAAATATGTGATTCATGTTTTTGTCCATATTTGCTAACATAGATGAAGAATACGAAGATGAATTAATGTATTCATAGGCAGCCGTAAAGCTATCAAAATAATGCCACCGCACAGGGGCTCCGACCAGCAAAGGACCTCCGGAGTTCTTTATATATATATATATATATATATATATATATATATATAGAGAGAGAGAGAGAGAGAGAGAGAGTTTGGGTCAAATCAGTCCACTGTCTTGGGGTGAGTATAAGAGGACTAATTTGAATTGTTGGATTTTTTTTTAATGGACCAGATTTGAAATCTTTTAGCGTTTTTGATTATTTTAAATTGATTTTAAGATTAGCACAGTATTTTGTCCAATTATGGATAAGTCAAAAGGGAAATAAAGTAATTAACTCCACATCGTTGTCAACAGGGGTGTATAGCGAATTTTTTGGATTTTAGCGGATTTTAAGAGGTTTTAAATTTTGGTAGTTTTTATGGCATTGAATCATTGCAAGTCTTGTGTTTGATTATTGCTTATTTAGTATGATTTTATTAGACATATAATATGAATTCGTTATCAGATGACTGTGAATTTACAATTGTGTTTTTTGTTGTGTCTAAAATATCATTGTTTGTTTTTCATGGCTATTGCATGGTTAATTTTTTATTATTGCTTAATGAGCATTCGTTTATTGCATATTTAATATGGTTTGGCATATTTTAGCTATTGCATGTTTTCTTTAGGGTATTGCTTATTTAGTATGATTTTGGTGCATTTTCAACTACGTAATGGTTATTTTTGGTTACTGCTAATTTAGTATGCGTTTGTTGCATTTTTATATGACTCGTGTGCATTTTCAGTCAATTTACTTTTCTTGCTTATTTAGTATACGTCTATTCCATATTTAATATGATTTTGGTGCATTTTTAGACAATTATGTTTTTCGTTATTAAATTATTGCATGTTTATATTCGGTTACTGCTTATTTAGTATAATTTTATTGCATATATAATATTATTTCGATGCAGAGTAGGGTGTCTTGAAGTAGACCACTTTTCTCTTCTTTTTGATGGAGTTTCAACTGCAAGAGTCTTTTTTTCTGCTAATAGTGTTGAAATTTCCACGCTGTTTTTTTTAAGAAGATGAAGGTATTGGAGAGAAGAATTACCGCGTTTTGTTGAAGGGGTGTTGAAATTCTTTTGATGCTATATTCTAGGTAAAATGCGTCTAGGATGGAAGAGAGTTGCTTAGGAAATCTTCTCTAAATTTCTCTTGTAGCCGTCCACTATTTAGTTTTAATTGATTTTTTCTTGTTGACTAATTTGCCCTTAATATTTTCTAATAAGGCAACAAATATATATTAAGTAAGTTAAATCTGGGCAATTGATTAAAATGGATGAATGGTTAGAATTTGTCCCTACGGACTCACCCTATAAATTAATCTCATATAACTCAACCCCTATATATATATATATATATATATATATATATGACATAAATGACAGTTGCTAGAGTGTTAAAGATATCATGCTTGATATTGAGATCTAAAGATCAAATTGTTGGAATTTAGTTTTGTGAAAAATGGGTGTTGACCCATTTTGGACCAAATATTTAAGTGATTTTCATTGGTCAGATATGGTATTAAATTATATAACAAAATTCTACTACGTGAGTAGATGAGACTGGCATTTTGAATTTCTCAAAATCAATTCTGGCTGAATGAGAAGTTAATGCTACAAGTTAGCCACTTAAAACTGGAAATTGACATGGAAATTGGTAAATGTGGGGAATGAGTGAAGCTCCATCCCACAATAATAGATAGCCAAAGTTTGCCCTATTTATATAACCCAAGTTGGAGTAATGGTTTTGGGCCCTTGGGGCACCAAAGTTTTTAAAGGAGGGAGGACCTACATTCTTGTGGGTTTGGTTCAAAAAACGCGGCGCCCGCTGCCGCCGCTGCCCATCTATCGGCCCAGCCCGGGTCGCGGGGCCGTGGGCTGTGGGCATGGGCTTGGGTTTGGGCATCAAGACACTTATAGTTTTGGACAAAATTTATTTAAACCTTTAAAATAATTTTTTACTCAAAATTGGGTTGGGCATCACGAAACTAGGCCTTGTGCGCGGTGGCGCGGTGCTGTGCATGGACGCGTACCTGGGCGTTGTGCTAAGCATGCACATGGGCAGTGTGCGCGAGCGCGCACCGAGTACAGACAATTTTAACTTTCATGCGCGCAGAAGTGGGCGGTCATGCAAGTTTGAACGAATATACCTGTTCAAGCAACCAGGTGAAGTTTTTGGCTGTAGATATATTTTTTCGGATTAAAAGATATGACCATTCCATAAAAGCACTTAGATGTCTATAAATATGAACCCCTGCAAATGAAAAAGCACATGAAATAATCTGATAATCGATCACTCTGCATCAGCATATTATTTTATTTCCTTCCAAAAGCCTGAAAGCCTTAAACACTTTTTTCTCGCTGTTGGTTCGACTTTTGCAAGTGCTGCTAAGTCGAACCTGTAAAGTCGTTGTATCTTAGAAACGATTGCCAGAATTGTAAGCACTTTGTAACGGGATAATTTTGTCATGCAAAGATAGTATCAAATACTAGCCTCAACTTTAAATAAATCCAGTCCCGTGTTATATCATAAACACTTAGCCATTTTCTTTTAAATAGTACCACCCAAATAACAATTTGCAAGACGAAATTGTTCTGTTGTTTTCAAGATGGCTTCCATAAGTTTCACTTTGATGCCTGTTGGTCCTGCCCTTGGCGAGATTGAGAAACCAGCAAAATTCTCTGGTGCTAATTTCAAAAGGTGGCAACAAAAGATGTTATTTTATCTGACCACATTGGGTATGTCACAATTCCTGAAAGAAGACCCTCCTACCGTTGGTGAAGAAAAATCTGATAACCAAAGGAGGATCACTGTAGATGCTTGGTACAATAGTGATTTCCTTTGCCAAAACTACGTTTGAATGAGCTGGAGGACACCATCTATAACGTCTACAGTTCGTTCAAAACATCCAAAGAGTTGTGGGACTCTTTGGAGAAAAAGTATAAAACAGAAGATCCCGGTACAAACAAATTTATTGTCGGCAAAATTGTGGATTACAAGATGGTTGATACCAAAATGGTGATCAGCCAAGTGCAAGAGATTTAGATCATATTTCATGACTTAGTGTCTGAATGGATTATTCTGAATGAGTCGTTCCAAGTGATTGCGATTATCGAGAAATTGCCGCCATTGTGGAAGGATTTTAAGAACTACCTCAAGCACAAACGCAAGAAAATGGGGCTTGAGGATCTGATAGTTCGGCTTTGGATTAAGGAAGACAACCAAAAATCCAAAGTAAAGTCCAGCATATCTGGAATGGAGGCCAAGGCCAATCTTGCGGAATCGAGCACTAGCAAGAAACGGAAGTATTCCGAAAAAGATAAGGGAAAGGCCAAGAAGTTCAAACCGAATCACGTTGCCAAGGATTGCCGACACCCGAAAAAAGGCAATAAGAATGGAAACCAACAACAAGCCAATGTGACTGAGGACAAGTCTGTTCCGATAGACATATCGGAGCTCGATCTCACCGCCGTTGTGTTTGAAGCCAATATGGTAGATAATCCTAGGGAATGGTGGATAGATACCGGAGCTAATCATCACATTTGTGTTGACAAGGAGATGTTTCATCCTACACGCCGATAAATGGAAGGAAGTTGTTCATGGGAAACTCTTCGACTTCCAAAATCGTAGGGCTTGCAAAGGTTGTGTTGAAGATGACTTCCAGAAAAGAGCTTACGTTTGTGGATGTGCTGCATGTCCCGGATATCCGCAAGAATTTAGTTTCCGGTCCTTTGCTTAGTATGGTCAGGTTTAGATTAGTGTTTGAGTCCGACAAGTTTATAATGACCAAGAATGGTCGGTCTCTTTTGTAAGGGGTACCTTGATAAAGGGCTTTTCAGAATGTCTATAATGAGTGTTTTTCGCCAAGAGGTGAAGAATAAGAACATTACTTCTGTTTACTTGTTGGATTATTCTAATATATGACATGATATATTAAATGGATACGTAAACTTCAACACAATTAAAAGGTTAGTGAATCTGGAATTAATACCAACGTTTAAAACCAATTCACAAGATAAATGCGAAGTTTGTGTTGAAGCAAAATTGGCTAAAGCACTGTTTCATTCGGTAACGAGAAGTACAAAACCACTTGAGTTAATTTATACAGATGTATGTGATTTAAAACTTGTGCAAACTCGAGGTGGGAAAAAGTGCTTTATAACGTTCATTAATGATTGCACAAGATATTGTTATGTTTCTCTTTTGAAAAGTAAAGATGAAGCTTTAGTAGCTTTTAAAACTTAAAAGAATATAGTTGAAAATCAGCTTAATTTGAGAATTAAGTTGATTCGAAGTTATAGAGACAGAGAGTATGTTACTCCATTTGAAGAATTCTGCTCAGAAGCGGGTATAATTCATCAAAGAAAAGCTCCCTACTCACCTCAATCGAATGGAGTTGCAGAATGAAAAAATCGTACTCTTAAGGAGATGATGAATGTGATATTGATAAGTTCTGGCTTACCCTAAAACTTGTGGGGATAGTCATTCTTTCTGCAAACTACATTCTTAATAAGATACCACACAAAGGTAAAAATGAAACTCTATATGAGTTATAGAAAGGATGGAAACCGTCATATAAATACCTTAAGTGTGGGGTTTTTGGCTAAAGTCGAAGTACCTAAGCCTAAACAAGTTACAATCGGTCTGAAGATGATTGATTGTGTTTTCATTGGATATGCAAACAGTAGTAGTGCATATCGCTTTTTAGTGCACAAGTCAGCTATTGCTGATATAAATGATGGAATGATAATTGAATCAATGAATGTTGTATTCTTCGAGAATGTCTTTCCGAACAAAGAAAGGAAAGAAGAAAATTCGAATAAACGAACTTATGAAATTGTATTGATAAAGTGGAACCAAGACGCAGTTAAAGGACAAAAATAACTAAGTCTTTTGGTCCTGATTTTCTAACTTATATGTCAGAATTTCTAACTTATATGTCAGAAAATGAACCTAGAACTATTCAAGAAGTTTTGTCTAGTCCAGAAGCTCCTCTCTGGAAAGAAGCTATCAATAATGAAATAGATTCCATCATGCAAAATAATACTTAGGAGTTGGTTGATCTCCCACCAGGTTGCCAATCTTTGGGATGCAAATGGATCCTTAAAAGGAAGTACAAAGCAGATGGGTATATAGATAAGTACAAAACACGTTTGGTAGCTAAAGGATTTAAACAAAAGGAGGGATGTGACTTTTTCAATACATATTCTCCTGTTACGAGGATCACGTTCATTCATGTTCTCATTGCTATTGCAGTTATGCATAACCTTGAGATACATCAAATGGATGTGAAGACTGCCTTCATGAATGGTAAGCTTGAAGAGGAGATATATATAGAACAATCGAGGGGTTCGTTGCCCGGTCAAGAGAGAAAGATGCATAAACTTGTCAAGTCATTTTATGAATTAAAACAAGCATCTAAACAATGGCATAAAAAGTTTGACTCGATCATGAAGTCATCAAATGGTTTCAAAATCAATGAATGTGACAAGTGTGTCTACATTAAAGGTGCTACAAATGATTACGGCATAGTATGCCTTTATGTAGGTGATATGTTAGTTATGGGTAGTAGTCATAATTTAATCATGAATACTAAGAACATGTTAAAGAAGAACTTTGACATAAAAGATATGGGATTATCAGATGTTATATTAGGGATTAAAATCTGTAGGACTTCAGATGGAATTGTCTTGTCACAATCCCATTATGTAGAAAGCATACTTATAAAGTTTAATGCTTTTGATAGTCCTCCAGCTAAGATACCTATAGATCTAAGTCTACACTTAGCCAAAAATAGTGGAGAACCAGTTTCTCAGCTGGAATATGCAAGGATAATTGGCAGTCTGATGTACTTTAACTAATTGTACACGCCAGACACTGCATATTCAGTGAGTAAGCTGTGTAGGTTCACAAGTAACCTGAGTAAGGATCATTGAAAAGCCTTGGCAATGATATTGAGATACATAAAGTATACCATGGATCATGGAACACTTTATACGAGATATCCAACAGTATTAGAAGGATACTGTGATGCCAATTGGATATCTGAAACAAGAGACTCCAAATCCACAAGTGGATATGTTTTCACAATAGGTGGAGGAGCGGTGTCATGGAGTCTTCTTAGTAAACGTGTATAGCTCGATCCACTATGGAATCCGAGTTCATTGCTTTAGATAAAGCTGGAGAAGAAGTATAATGGCTTAGAAACTTCTTAGAAGATATTCCTTATTGGAATAAACTGGTGCTAGCTATTTTGATACATTGTGATAGTCAATCAACAATTGGAAGGACACAAAGTAGTATGTATAATGGTAAGTCTAGACATATTCATCAAAGACACAATACCATTAGACAATTGATTTTGAATGAGGTTATTTTGGTTGACTACGTGAAGTCAAAGGAAAACTTAGCGAATCTGCTCACAAAAGGAATAAATCGAGATCAATTGTATAAATTGTTAAGAGAAATGGGTTTAAAATCCACAAAAATAAAGAATGTTCATAGTGGTAATCCAACCTTGTGAATTGGAGATCCCAAGACATTGGTTCAATGGGACAACTACGTTATGAATATTCAGCGGTACACTTGGAAAATGTGTCAGCTCATACCCGGAACTTCCAAGTGAAATAGAAACATGTTGAATGTGGTGAGGTTAAGTTAGACTTTTAATGATTCCTATACCGAAAGGTGGAGTATGGCAGAATACTCTTCAATAGGAGATAACCTATATACGTGAGAAGTAATGGTCGCTTCAAAGAAACACTCATGAATCTAAGATATGGTCCAAGGCCGAAAAAGACACAACGTGATTGTTAGAACTGTGATTCTGTAAATATTGTGTCTCGGATTACACGAACGACTGAGTAGTTCAAGACATCGCGTCACTAAGCAGCTAGTAAATCCAATAGTATTTTACTACGAAAGGTTCAAAGCCACAAGCTACCTTTCCTGATGCAATAATAGTTCATCGACACTTTCAAGCGAATTTGCATACATGCATGCATTAATTTCATTCATGTGGGGGATTGGAATTTGGTTTTGTGAAAAATGGTGTAAACCTATTTTGGACCAAATATTTAAGTAGTTTCTATTGGTGGAAATGGAATTAAATTATATGATAAAATTCTACTAAGTGAGTAGATGAGATTGGTATTTTGAATTTCTCAAAACCAACTCCGGGTGAATGAGAAATTAATGCTACAAGTTAGCCACTTAAAATTGAAAATTGACATGAAAATCGGTAAATGTAGGGAATGAGTAAAGCTCCATCCCACATAGGATAGGTAGCCAAAGTTTGCTCTATTTATATAACTCAAGTTGGAGTAATGGGTTTGGGCCTTTGGGGCACCAAAGTTTTTTAAGGAGGGACGACCTACATGTTTGTGGGTTTGGTTTAAAACACACGTGCACGCACGTCGCCGCCGCCGCCACTCGTCGGCCGGCTCGGCTCGGCCTGGCTCGGGTCTGGCTCGTGGCTTGGGTTTCAAGGCCCTTATAGTTTTGGACAAAGTTTATTTAAACCTTTAAAAAAATTACTCAAATTTAGGGTAGGCCTCACGAAACTGGGCCTTGCGCGCGGTCGCATAGTATTGTGCACGAACGCGCACATGGGCGCTGTGCGCGGGAGCGCACTGCCTTGCGCGAACGCAGCGCGCACCGAGTACAAAGAACTTTTACTTCCACGTGCGCAGAAGTGCGCGGTCGCGCAAGTTCGAACTGATGTACCTGTTCGAGCAACCAGGTGCAATTTTTTTGCTGTAGACATATTTTTTCGGATCAAAAGACATGACCATTCCATAAAGGCACTTAGATGGCTATAAATATGAACCCCTGCAGATGAAAAAGCACATGGAATAATCAGATAAAATTGAGCACTCTACATTAGCATATTGTTTTATTTCCTTCCAAAAGCTTGAAAGCCTTAAACACTTTTTTCTCGCTGTTGGTTCGACTTTTGTAAGTGCTGCTAAGTCGAACCTGTAAAATCGTTGTATCTTAGAGACGATTGTCAGAACCGTAAGCTTTGTAACGGGGCAATTTCGTCTTGCAGAGATAGTATCAAATACTAGCCTCGACTTTAAATATATCCAGTCCCGTTTTATATCCTAAACATCTGGCCATTTTCTTTTAAACAGTACCACCCAAACAACACAAATCACGTCTAATGCAAAGATCAAGTGACTTTTTTTTCCCTTATCTAAAGTTTTTTTAAACAAAACACAGGCTCACCTCATTCATTTCCTGCCACCATTCCCCTAAATTAAACGCAAACGGCCCTTTTTTTCACCTCCAAGTCCCTCGAAACATAGATCTGACTCTGAATATATTTTACCTACCACCAAAGTGATATGTCTTAAAGAGTTTTACATCTCACTAAGACAACTCATTAAGACATAAGCAGATGGGGTTGTAGTTTTTGAAAGTGCAACTTTGGACCAAATTTGATTGACGGGGATATTACTGGGAAAGAAACTGGAAATCCATTTTCAAAATTTTCTCCAAAATAGTTCTTTCTGAAAACATTAGGCTTAGATCACATTGCTTGAGTGGCCTATTTTAGGAAAATATTAACCTAGACATTTAATTTTATTGTAAAGATAAGTGGGCACCTCCATTACAAGTGTCCATTATCTCTGTCGGAACAATCCACTTCAATTAACAACTAAATTTTCGATCATATGGAATTCTGAATTTGCACGTTCATACCTAATTAGTTAACAATATTTTTTTTGGTATAAAAATTAAATTTATAGGTCCCAACAGATCATGACGATCAGTAATATGAGTGTGAGCATTCATTCTAAATCACTGCCTGCGTATAAATCTTGTCTAAAATGTTAATATTTAGTGGTCCAGAGGCCACCCCAAATCATTAGATCAATTCACACATTACTTAAAAAATGAAATGAAAATATGATCAAAACCATAAATATCATTTAAAAAAAAGTGGATGATCATATAGTATAATAATAATTTATTTATAGCAAACTTAGCGAACACCATAATGAGAATATTTTTTGCTACTTTTTGGACCGTGTGATGAGGTTATAATCAGAATACATAAATATTTAATTAGTATGTTTCAAGTGTAGTATCCACTGAGGGTTATTTACTATATTAATATTGGAATATTAATTATACAACAATAAAAAAGCCCAATAATAATTAGTGCAATATGAAAGAATTTAAAGTGTTGGGCCCGGGGGTAGCCTTGTCTGCGTGTGGACAAGCCTTATGTTGGAAATGCTTACAATTCTGCCCAACATATGGGTCTCACCTAATTTAATGATGTAGCCCTGAGTCCATTGAAAAAGATAGATTAAATGAGAGGTAATTTATTGGTTTCGTGGAGGGATATAAGACATACTTATTTTATTTGTACTTTTGTTTTTATATCTATTTTCTAACGTATGACTATAGTATATTTGTGTTAAAGAGATGGACATTTAATACTTGTACCATAAGTATTTGTTATATTTTAGTGCATTACATTGTAACGGCATGGATGAATTGTTCCCCATGAGATCAGAACATTCTTATTTCCATTCCATGCATGAGTACGAGCGTACATTGTGATTTGTGTGATATGATACTGTCTGTTATTATAATTATTTTTTACAACGAAACTATAATATCATTAATCAATATGAAATAAATAAGATACAATATTCTGAGATCAAACGAGAAAATTCCAAATAACCTCCCATATTTAATTTGAACAAGAAAAGTTGGAGGTAAGTAAAAATCACTATAACATAAATGATATTAGGTAACACAAATTTGTAGCATTTTTTACATAAAGTACATTATGTAACACATGTTTGTAACACTTTCACATTATGATATTTATGTAACACTTATTGTAGCAATTTATAAATATGTAACTTATTTGGAACAGTTTCAAATAAGTAGCACGTTAAGTATCAATTTTTTTTATTGTTTTGGTAACACAAATAGGTACACTTTAATTAAATATCACTTTTTTTTGGCTATATATTGGTAACACAAAATTACATTGCTTTAATTATGTAATGTGGACGATTTATTTTGTTAATTAATATCCCAAAATTAGGTAAAGACAAAAACATTATTTTTTCTTACTTTTTATTTTCTTTTTAATGTTTTATTAATATTAATCCATAAATATTAATAAATGCAAATTTTCATAGATTTTTACCCTTTATTTTGCTTTTTTATTGCATACGAGATTTTAGATAGTTTATTTGTAGCATTAACATAATTTAAGATTTCATAAATAAAATATATTGATTATTTATTTGTTAATTTTTAACTTATTGCTATTAATTCTATTATATGGTATATATATATAAGTGATACATAATCAATTGCTAAATGTTATATGACATTACAAGAAACTTATAAAATACCCACGAATTTTATCGATGGAAACCATTTGTAGGCATTACCGGAGATTTTTTATTTTTCTTTTACCTTTTTTTTAAAAAAAACTTTAACAATGTAATTAATTCTTTAATAATATCCACGAAAAACTTATTAGGTGTATTATTATTTTCAATTTTACTAATAGAAACTAATTCCGTCGGCAACTTTTTTTAAAAAAATATCATCAACGAAAATTGGTATCGTCGGTAATTACTTTTGCATTTTTTTCGTCGGTAAATTAATTTTTTATTTCTATACTTCATTTTATTTTTACCAATGGAAAATCAGTTTGTTGATAAACTTATTTGATATTTGTATTTATTACTTTTATTATGTTCTTTAATATATAATATAATTTCTAATATATATAATATATGATATAAATTTATATCTATAGTGTATAATATAATTTTAATACATATAGTATATAATATAATTTTCAATATATAAGCATATATATATATATATATATATATATATGTGTGTGTGTGTGTGTGTATATATAAAAATCAAAGCAAAAGATGCAATATGTATCAACTTAGCCCAGTGGCAAATTGCCACTTGTAAATATCATATGTCTTGAGTTTGATGCTTCTTGGAAGCAAAAAATCACCTGTTAAATGCCATGAAAAGTAGAGATGTCAATAAAGGCCCAGCTCTGAGGGCCGACCCTAGCCCAGCCCTAAAATTTTAAGGGTTGGGCCTATATTTCATAGGCCTTTATAACATGAGGGCTTTTTAGCCCAACCCTAATTGGCCCTAGGGCTTTTTTCCATTAAAGTTTGTATTTTTATAGATTTATATTTAAATTTATACCTATAATACTATCAAAATATAAATTTTGATCTTGTTTATCAATTATTATTTAATCTTGGCAAATTATAATTGATGAATATGAAGGAACATGATATTAAAATCCATGACTCCATTGTTAGAATATTAAATTGTTGATGTTATTTTATTAATTCATAAAATTATTTAGAAGAAATCTCATTGATTGTTACTTAATTTTTATTAGATTAGATTATATTAGTATTTGTTATGATTAGAAATATTAAATTTAGAAGGATATGACTTTATCACAAATAATAAAAAAGAATAAAGAAATTACAGGGCCAACCTAGCCCGGCCCAGGACCTGTAGAGCTAGAGCTGGGACTAAATTTTTCAAGCCCCTATGACTCCAGGGCTTTTTAACCCTAGCCCTTAAGGGCTAGGGCCTTTTAGGACTAGGGCAGGGTCGGGACGAGTCGACCCTTATTGACATCTCTAATGAAAAGTGCTACAAAAAAGTGTTACATTTTTGCCCAAAAAAAAAGTATTATATTTTGACAGAGAAGTCCTACATTAGACTCACTCATATGTAATATTTTATAATTATTTTTTTAAAGTGTTACAATAGATGAGTATTTAATGTAACACTCAGAAACAATGTTACTAAAGCTATTAAAAGTAATATCGTAGACTATAGGTAGTACGGGCAAGTGTATCACCATAAAAAGTGTTATATATTGTCTATAGTAACATTTTATGCCTATTATGTAACATTAACATTTTTTGGGTGTTACCTTATGTCACTTTTGTTGTAGTGAATCTAAACTAAACAGAAACAATAGATCATCAAGCATCAGATCATACTGATCAGTGGAATTAGATATGGTTGTAAAATCAAAGAATCTTATGTTTATAAATAGTCCAAAAAGTTTTTAGCCAAACAATATTACAAGAAAAAAAGGATATAAAAATTGAAATTAAATAAACACGAATAAGATATGATTTTAAACATATATATTGATGTTGCTTAAAATCGACAGACCGCTTCAAGTAAAGGAATTGAGTAGTCGGTCCAACTTATTTTCGTGAACTGTAGTTTCTTCGAATGAGAGCTAACCTGCAATATAAAAAACAAGGTTAGGGGATCCCTTGGGTAGTCCCTGGGAGGCTTCTCCAATGCCAAGTCAGTGATACGATTGTAGGAGAATAATTTCAGAAAACATGAATGTAATTAGCAGTAATTAATTGAACTTACTTACCAATAAGATGGATATAATATTTTTATACATGGGTTGATGAGCCGCATGGGCCTTGTAAACAGAGTAAGCCGCTTGGGATGTTATGGGCCGCTTAGGTTGGTGTGGGTCGTGTAGGCCAGAGAATCATATTTGTAGGCCAATAATTAAGAAGAGAAATTAACACACTTGCCCCACTTTCTAGTAAAAGTACCACATAATATGCTCATATCACTTTTGTACTCATTTTTTACATTTTTTTATGCTCCTGCATATTTTTTTGGTTATTATTAATTTTTTTTTATTTTTTTTTTCTTGTATTGTTTTATATGTTATATATGTTGTTTAAATTTGTTTCTTGATGTTTCTATGTTGTTTCTCTGTTTTTTCGATGTTTCAAATATGTTATTTTTTGTTCATGTATTGTTTTGTACATTGTTTCTATTGTTATTGATTGTTCTATAATATTTTTAATGTTGTTCTAATAATTCTTTTTTTTTGTTTCCATGTAGTTTTCAATGTGTAAATACCGTTTTTATCTATTTTTAAGCTCTCTTTATTCATGTGGTGTTTTTAATATTTTTTACGTTGTTTACGGGTTGTTTCCATACCGTTTTAATGTTGTTCTGATGTTTCTTTGTTGTTTCCATGTAGTTTTCGATGTTTAAATACAATTTTTACCTATTTTTGAGCTCTTTTGGCTCATATGGTGTTTTCTATATTGTTTCTGGTTTGTTTGTATATTGTTTCTTGGTTGTTTTCATATTTTCTATGTTTTCATGCATTGGATCACAAATGGAATTGTGTTTTTCATTCATGTTGAATCTATAATATTTTTAATTTGTTTGGTTTTAATATGTGTATATTTATTGATTTTTTATAACACTTCGAGTATAAAATGGATTATTTAACATGGGCAATTTATTCTTTCACTGGAATTTTATTGAAAGAAACATGTTTGAAACAATCTTGAAACAACAGCGTAAAAAAGTCTGGAAATTTTGGCAGGAGCGTAAATTTATGTAAAGATAGGGCGGGAGTGTAAATTTGTCCAAAAAAGTACCGATAAGTATATAAAAAGCTGTTTTTTTTTTCAGAAAGTGGGGCAATAGTGTAATACCCGGTTCTTTTAATTGGGGATAAAACTAAGGTTTGACTAGAATCAAATTTGGGGATGATTTAGAATTTTCGAAACCCTAAATTTCCTAATTTGGGGATTTAATTTCTGATTTTATTTCCCTAATAAAAGGAAAGTCAATTTTTACAAAAGGAAAAAATCGTGTTTATAAGAGAAAGAAATCACATATATGTTTATGGCATGTAAATCAAAGTATTTTTGGCAATCAAATTTCAGCAAAATATTCTTACCTTAAATTATTTGAATCCTTGGCCTATAAATTGAAAGCTCCCCTATTATTCACAATTTTCTACACCAAGCAAGAGGATAAATTCTTCTTCTTCTTCTTCTCCTCCCTAAAACTGTTGCCACCATCACCGTCGTGCTCCACTGCCGCCGCCACCGACACCTCCATCATGGCCACCACCTTCTCAAACCCTAAGCCCCATAACCAAAACCCAAGATAAAAACCAAGAAAGGGGGAAGAGAAATAAAGGAAGCGAGAGAAGCTGGCTGCCGCCATGACCGTCGATCGCCGCTGCCGATGACCGATGATGGAGACGAAAGAGAGATGCGGAAGGAGATGAGGAACTTGAACACTATGCATTCACGTTTGCATTTATTTCATGAATCTATTGCATTTAAGGTGGGGTTTACTGCTTATGTCTATTTTAAATGTCTGCATGATTATTTATGTGTGTGCACGTTAAACATGACAAGCACGAAGGTACTTAATTGTACAAGCATGATGGTACTTAATTGTACAAGCATGAAAAGCATGATGGTACTTAATTGTACAAGCATGAAAAGCACGATAGTACTTAATTGTACAAGCATGAAAAGCATAGGTGTGTATGCATGAATGATTGTACTGTGTATTTAATTTAGACATTGCGTCCCCACTGGGCTATTGAATGCTCACCCCATATTTTCCACAGATGAATGAAGGAGCCGGAGTGTGGCAAAGGGGACGGTGGAAGTCGATCAAGAATTTTAAAAGGATCCCCCTTTTGTTTTGACTTATCTTATGATGTTAAGAACTTAATAGCTTTTATAGATTTATGTTTTTAAATTTTTGAACACGATTTCCGCATTTATAACAAGTTGTAGTATTTATTTCTTTATCAAATGTGTTTCAAGCTTGAGTTTATTGTTTTTAGCGCTTTACTAAATCACAAATCATATATTTTTATTTTTATGAAATAGGGATGTTACAAAGTGGTATCAGAGCGGGTCTATCTTTCCTGTAGACTTGCTAAATTATTTTTTTAAAAAAAAATGAGTCTTGATTTTTATGAAGATGACTATTTTCAAAAAGAAATAGTAACAGTAAAGAAGTCGACTTATCCACCGCCTCATGCTGCGCCGACTCTGAAGTGAAAATGTATTATTTATCATGTGCATTGCAAATTCATGTTTAGTATATATATCCATGTGATTCATGCATGCAACGACTATATCCTGACTAGTTAAGGCATAACCCGTGTTTCACATCCTCCACGAAGCTCTAGGGCAAGGGCAGTGGGGGCCCTTAGGGATGGGGTTCATCCTTTTTTTATAGATGATAAGAGATTGTTTTTCTTTAAAGCAAACAAAACACTAAGGCCTTGTATGGTTATGTTTCCATGGACCATCTCTAGTTTCTAGTGTTGGAAAATGAATTTTGAGAATTTATTGGTTTTCGTATGAAAACTGAAATTGTGTTTGGATGAGTGAATGAAATTTAGTTTTAAGTAGGTTTGAAAATGAGATTATGTTTGGTTGAATAGTTTTGAAGTAATATTTTATGTATATAATAATTTGAAAAGTTGATAGTGATTGAATATTTTAATTGAAATATAGTATTATATTTGTAAGATTGTAGGCTAGTGGGTCCCATTAGATATATATGGTAATATTTTAAGTAGATGAAGTTGATAATGGAGGGTCCCACATATATATTTGGATAAAAAAACGAGAATAGTGATTGATGAGTGGTGTAGTATAGTGATAGGGTTGAGAATTGAAATTATAGGTTTGAGATGTTGTTTTATGTGAAAATGAAAAGTGAAAATGATGATCTCTATTGGAAAAATTATAAACAAACATGATTCCATTTCTATGAATAGTTGGAAATTGGATATGGTGGCTTGGAAACATAAACAAACAAGGCCTAAGTATCCAGACTTTCTAATTTGAGGCAATAAATCGAATTTCGAGGACGAAATTATTTTTAAGGGTGGTAGAATGTAATACCCTGTTCTTTTAATTGGGGATAAAACTAAGGTTTGACTAGAACCAAATTTGGGGATGATTTAAAATTTTCGAAACCCTAAATTTCCTAATTTGGGGATTTAATTTCTGATTTTATTTCCCTAATAAAAGGAAAGTCAATTTTTACAAAAGGAAAAAAAATCGTGTTTATAAGAGAAAGAAATCAAATATGCGTTTATGGCATGTAAATCAAAGTATTTTTGGCAATCAAATTTCAGGAAAATATTCCTACCTTAAATTATTTGAATCATTGGCCTATAAATTGAAAGCTCCCCTAGGATTATTATTCACAATTTTCTACATCAAGCAAGAGGATAAATTCTTCTTCTTCTTCTTCTCCTCCCTAAAACCGCCGCCACCATCACCGCCATGCTCCACCGCCTCCGCCGCCGCCACCGGCACCTCCACCATGGCCACCACCTTCTCAAACCCTAAGCCCCATAACCAAAACCCAAGATAAAAACCAAGAAAGGGGGAAGAGAAATAAAAGAAGCGAGAAAAGCCGGCTGCCGCCATGACCGTCGATCGCCGCCGCCGATTACCGATGATGGGGACGAAAGAGAGATGCGGAAGGAGATGAGGAACTTGAACACTATACATTCATGTTTGCATTTATTTCATGAATCTATTGCATTCAAGGTGGGGTTTATTGCTTATGTCTATTTTAAATGCATGTATGATTATTTATGTGTGTGCACGTTAAACATGGCAAGCATGAAGGTATTTAATTGTACAAGCATGAATGTACTTAATTGTACAAGCAAGATGGTACTTAATTGTACAAGCATGAAAAGCACGATGACACGATGGTACTTAATTGTACAAGCATGAAAAGCACGATGGTACTTAATTGTACAAACATGACAAACACGATGGTACTTAATTGTACAAGCATGAAAAGCATAGGTGTGTATGCATGAATGATTGTACTGTGTATTTAATTTAGACATTGCGTCCCCACTGGGCTGTTGAATGCTCACTCCATATTTTCCACAGATGAATAAAGGAGTCGGAGCGTGGCAAAGGGGACGGTGGAAGTCGATCAAGAATTTTAAAAGGACCCCCCTTTTATTTTGACTTATCTTATGATGTTAAGAACTTAATAGCTTTTATAGATTTATGTTTTAAAATTTTTGAACACGGTTTCCGCATTTATGACAAGTCGTAGTATTTATTTCTTTATCAAATGTGTTTCAAGCTTGAGTTTATTTTTTTTTAGCGTTTTACTAAATCACAAATCATATATTTTTATTTTTATGAAATTGGGATGTTACAAATAGTGTCCTTAACCCAAGTAATAATAGTGGGTAATTAATAAATGCATTAAATAAAACACGATAATTATGAAAGAACGGTTTTATCCCCCAGCATATATCATACATGTTAAAATTATTAAAAACTGAACGAAAAAAATAAGCAGAAAATCAAACATTGACATGTTAAAATATAAACTATAATCATCAAACATCATAAACAAAAAGATTTTAATTCCAAAATGTGGCTGAAATTGAATTCTAGCTAAGGAAGATAGGGAATGGAATATGACTTGGTTCTTTCCAAAAATTTCTGGACCAAAAATGATTAATCGATATTCGATTTGAAAGCAATGCAACAGTATAATTAGACAAGTTACTTATGAATGCATTGTCTTTGTCCATGATACCCTTACAAGCATGCATATTTAAATTGGCCCCATAAAATAAAAGACAAATTGCATCTATTTTGTCTTTGGTTCTTTTTTTTTATATATAAATCAAGTTATTGATTCCCTCAACAAAAAAAAATTAAAAATTAAAAAAAAATTAAAAATTTAGAAAAACATATATCTATATATATATATATATATTTATATATTATTCTTTTCAGTTCGTCGAGCATTACAAAAATGATTGAATTAAAATCTCGTAGCTATGCATTCTTGAGTCCAAATCAATATCCTGTTCGTCCACTTTAATATGAGTTAAATTAATATTCTATTTGTCCAAAACAAACTTTTATTTCTTAAAATAATTTTTAACTTCAATGTAATTAATTTAAAAATACATTGGTGATAAGGGCAGTGAGATCTTAAGGCCTCTACAAAGTGAGGTCTCGAAATTGGGTTTGGAGCCTTGTATTCGGCCCGGACTGGGGAAATGGACCTAACCCGAAATGGTGGACCATTGATCTCCCTGACAACCTAGTACAACTCCATTCTCCAGATGATGACACTTGTCACTGTTGGAAATTTTGGTTTTGATAAAGAGGGTGTCGACCCGACTTTGACCAATTTTCGGTGGCTAAATATTTAATTCTGGAGGAATTAAATTATATATTATTAATCTACATTCCGAGTAGATGTTCATAGTATTTTTTATTTATCAAAACCAAATTTCGGTGAGTGAGAAATTAATACACGAAAGTAGCCACATAAATGGGCATTATGTAAAGATTATGTAAAGGGAGATGAAAGGTTTTTGCCTTATGCCACATGGAATACAAATCATTGTTTATCCTAGTGTATTTACTAGAAGGTGTTATAGGTTGTGTAAACTATAACACACGTGGATGATCACAAGTCTGGGACTGGGCTTGGGCTGGCCCTATTGGGCGGGGGTCCGAGTCCACTAAAGTTTTGCCACTCGAAAATGGGCTTGGCCCAGATTCGAGTGACTGTTGGACTATTGGAGCCCAATGAATCTGGACATTGTAGGTGTCCAGATTCGTGTGACTGTTGGAGTTAGTAACTCCTACAGTAGTGATCATCTGAAAAGAGCCCACTACTTATCTGTTATGGAGTAGTGGGGTGTAACATCTGGGATGTTACAATTGGATTAATGCCCACTACTTTGTTATCTCCTGCAGGTGTTGGTTGGCTATATATACCTTGTTGTGCATGCGATTTGCAAACACGTAATTCTTACTCCATAAAAAAGCATACACTCATATATTCTGCATTCTGCACTAAGTCCAGCAACCAGTCTTCAGCACATTTCTAGTTCGCAGGTGCTTCTGTGTTAGTGGTGCTACTACACAGAAGACGTAAGCCGTTTCATCTTTGTAAGCAATACGTCAAATCGTGAGCACTAGTCGGGACGTATTTGCTTTGCGGAAAGAGATTTATCTCGACTCGACTTCTGAAAGTTGTATTGACAAGTTGTAATAGCTAGTTCATTTTCCTGATTTGCCATTTTGAAGGCATTCCCGATTCTGTACTTTTGAAGTCAACAATCGCAAAGCAAATATCGAACTTCACGATGGCAAGCTCAAGCAGAACCCCGATCATCCCTCCTGCTCAAGCTGAGAAACCCGAAAAATTCATGGGTTTCGACTTCAAGAGGTGGCAGCAAAAAATGTTGTTTTACCTGACTACCCTGAGTCTGGCGAAGTATCTGACCGAGGACGCTCCTGTTGTTGCTGAGAACGAAACGAATGCTAAAAAACGCGTTGCGTTTGATGCATGGGGCCAGGGTGATTTCCTGTGCCGTAACTATGTACTAAACGAACTTAGTGATGCACTTTACAGTGTGTATTGTGTTGTGAAATCCTCCAAAGAATTGTGGGATTCTTTGGAGAAGAAGTACAAAACCGAGGATGCCGGCACAAAGAAATTTGTTGTCGGTAAGTTCTTGGATTTTGTGATGGTTGATTCTAAAACCGTGATGGAACAAGTTCAGAAGTTCTAGTTGATCCTACATGAAATCTCTGTCGAGGGAATGGCTTTGCCAGAAGCATTCCAAGTGGCCGTCTTGATTGAGAAATTGCCCCCAAGTTGGAGGGATTTCAAGAATTATCTCAAACATAAGCGAAAGGAGATGGGACTAGAGGATCTGATTGTCAAACTCAGAATTGAGGAAGACAATAGGAGGATTGACTCTAAGTCCAAACTTGTCCCTATGGAGTCAAAAGCCAACTTGATGGAGCACGGCTCGTCAAGTAATTCGAAGAAAAGGCCTAACGATAAAGACAAGAAACTGGCAGTTGGAAAATTCCAGGGAGTTTGCCACAACTGTGGCAAACCAAACCATATGGCGCGGATCGCCACACCAAAGAAAAAGAAAACAAAACCGCTTGATCCAATGCTAATGTGGTTGAAGAAAGGAGCGATGAGATGTTGACATGTCGGTGTGGTGTTTGAAGCCAATTTGGTGGATAACCCGAAAGAATGGTTTGTGGATACGGTGCCACTTGCCATGTCCTGTTTCGATCAGGATGCATTCTCTTCTTACATCCCATCAACCGGAAGGAAGCTCCATATGGGGAATCACGCCTCTTCTGATGTTGCTGGCGTTGGAACGGTGGTGCTAAAGCTTACTTCGGGAAAGGAGTTGAAGCTGAAGGATGTGTTGTATGTCCCAAACATCCGCAAAAATCTGGTTTCGGGTTTGCTGCTGGTCAACCATGGGTTTAGACTAGTTTTTGAGTCTGAAAAATTTGTACTTAGCAAATTTGGACAGTTCCTTGGTAGGGGTTATCTAGACAAAGGACTGTTCAAAATGAATGTAATGATCGACGCCCGTTTTGGCGAGAATATGAATAAGAATGAATCTTCTTTCTTTTATTTTGAGTGCTCTAATTTATGGCATATTAGATTAGGACATGTAAATCTGAATGCTATAAAAAGATTGGTAAATTTAGAATTAATTAATTTACCTGAAGTAAACTCACAAAGAAAATGTGAAGTTTGTGTTGAAGCTAAAATGGCTAAATTACTGTTTCATTCGGTTGAAAAGGAGCACTTCACCTTTAGAGTTGATACACACTGATGTGTGTGATCTAAAATTTGTGCAAACTAAAGGTGGTAAAAAAATATTTCATCACATTTATTGATGATTGCACAAGGTTTTCCTACTTATATTTGTTAAGAAGCAAAGATGAAGTATTAGAAGCTTTTAAGAATTATAAAAATGAAGTTGAAAATCAACTTGGCAGCCGGATTAAAATAATTCGGAGTGATAGTGGTGGAGAATATGTTGCACCATTTGATGAACTATGTACCCAGTCGGGCATAATTCATCAAACAACAACACCATATTCACCACAGTCTAACGGTATTGCTGAACGCAAAAACTGGACTCTAAAAGAGATGATGAATGCCATGTTGATAAGTTCTGGATTACCCCAGAATATATGGGGGGAAGCTGTTTTAACAGCCAACCACATATTGAATAAAATACCACTTAAAGGGAAAGATAAGACACCTTACGAATTGTGGAAAAATCGTAGTTCTTCTTATAAATACCTTAAAGTGTGGGGGTGTTTGGCTAAGGTAGCAATACGAACCAAAACAAATTAAAATTGGACCAAAGACAGTTGATTGTGTCTTTGTGGGATATGCATACCAAAGTAGTGCATATAGATTTATGATACATAAGTCGGAAAATCCTAGGAAAATGATCAAGGTACCATAATCGAATCAAGGAATGATGTATTCTTTGAGGATGTCTACCCTTGTAGAGAAAAATTAGAAGTGAGTACTAATAAAAGAACTCACGAATCGCAAGTGGTTCAACACCAATTAGTGAAGAACCGAGACGCAAAGTAAGAGGTCTAAGACGGCTAAGTCTTTTGGGCCAGATTACATAGCATTTATGTTAGATGGTGAGCCAAACTCGATTAAAGAGGCTCTAAGTAGTCCAGATGCTCCGCTCTGGAAAGAAGCTATCAATAGGGAAATCAAGTCCATTCTGCAGAACCATACTTGGGAGTTGGTTGATCTCCCTGCTGGTCATAAACCTTTAGGATGTAAATGGATCCTAAAGAAGAAGTATAAAGCAGATGGAACTATTGATAAGTATAAAGCATGGCTTGTAGCCAAAGGCTTTAAACAAAAAGAAAGATATGACTTCTTTGATACCTATTCTCCAGTAACGAGGATTGCGTCTAATCGGGTGCTTCTTGCGATTGCTGTTTTGCACAATCTAGAGATTCATCAGATGGACGTCAAGACGGCGTTTCTGAATGGAGAGATAGATGCTGAAATATACATGGAACAACCTGAAGGGTTTGTTGCACCCGATCAAGAAAAGAAGGTGTTCAAGTTAATAAGATCCTTGTACGGACTGAAACAAGCTCCAAAACAATGGCATCTTAAGTTTGACAATACGATGTTTTCAAATGGATTTAAAATCAACGAGTGTGATAAATGCGTATATGTCAAAGGGACATCAGAAGCATTTGTCATAGTTTGTCTATACGTTGACGATTTGTTAATCATGGGCAGTAGTCATGATACTATCATGGAGACTAAAAGAATGTTAAAGAGGAACTTTGACATGAAGGATATGGGGATTGCTGATGTAATCCTTGGGATAAAAATCACCAGAACTCCCGATGGAATTATCTTGTCACAATCCCACTATGTGGAGAAAGTGCTCAAGAAATTCAATACTTTTTGATTCACCGTCAAAGACGCCTATTGATATAAGTATAAACGGTTGCTAATAAAGCGGTAACCGATTGTCTCGGATGGAATACTCACGTATAATAGGCAAATCGATGTATACATCACAAATTGTACACGCCCGACTTGGCATACCCCAGTAAATATGTTGAGTAGGTTCACGAGCAATCCAAGCCATGAGCATTGGAAAACGTTAACCAGAGTGTTAAAATACTTGAAGTATACCTTGGATTATGGGCTATACTACTCAAGATATCTAGTTGTACTTGAAGGATATAGTGATGCTAGTTGGATTTCAGATTCGAAAGATTCTTATTCAACTAGTGGATACATATTCACCATTGGAGGTGGTGCAGTATCGTGGAAGTCCACGAAGCAAACGTGTATAGCTCGGTCCACCATGGAATCTGAGTTTATAGCTTTGGATAAAGCTGGTGAAGAAGCAGAGTGGCTTCGAAATATTTTGGAAGATATTCCATGTTGGAGGAAGCATGTGCCTTCTGTGATGATTCACTGTGATAGCCAGGCGGCTATAGGAAGGGCACAAAGCAATATGTATAACGGTAAGTCTAGACATATTCGTCGGAGACACAATACCATTAGACAATTGATCTCAAATGGTGTGATGTCAATTTACTACGTAAAGTCAAAAGACAATTTGGTAGATCCTTTGACAAAAGGACTGAATCGAGATCAATTAGGTAAATTGCTAGAGGGAATAGGCTTAAAGTCCACAAACTAAAAATAATCATCATAGTGGTAACCCAACCATGATGACTGGAGATCCCAAAAACTTGGTTCAATGGGAAAACTAAACTATGAAGGTTATGTTGTAACACTTGGAAACAATATTATAACCCATCCCTAGAAAGCAATACCAATTGTTGAAACACCTGCAAAGTTGTGGTGAGGCTAAGTCATTTGACTTTTAATGATTCCTACACCTCGTTGAGGTTGAGTATGACAGGATACTCGGATAGGAGATCACCTATATAAGTAAGAAGTGCGGGCCGCTTCAAATTAACACTTATGCATCCAAAGTGGTGTTCATGGCCGAAACAGACCCAAAACGTGAGAACAGAAGGTGTTGAGACCTTATTGTGTTAATATTGTTGACTCGGTATACACCATGGAGGAATAGTTCAAGGCATTGCGTCCACTAAGCCGCCAGTGTACCCGATGGTATTTGTTTGATAAATGGTTTTATCATGATTTTGATGATTTTGATTTTACACCAAAACAATGATTTTAAAGGTTGTCCAAATACTCCTAAATGATTTAAAATGGTTTTAATATTTTCCGGAGTATTTCTTCAAGTTTTATTTTCGACAAAATTGGACAACACTTTTAATGATTTTCTGTTAATGTATTTTTACACCAAAACAATGTTTCTAAATGTTGTCCTAATACTCCCGATCGGTCTAAAATGTTTTCACTATTTTTCGGAGTATTTCTTGAAGTTTATTTTCGATATAAAATTGGACAACACTTTTGTTTTGAGGTCAACCGGTCCCCGTATAGGGCAACCCGTACGTGAAAGTTGAGGAAAACAGAAAACTTCATGTTTGCAGAAAATGGTCAGGGCAACCGGTCGCCCTATAGGGCAACCGGTGCCGTCGACCGGTCGACCCCCTGGGCGACCGGTACCTGGGAGCAAAAATTGAAACAGAACGTTTTCTTTCTTCCAAACCCATGAGGGGGACCGGTTGAGGCATAGGTCGACCCGGCCGAGGTAGACGCGTCGACCGGCCGCCTGTGTAAATGTTGATACGATTTTTCAAAGTCTATTTCTCGTGCGACCGGCCGCCCTAATGTTTGACAAACAAAATTCTAACCGTTGTGCGTGAGATGCCTTTTCCCTAAATTGTGGGATTGATTTCTAATGACTATAATCTTGATTTTAATTGCAATTTTTTGTAGATATCAGATTCCAAGAGGAGCCTATCAAGTATCAATCATCTCCTATAAATAGAGGAAGATTTGAAGCACAACTACAAGAGAGAACAACACAACACAACAAGATATACTCAAGCAAACACTTGGTCTTTCATTGTTATTATTCTTGTTGTAATTTGCCTAGCTATTCACTTTCACATTCTTGAGGTCTAGGCTATTCTTGATTACACTTGCACTCTATTGTATTATCAATTATCGAGTTGTAATCTTGAATTTGGGTAATCATTCAACACAAGATATCCTTGTGAGTGTTCTTGTGGTAAGAACACACTTGGGTGAACTAGGTGTTAGGTGTAAGAAGATTGTGGTAATCTTCTTGTTGAGGTGTTGAAGAGTGTGGTGCTCTTCAAGGGTGAAGATTGTGGTAATCTTCACAAGGTGCCGTTTGAAGATTGTGGTAATCTCAAAGGTGGTGTTGAAGAAGAGTGTGGTGCTCTTCAAGGTGTTGTAAGTTGAATTTGTATTAATTTTGGTAATTAATAAAATTCTCTTTCTTTTTGAAATCCATCCCGGATATACTGGGGTGGTAGTAGATTAGGCCCTAGGTGGGTTGAACTACTATAAATCGACGCGTGTTGTTTACATTCCGCACCTTTATATTTGTCTTTGAGCATTCGGTTTGAAAAAGAGGGATAAATCGAAACGATGGAGATAATCTATTCACCCCCCTCTAGATTATCGTAGCCGCTTGGACTTACAGTATTGACTACGGAAGGTTCAAAGCCATAAGCTACCTTTCCGAATGCAATATTGTCTCTTGAAGACTGGTTTGCGTGTCTACATTCATGCATACATTAATTTCCACTCATGTGGGGGATTGTTGGAAATTTTGGTTTTGATAAAGAGGGTGTCGACCAGACTTTGACCAATTTTCGGTGGCTAAATATTTGATTCTGGAGGAATTAAATTATATATTATTAATCTACGTTCCGAGTAGATGTTCATAGTATTTTTTATTTCTCAAAATCAAATTTCGGTGAGTGAGAAATTAATACACGAAGGTAGCCACATAAATGGGCATTATGTAAAGATTATGTAAAGGGAGATGAAAGGCTTTTGCCTTATCCCACATGGAATACAAATCATTATTTATCCGAGTTTATTTACTAGAAGGTGTTACAGGTTGTGTAAACTATAACACAAGTGAATGATCACAAGTGGGCCACACGCGCGCGCGCCCGCCCGGCCCAGCCTCGGCATGGGCCTGCCCGGCCTCGCCATGGGCTGGCCTGGCCCTATTGGGCCTGGGTCCAGGTCCACTAAAGTTTTGCCACTCGAAAATGGGCTTGGCCCAGATTCGAGTGATTGTTGGACTGTTGGAGCCCAATGAATCTGGACATTGTAGGTGTCCAGATTCGTGTGACTATTGGAGTTAGTAACTCCTACAGTAGTGATCATCTGAAAAGAGTCCACTACTTGTTTGTTATGGAGTAGTGGGGTGTAACATCTGGGATGTTACAATTGGATTAATGCCCACTACTTTGTTATCTCCTGCAGGTGTTGGTTGGCTATATATACCTTGTTGTGCATTGCAGTTTGTAACACAGAATTCTTACTCCATAAAAAAGCATACACTCATATATTCTGCATTCTGCACTAAGTCCAACAACCCGTCTTCAGCACATTTCTAGTTCGCAGGTGCTTCTGTGTTAGTGGTGCTACTACACAGAAGACGTAAAGCCGTTTCATCTTTGGAAGCAATACGTCAAACCGTGAGCACTAGCCGGGACGTATTTACTTTGCGGAAAGAGATTTATCTCGACTCGGCTTCTGAAAGTTCTATTGACAAGTTGTAATAGCTAGTTCATTTTCCTGATTTGCCATTTTGAAGGCATTCCCGATTCTATACTTTTGAAGTCAACAGTCACAACCACAAGCCTCACATGTGCCAGGAATATCTATAAATACCATGCTACAGTAACTTGATGGTAACTATTCACTCTGCTACTTTTGCCTCTCATTTTTACATTTGCTGTCTTTATATCTCCGTACCTCACAGAATTCGATCACCTGACTTAGGCATCAGAGGGTCTTAGCCGAGGGTGCCTGACGTGTGTTCGTCTGTTTCAGGTTACCCAAGGGCCAAGAACTTGAACCCAATTACCCGAGAGTCCAAGATCCGAAGGTGATCACTAATCCAAATCAATTGGAAACCTTTTAATTTTTTTTTGAATTATTCTAAAATTTGTGTCAATCAAATTATCCAAACAAGAACATTTTATTTTCAGCCCTCTGCTTCACATTGAAACACGAGAATAGTAATGATAATCACGAGGAAATTAAAACCAAACGTACAAAATAAGCTATAGAGACAATTATTTTCCAAACTTGATTGCAAATTTTGGAATATCAATGCGAATGTCAAGGCGTAATGAAGAAGAAATCAAAAATCATAGTAACAAAATCTGGAAAAACCAAAATGAGCCAACAGCACAAGACTCAATGCTAAAGGTGCAAAAAATGGACCGGACTATTGATGCGATTGACACAAAAATGGACCGGGCTATTGATGCGATTGACACAAAAATGACATACGGGATGAATGAAACTCTAGCACAGCCGTTCACGAAGGAGGAGGTGATGGAGGCGCTATCTCAGATGCACCCTACAAAGGCTCCGGGTCCTGACGGTATGTCTGCTATTTTCTTTCAAAAATTCTGGTCCCTCATACACTCTGATATTTTGTCTGTTATTTTAAATGTCCTTAACGGTGATTCTAGCCCCCAGGAGCTTAACCATACCCTTATCGTGTTGATCCCCAAAAATCGTAATCCTGAACTTATAACTGATTTTAGGCCTATTAGCTTATGTAACGTGATTTTTAAACTCATCACTAAATCGCCAATAGACTTAAATCAGTTCTGCCCTTCCTCATTTATTATACCCAGTCTGCGTTCGTCCCTGGCTGTCTTATTTCTGATAATGCCTTGCTTGCATTCGAGACGTTTCACTCCATGAAAAACAATAAGGCTAAAAACAAAGGTTCATTTGCATTCAAACTTGACATGAGTAAAGCATACGATCGTGTTGAATGGCGTTTTCTTAAAAAAGTTATGCTTAAAATTAGGCTGCAGGACAATTTTATTAATTTGATAATGAAATGCGTGTAGACGGTTTCTTTTTCCATTCTCATTAATGGTCAACAGGGCGAGACATTTTCACCATCCCGTAGGCTCTGGCAAGGAGACCCGCTTTCCCCCTATTTGTTTTTGTTTTGTGCAGAGGCATTCTCATCCTTGATTAGGAAAGCGGAATCTAACGGCAGCCTCCACGGGATTCGAACATGCCGGCGTGCGCCGTCAATTTCTCATTTATTTTTCGCAGATGATAGCATCATTTTTGGGAGAGCTAATGAGGCGGAAATTGAAATGACCAAAAATATTATAAGGTGCTATGAGGAAGCATCGGGACAACGCATTAGTGTGGAGAAGTTAGAAATATCTTTTAGCAAAGGGGTGGCGCAACATAAACGGGAACTACTTGCTCACCGCATCGGGGTGAATCTTGTTGAAAAACACGCTATTTACTTGGGTATTCCGGCAGTGGTGGGTCGATCAAAGAAGGATATTTTCAACGGGGTTTTGGATAGAGTAAGAAAAAAACTGAAAAATTGGAAGGGCCGCCTCCTTTCGAATGCCGGGCGGATGGTACTTATCAAATCAGTCGCTCAAGCCATCCCAACCTACCTTATGGGATGTTTTCTTATCCCAAATGAGATCTGCAACAAGGTTAATTCCATGATCAGAGGCTTCTGGTGGGGACAAAAAAACGAAGAGAAGCGAATCCATTGGTGCAGCTGGGCTAAAATGTGTCGTGCAAAATGCAATGGAGGGCTAGGCTTTTGGGATATGCAAAGTTTTAACAAAGCTCTACTAGCTAAGCAAGGGTGGAGATTGCTTCATGCGGAGAATTCCATTTTAGCGACGTGTTTAAAAGCCAAATACTACCCGAATAAGAATTTTCTCGACGCCCCAATTGGATATAATCCATCTTATGTGTGGAGAAGTATTGTGGCGGGACGGAAAATTCTTATGAAGGGAGTTAGATGGAATGTCGGAAATGGGTCTCGTATACGTGTTTGGGACGACCCTTGGATCCCGGATAGACCACAGTTTCGCGCACGACGGAATGAATAGAACGGTCAAGAAGAATTGTGGGTCTGCGACCTTATATCCCCCAGTTCAAATGCTTGGAATACTTCACTGCTGGCTGAGATCTTTTCCCAAGAGGATGTAACGGCCATTAGATCGATCCCTCTTCGGAATACGGCCTGTGAGGATAATATTGCATGGCACTACACTAAAAATGGGGTGTATTCAGTAAAATCGGGTTACAAAGTGGCTAGAACGATCGTGGATTTCGAGGGCCATGCAACGTCGACTTCTGGCTCAAGAAATGAAATCTGGAAATGGCTTTGGAACCTTCAGGTTCCTCCAAAAGTGCAAATCTTTATATGGCGATGCCTACATGATCTCCTCCCAACAAAGAATAATTTACTGAAACGCCGAGCTGTCCCGGATCCTCTTTGTAATCGATGCGGCATAGAATGCGAGTCTCTTGAACACGCACTCCGGGACTATCCTTGGGTGTCGTTTCTCTGGGCCGATTCCCCCCTTCGGCTGGTGCCTACCCCGTCTGATAGATCGGGAACAATTTCGGATTGGCTGCGTTCGATCATGAAGATACCGGAAAAGGAAGTGCATCATCTCTTTGTCATGATTTGCTGGAGCATTTGGTACTCTAGAAACGCCCTTCACTTCCAGAATAAGCAAATTAATCATCTTGCCTGTATTGATATTGCAACGACCAGGCTGGCTGAATTCCAGGCGAATGCTACTCCACTTACACCTTTGAGGAGAACGGTTTTTTCGGAAAAATGGATACCCCCGGAACTGGGTTTTGTCAAGATTAATTCTGATACCTCTATTCGCAAGGAAGCTGGTATGGGCTGTGGTGTTGTCATCCGGGACCACGACGGTACAGTGCTGAAGTGTCTGACACGATTGTACGCGGACGAATTTGCGATTGATATAGCCGAGGCTATGGCTTGCAGGGAAGGATTGTCTTTGGCCAGGGAGATGGGAGCAAGGAAAGTCATTATTGAGACGGACAATTCGGCAATTTTTTACAAACAAAAGAATCAAGCCGTTGATCTTTCCTATCTAGGGAGCATTATTTCTGATATTGTAGTTATGTTTTCTTCTTTTGATAAGGTCGTTCCAAGTTGTGTCAAACGGTCAGGTAATTTTGTGGCTCACTTACTAGCGCGCCATGCCTTTTGTTTGAACTCTTTCGAGTCAGTGGTAGGAGAGGTCCCTACTCACATTGTTGAACTTATTTCTGTGTTTCTTAATATTACTTACTCTGTCACTCTCAAAAAAAAAAAAAAATGCTAAAGGTGCAAAACAAATAGCAATACCAAATTAAGTAATGGACAATCTTTCCAGCTAAGACAACATTAATTAATAATGCGGCTATTGTTGCAGGGTGACTAAATACATGCCTGTCATTGGCGGCTGGGCCTCTGCAAATCATTTAAGGAAAAAGTAAATTGTACGGAACTTAAAAACAATTTTCTGGTCCAAAAACATTTTAGATTTTTAACACATTTATGTATCAAAATTAATATCCTTTGTACAAACTAATCTTGTACATGAGTGTGGTTTTTATACTTGAGATCTAAAACATAGATGTATATATAACAATTGCCAAATTTATTGAAAATTTATATTTTGTTTTTTTTTTTTGTTTTCTTTCTGATTTGTTTTGGATAATTAGTTGAATTAATTACATAAAAACTAATTGTGTTTGGATCCAGTTTATTAGGATCAAGTTGTAAAAAAAAAAAAAAAAAAAAAAGCTTAGGTAGATAAATGAATAATCAATGTCAAACGTTGTTGACCAGTTGAACTAAGCAAGAAGGTGCGTGACACGTTGCCGGGCACTCAATGTTAAGTACTAATAGAATTAAGAATGTTTTTCTTAAACTACATATTAATAATTTTATTTCTTAAAACAGTTCTTGTTATTATTTTAGTAATAGAAGTGATTTTATGTATAAAATATTACTAGAATAACACCCGTGTGTTACACGGGATTTGTTCAAAAAATAAAATTTTAGTGTCTCAAATTTATTTGTGATAGTTAGAAGAAATCGGAAATACTAATTATAAAAACTAAAAAGGAAATTCAAAACTTAGAAAAGTATCAACAAATAATTCGCTTCAAATTTTGAAAAACTTCTTTGTAAACTACATTAGTGGTTCTATTACCAACTGTACCATCTCCAAGCGCAAGCTCAAAATTGTGGATGACTTAATCTTTGTCTCATAAAAGTCACTGATACATTAAATATAACAAAGACGCAATCATATAGGCTTCCTTCCGTCGTCCTTCTCTCATATACGACTTGTCATACAAACTTAAGATCGTCTGATTCTAATTCTAATTAAGAAATAAATAAAAAAGAGCGATTCAAAATCGATAAGGAAATGTTCACTACCGGAACATCAAAAAAAATGAGTTCCATACTTTTTCTTCTCCTCAGGCTTGAATTGCAAATGAGTTTACCATAGCCGCTCACATCGTACCTTTAGACGTTTTTGATTTCTGGGATTACGTTCAAATATTAATAAAAATATATATTTGAAAAATACATAAAATATCAAAATACAAAATAATGGGCATTTTCCGGATTCTCTCTACCATCCTTTTCGTACATATTAATGAAAATTTAACATCATAATACAAAAAACTATCCACCTATTAAAACACAGCTTTTGTGGTATGACTAATTATTAATTATCCTTTTATATATGGAAATACAAATTACTCAAAACTGTCCAACTATTAAAACACCGCTTTTGTGGTATGACTAATTAATTAATTATTCTTTTATATATGAAAATACAAATTACGACCAATTAATTTTGAGCATATAACCTTTTCTATCCTAAATTATGTGAGTAGCAAACAAAATTTAGTTTTATTTATTTAACCTCAGATCATGTTGTATATTGATTAGGCATCAGATAGAAGTTTGAAATTTGATTTTTTTTTAAAATTGGTAACTACTCGATAATTTTAATTTCTATATATAAAAGAATAAATTTTTTTCGAGAAAATAATTAATTAGGCATACCACAAAAGCTATGTTTTAATAGGTGGACATTTTTTGTATTATGACGTTTTTTTTTTTAGAGAGAATATTATAATATTGAATTTTCATTAATATTTGTACGAAAAGGAATTAAGGTGGTGAGAATCCGGAAAATGCTTATTATTTTATATTTTGATATTTTATATCCCTTTCCAATTTGTCAATCTTTCTAAGTTAGTTGTCAATCATAGAATTGGTATTTAATTAGCCAACTTGAGTTATGGAAGCAAATCAATATATAATTAGAAGCCAAAAAATCAAAGTAAGTGATCTAATTGATAGTTGATAGTTATATATGGAAAATCAATTTATCCAAAAAAAATCTAATTTATAATTGGAAGAATAAAGTGTTGGCACAGTTTACCACGTGGTTAAATGTGAAGTTGACACATGGATTTGAAAGACTAAGGTGTTGACACATGGACCAAATTGCTGGGGTGATGACATGTGGCAGTTTGTTTTTTCTTTTAGTATATAGGGTTGATTATTTTGGAAAATGAAATTGTCATGTAGTGTAATGTAAAAATTAAAATGATAAGATTGACTCAGGCACTATTAGACTTCCACTAATAAGTTGTATGTTTAGCTCCAGAACTCAAAACATGGGAAGTCGAATTCCAATACAAAATATTGGATTATGGATACCATGTCACTTGCATATTCTAATTGGAAGTTTGCCAACTATTTCTGTTTTTTTCTTGTATAAGCATAATCATGTCTTAGTGATATATATCTATATATATAACCCTATATTTAGCAAAACTCCAAAAATGACTTTCTTCAATATAATCAACATATATCTTGGGAGAACAAACAAGCTGGTAATATGTTTGTATTATTGAGAAAAACTAATTTGTTGCAACTACGAATATAGAAAAAAAAAATAAAAAAATCTAACCATCTTTGTCAGGGGATGTTATTGCTTTCCGAATATGTACGAAGAAATGGTCACCATAAAAAGAATATAAACCTCAGAAATATGGACAACAATAGCCACCACTTAGTGGTGGATATATGGCAATTTTACATTTCAATTTTGGCCGGTGATATTTTTGTACTTTAGATTTCTCTTTTCTTTTTTGCAATATTAGTTGCGAATATTTTTATTTTATTTTATTCATTTAGCTATAGTCATTTTCTCCAGTCCAACTAATGTAGGAAAAAAAAGAGGAGAAAAGTGATGCTACCTGAAATTATAGATCTACTCACGAAGCTCCTGAAGGCTCCACGTGAAGTAATATTCATAGTCAGATAACTGGTCTGCAACATGAACAGTCGATTATGAAGGCCTTGGTTATTTTAGGAAAGCCCATCAATTGCTTAAGTCAGTAAAGATTCTAAAATTAATCCAAAGTACATGATATTTGCGCGAAACATAGATTCTTTACAAAAGACTGGAGAATGACTATTTTAATCTAGAACTTTGGGTTTCATGGGCTTTGTATAGTAGTTTGGGCATCATCAGCCAGTGAATCATAATTTTGGCCCCAATAAGCAATATTATGGGCAAATGATAAATAATTTTAGAATTAGATAATAAAATAAATGGATAATAATCTAAAATTAGTTTTACCCCATCAAAAAGGAAAATGATTTTAAGGACAATATTTTGATAGAAAAATCTCAAATAACTGCAAATTACAAACTAAAGATTTCTGTTGGGGTAAAAATATCCTTTTATTATCAATATATAATTCAATTTATATATTTGTTTAATCCCATTAATTATCCAGTAATTAATGGGTTGCAGATAGAATAACCCGGCCCAAGGGGTCCGGGTCTGGCCCAAGAGGCCCAGTACTACCCAGGTATATAAAGGTACATCCGCTTCATTTGTAAGTAATTCAGTCATAATTTCATAATTCATATTCAGTATTCGTTTACTGTCTTATATTTTCCTTTCATCCACCGTGCTGACTTGAGCGTCAGAGGGGCCTCCCTAGACAACCCCCAAGGCCCGTCTAATGTTCGCATATGTGCAAACAAGTTCCCATAAAAAGACTTCCAGCTTTGGGAGAAGAAGATTTCTCGCTTGGGGAAAAGAAGACTTGGACTAATTCAGAAACATTGGCTTGGAGTGATCTGCCCTGAAAAATCAGCATCACTTTGGCGCCGTCTGTGGGAAATAGCCAAAGTGCACGAAGATGCATACCCAATCTCAAGCACACAAAGCCCGGAATGCTCTAAGGCACAAAGTCGCGGTCGGAGCTGCTGGGAGACTGCCCCGGGCTCTGCCCGCCACTGATGACCCTGACTTGGAAGGTCAGAGAGGAGATGAAGGATGCGGCGAGAATCGTGAAGAGCCATCATTAGCGGAAGTATCCTAAGTTGATGGTCGTGGAGCCAGGAATCAGCATAAGGAACTACCACATGGAAGACAGGAGGCCAGCCCCCCTCCTCTGCCACAACCAAGGAGAGTGTCGCTCCCTCTTCCTTAGGGGGCTCCACCTGCTAAAGATGTTCACTTGACGCGTAAAGCCCTCCAAGCTCTTCTCGAAGAAGCTGCTCGAGCTGCTTTGAGGAATCATGTCGTGGCAGAAGCCGTGCGGAGACCTCCCCATAGCTTCGCCAGATGCTGAAGACCCCAACTTAGGGGAAGGAGATAGAAGAAGTGAAGGACTTGGAGAAAATCAAGAAGAGCAGCACGCTCCCGCTGGAAGAGAAGCTAGGAATGGAGCTCAATGCTCCCAACTTCACACTCACATGCCCGCAGAAGAGCCTCAAGCGGTACACATTAGTTAACCCAACTCGCGGACCACCGCCTTAGGGAGGAAGTACACTGGCCTCTGCCATCTTGACCGAGCCGTTGGCCTCGGGCATCAAAACATCCAACCTTCCAGAGTATGATGGAACTGGAGGTCCCCAAGAGCGCTTAAACAAATTCTATGCGAAGACAAATACGACACGACAGACGCTTCCTACTGTAAAGTGTTCTGGACAACTCTGACCAAATGCGCACTGACTTGGGTCAATCAGCTTCCAGTTGGATCAATCACTGAGATGGAATAACTCAGTGATGCTTTCATGCGACAAAACTCCATCAACCGGAAATTTCCTATGTCCATTGCCCACATTTTTCAAGTAAAACATAACGAATGAGAGTCGATGCAAAACTGATAAGTGTAAAATATATGTGCATTTTAGGGCTTAAAATGATATAATTGATGCATTTGCACGTATATTCAGTGTGTTTTGGTTGGTTTCCTTTGTTGGGCGTGATACTGCATATTCTTGTAACTTCTTACAGGAAATGGAGCTAAATTGGATAAAAAGAGATATCACGTTCCAAAGTATATGTCAAGAGATAATATACGAGCAAATATGTGAAGGAGATAAGCATGGACGATCGAACAAAATGGAATTTCCTTCAAAAATGTTCAAATGCGCTAACAGTTTCTGATACTGGCAGGGTTTAGTATTTTGGCCATAACTTTCTATACAAAATTGTTATTGAAGTGACCAAGTGCCTATGGAAAAGTTAAGAGAAAGAAATACAACTTCCATGAAGACCCCAGGAGCTAATTCAGACAATAACACGGTCAAAAATACGTCACACAGCCAGACCGTGTGGTATCACACGACCATGTGAAAATGCCGGTGTGGAATGACACAACCGTGTGAAAAAGGGAAGAAACTGGGGACGGAACCAGGCCCACACGGACAGACCATGTGAAACCCACACGGGCGTGTGGGAAAAGGCTGCTGGTGTGAAAATCCACACGGCCGTGTGGTGCTACACGGCCAGGCCGTATGGGATACTGCCAAACGCGTTCTTTGGAGTTCTTCTCCCATTCAAACTCTACAAGTGACCGCTCCAAGCATCTATTTAAAGGGGACCAAGGCCTCAACAAATTTTCATCATCCAATACAACTGGATACATAGAAAACAAATCAAATAACACAGAAACGAAGGAATCGAAGAGCTTCTGAGAGGAAAAGGCTAGGTCGCAAAGAACACCACAAAGCTTTCGCATCTAGGGAGCACAAGAGCTTCGAGGACTTGGAATAGGAATCCATCCTGACAAGAAGGAGTTTTCTTTCTATGTCTAAGAACTATTGTCTGTGTTTATATGATGTCTAAATATTGATTCGGATTTGTCTATGAGTTTGTAATCAATGTTTGGCATATTTTTTGGATCTTAGGGGCATAATCGAAACTATGGATTTATATTAAATATGACTATTTGTTTTCTTAATTGCTTCATGCATTCTATTTTATGAATTCGAGTGCTTATTTGTAATTGCTTTTTATCTAATCAATAAATTGCATGTCATATTTGTTATTGCAAAATTTCGAACGATGAGCTCTAACAAAGACGAAAATCAAATTCAGACATGAAACATGTGTGACAGACTTGTTTGTGGGGAGTCATTCAATTCATAAATCTTTTTGGAGTTAATAAGAATTATAACGTTCTGACCATACTACAATTGTTATTAATTGACAGTTTACGCACCACCTGACCAGGGGAGTAAATGAATTTAGGAATTGAACCCATAGAATTGCATGAATTGGTTTTTAAAACTTTATTCGCATTTAATATTGAAGAAGCATGTTGAGATTATGTGCCTAAGGTTGCTCCTAAAGATGTTGAAACTACTTGTGGGGTTCACAAATTTATTTTATTTATTGTTTTTATTTTCGATTTTAGTTAGTTAAATTACTCAATATTCGGCCACTTCAATAAAATTGGAATACGATGTTATTATAGCATAAGTGTTTCGAGATTCAATCCCTGAGGAATACGACCTTGCTTGCCATTATTCTATAAACTACACTGTACACTTGCAGTTGTATGAACCAAAACAATTTTTGGTGAACAAAAACGTCATTAAACAATTCATGGAAGCCGCCAACTCCAAAGCTGGGAACACTAGGCATGAAGACAGACCACCGAGAATATGCGAGGATGGTCCCCTCTTTCTGGAGGGATGCCCATCATCTGCTTAAGAGGCGCCCTTTACCCAAGGGGGCGCCCTTTCCCAATTTTCTCCTCTCCGAGGAGTACCACGAGCTAAAGAAATCTCACCAGTTCAAGAAGTCATTCAAGCTTTATTAAAGGAAACCATCCAAGACACACTGTCGTAGCAGGCCACAGCAGCAACTACATGAAGACCCCTCATAAGGGCACCCTGCCATAGCAACAACTGCAAGAAGACCCCCATAGATCCACCACCGGTGGATGATCCTAACTCGACTGGAATATAAGATAACTAAACTCCAGACAACCATCATGCTGCTAGAGAATAAACAGGAATTGGAATCCAGCTAGGACATTCACAAACTCCCCTCGACACCCAGGTTCAGAAGTCAAGAGCCATCTAGACTAGTCAAGATACCTATGGAGCAAATAACCCCTTATAGAAGAGCATAACTTTCCAGAAAACCTATCGACAAACCATCCTTAACTAAAGAAAGCTCCGCAAAATCTCCATTCATTGGAGAAGTACATCCCAACACGAAAGGAGAAAGAAATGCTCAACTCTTTGGAGAAGACGAAGACTCCAAAGATGAAGAAAGTTGAACCACAACCCAAGAACCCATCGCACACGGAACAAGAAGCAGCCAAACGCCACTTCCCCTCACACTCGTGCAAGAATGTAGTTGCCAGTACCCAACTATGTCGTTGAGTGTTCCCACTTGGCATTCTCTCTTGACAAGAGGATCCCTCATATCTCCTCGACTCTCAAATTTCTACTCAAGTCGCTCAAGAGAAATAAATACATTCACTAAGACCACTCAGAGAAGCCAGACACAATCTAGAGCCCCGAGACTCTAAAATAGAAGCATAATTCATTCAACTCTACCGTGAAACTACTCCCTAGAGATGTCAAGACTTCACAACTCCTGAAGATCAACAAAGAAAGAGACCCACAACGAATACTTGGACGATAATTATCCTATTAAACTCACATCAAGAGAGACTCATACATTGTGGGAGTCATTAACATCATTTACAGAAGCCCAGGAAATGGAAACCAGGAAGTACACTTCCAACATACGACGAGGATAGGCACCACTCCCAGACAGAGGACACCAAGCTTCAGTAAAGAAAATAAAGTGCCCGCAATACCTGGAACATAAGACTGTTTGATAAATGGTTTTATCATGATTTTGATGATTTTGTTTTTATACCAAAACAATGTTTTTAAAGGTTGTCCAAATACTCCTAAATGATTTAAAATGGTTTTAATATTTTCCGGAGTAATTCTTCAAGTTTTATTTTCGACAAATTGGACAACACATTTAATGATTTTGTATCAATGGGTTTTTACATCCAAACTATATTTCTAATGTTGTCCTAAATACTCCCGATTGGTTTAAAATATTTTTACTAATTTTTCGGAGTATTTCTTGAGGTTTATTTTCGACAAAAATCGGATAATATTTTATTTTTGAGGTCAACCGGTCGCCCTAGAGGACAACCCGTACCTGAACGCATTTTATACTTGAAAATAGAGAACATGCTGAGGGGTGTCAACCTGTGTGTCAACCGGTATGGTCGACCGGTCGACCCCGGTCGATCGGCAGTCGTCGTCGGCCGTCGACAGGGTGTCGACCGGTGTCTGGGAGCAAACTTGAAACAGAACCTCCTGGATTCGTTTTTGGGTTTTGTTCAACCGACCTGTGTAAATGTGTATTCTCATTTTCAAACGTCTATTTGTGCGCGACCGGTCGCCCTCAAGTTTGACAGCAAAATTCTAACCGTTGAGTTTGCAGACAACTTTTCCTTAATTTGTGGGATGTATTTCTAACAGCTCTTTTCTTCAATTGTCTTGTAATTTTTTACAGAATTCATGTCCCCAAGAGGAGCCTATCATGTACAAGACATCTTCTATAAATAGAGGAAGAATTGAAGCAACACAATAAGAGAGAAAACTACAACACAACAAGATACACTCAAGAATACACTTGTTCTTACATTGTCTTATTTCTTGTTGTAATTTGCCTAGCTATTCACTTTCACATTCTTGAGGTCTAGGCTATTCTTGATTACACTTGTACTCAATTGTATAATTCATTATCTAGTTGTAATCTTGAATTTTTGGGTTATCATTCAACACAAGATATCCTTGTGAGTGTTCTTGTGGTAAGAACACACTTGGGTGATCTAGGTGTTAGGTGTGAGAAGATTGTGGTAATCTTCTTGTTGAGGTGTTGAAGAATTTGGTATTCTTCAAGGTTGAAGATTGTGGTAATCTTCACAAGGTGCCGTTGGAGATTGTGGTAATCTTCAAGAGAGATTGTGGTAATCTCAAAGGTGGTGTTGAAGAAGAGTGTGGTGCTCTTCAAAGTGTTGTTGTAAGTTGGTGATGTATTAATTTTGGTAATTAATAAAATCTTTTTTCTTTTTGAAATCCATCCCGGATATACTGGGGTGGTAGAGGATTAGGCCCTAGGTGGGTTATACCTCCATAAATCGACGTGTATTGTTTACATTCCACACCTTTATTATTGTCTTTGAGCTTTCGGTTCAAAAAAGAGGGTAAACCAAAAAAATGGAGATAATCTATTCACCCCCCTCTAGATTATCGTAGTCGCTTGGACTTACAAGTGGTATCAGAGCCAAACTCTTTGGCAAGCTCGTTTCACATCGCGAGTGAAGAGGAACGATCGTCGGCTAAGAACGAAACTCATCTATCCGGCACCTCCACCACCAAGCCACCTCTATTTGATTCCAAAAATTATATATTTTGGAAAGAAAGAATGGAATGTTATTTACAAGGTTGCGGGTTCGATATTTGGAATGTCGTCATAAATGGAGAAATCATTCCAATGATAAACACACCACACACCTCCAAAGGCTTCAAAGAGCTCAATGATGAAGAGAAGAAAATCATCTCCTTAAACGGTAAAGCTCTCAATATTTTGTATTGTTCATTTACTAATTTGGAATATGAACATATTGTAGGAATTCGATCGGCACATGAAGTATGACAAAAATTAGAAGCCATCTATGGAGTATTTGCAAATGAAAGGAGTCAAACAAAAGTATCTACTTCTCAAAGGGATACAAGCTCAAATCTAAGGAACAAGTCTCTTACAACTCCCAACTATGAAGAAGTTGAATATTGTTTTATGGGCATCGAAGAAGAAAACGAGGTATGTCTTAAACCCTCTACTTCTTATGATATTGTTATTCAAAATGATTATAGTGATTTGCAAAATGATTTTGATGATCTTCAAAATGAATTCCAAAATTTACTTGTTAAGTACAAAAATTTGAAAAAGGAATTCAATGTTTTGAAAAATGAAAAGGATAGCTTATTTACTTCATATGAATCACTATCATGTGCTCACACCACCACACTTGACAAGGTTAGAAACCTTGAGAAACAAAATAGTACTCTTGTTGAGGATATTAATTGCATGAAAAAGGATTTATCTAAATCCAACTTGAGTACCGATGAAATTGTTGATTGTTGTGATAATTCGAAACTAGAACTTGATCATAAGCTTAATGATGTTAATCATATGAAAAAGAATCAAGTCTCTAAGCATGTTGGTCATTATGCTCCTAGAATTATTACTTGCTTTTATTGCGGTAAAAAGGGTCATACGGTAAATACTTGTCGGGCTAGAAATAGCTCTAATTATTGTTGGAGACCTAAAAGTCTCAAAGCTAATCCTAAAGGACCCAAGGACTTGAGGGTACCACAAAATAATATTTTATTAGGTACCCGGCGAAATAATAATCGGAGAAAATTCATACCGCCAAAAAGACATCAAATCATGACCAATTCATTTGATCAAAGAAGGAGAAAACATTTTCAACAAAGCCAATTTCCAAGAAGATGATATAATCAAAAATGGGAATAACACAATCCTTGGAAATGGCAAGGACATCATCAACAAGATGATTTTCAAAGAAGAAGAGACCATCAACAATGGGAAGGTAACAAACCTTGGAAATGGAGTAATCAAAGAAGCCATCATCAACAAAGTGACTTCTCAAGGGAAAGATATCATCAACAATGGGAAAGACACAACCCATGGAAACGGCGTAATTGGTAAACCGTATATCCCCATTTAAATATGCATTTTATTTTATTTCTATGCATGTTTTTATTTGTGTCTTAATTGCAAATGAGTTTTCATGTATTTAATTTTAAATTAAGGTCTTCAAAACTTATTTGTATTTTTAAAACCTTTTGAAAAAGGAGACCTTACATGTTGTTTTTAAAACTCTTGTGCATTTTTGTAGACTAAAGTGTATTATCATCTCTTATGGATTTTTATGGCATGAGCTTACTTGTGATATCTCTAAGCCTACATTTTTATCATTATGATTTGTGCTAGATTTGTTTTAAGAATTATGTAGGATTACATATTTTCACAAATGACCATTTACGTCATCACTTGTCAAGAAAGGCATAAATTATCGAGGTACTTTTACTTGTGTTATTCTTACTCTTATAGACTCGATATATGTATTGCCATGTGCCTATGTGCTTATTTTTCATAGTATTTCATACAAGTGCCATTAAGAGGATTTTTAGATTTTTTTTGAAAGGCACTATTCGATATTTGATTGCACATATTTGCTTCGTCAACTCTTGTTCAAATATTTTTCTTTAATGAGGTCTCAACTATATGCTATCGGATTTTCAAATTTCAAAAGAGACCTTTGTAGCTTTCTTAAGCTTATTTGAACTTGCATGCTTTATTAGACTTTTGATGATATTCTAAATGCATAGTATGTGTTTTTTGCTTCATGGTCTATATATATAGTATCTATTTCTACTATGCTCTTATGCAAGATATTTTGTGATTGATGATTGAGGCATGTTTTTTACACTTGGGCTATTTTTTCTGGCTTATATAAGCGATGCCGGTAATGAGTTTGTTAAGTTGTGTAGATGAGAAATGAAGTACTCCAAATATTAGTTACCTCAAAATATTTGGATGTAAATGCTCTATCATAAACACCTTAGATCAATTGGATGCCCTATGATGATAGTGATGAAGAAGACAAAAAGGGTATTCCGGAACAAACTCGATGACCAAGGCAACATTGGTCGAACTAAGGCAAGATGGTTATATTTCAAAAGAACTCTTGAAGGAGTTAAGCATTGAAGAAAGAAGAATTGTCTCAACCTCTATGACTAAAGATTGACAAAGGTTTAGAAAGGCATATCGGCCGACAAATAAATCCGAGGTATGTTTTCTTGTATTATTTCTATAGACTCGACATTCCATATGCCTTACGTCTATATGCTCGACTTCAAAAAACAAATCCCAACGAATCTCATTAAAGTGCCGTTAAATGAGATTTTCAAAGACACTTCTTCTTATGACTTGTTCATCCAAAGTTTTAAGATGTTATTATTTTTCGGGATAACAAGTCCGGTGTAACTTTTATTTTTCAAAATATGGTTCGTCATAATCGAACTAAACTTATTAAGATTCGATATTTTTTAAGGGGATTGCATGTTTTAACAAAAACTTGAAGATGTGTTTAATTCCGTCTCAAGGATAACTCGCGGATCTTTTAATCGCTCACCGCCGAGTATTTTACCTCATTTCGAGCTTGATTATGACATAATGTATATTGAATGAGGTCTACGTTTGCATTTTGCACGTTTTTAAAACTTAGGGGCGAAAAATCAGATTTTTGGATCAAACTTCGTATTTTTAGACAGAACTCAAACAGTGGGCTGACTGGGGCAAGGCCGACCGGTCACCCATGCCGTCGACCGGTCGCCCTTGCCCATGACCGGTCACCCTAAGGGATTTTTTGGTTTAAAATGGTTCTGTTTTCCAAACTTAGCATTTTTGGCTTTTTTGATTCATTTTTCGTCCCCTTTGCAAATTTCACACATAATTCACTTCAAATGAGTTTTGTTGCATGAATTACATAGTTTGGGGATTTTCTAGCTCGATTATATTCATCATTGCTCGTCTTCACCGATTAAATGGTAAGAATTCTACTTCCTTATCTCAATTGGGTTGAACCCTTGAGAACTTGGCTTATATGTATATTTCTTAATGTAATTCTTATATATTTGTGTTGAGCATGATGATTGTTGATGGATGATATTTATAAGATTGCATTTGGTGATGAAAAACTTGGCTTGATTTCATTTACAAGGGCTATATATATTTTTCAATTTTTTACGCCCGCCAAGTGTTCGATAAAATGTCTCAATGAAAAACTCATCACCTACATGATTCTCTCGATTTCAAAAGTCTCATATATTTATAGAGATCATGTTTTTGCAAATCAAATGATTTTCATAAGCTTCTACAAGTCGTATGATCGACTTTTCCCTCCCATTTGGCCTATAAGCTTCATTGTTCAAATAGCTCGATACATCGGCTTAGTTGCGCACTTTGATATGATTATATGATGTTTTTATCGTGCTACCATTCTTTTTGATGATTCCAAAGGGGGAGAAACAGGTTATAAGCTCATTAGCTCATAAAAGCTAAGTTAAGCTCAACGAAAAGAAGCTATAAGTTGTGGCTATGTAAAGCCATAAGTTGTGGATCATATTATGTCCACTTGATGTATTATGGTTATGTATGATTCTTGGTCCATTGGTTGTAGTATGGACTTATATATGTTTCTAATGATGTCTCTTTGACATGGGGAGCTTTTAAGTTTTTGATACTTAAGCTCAATATCGAAAAGCTAAGATTTTAGCTTATGTTTAAGTTGCTTCTATATTACTCTTGTTGTGCATATTGATAGGGGGAGCATTTGAAAGCTAAGATTTTAGCTTATGTTTAAGTTGCTTCTATATTACTTTTGTTGTGCATATTGATAGGGGGAGCATTTGCTATATGTGTTTGAATATCTCTACTCCCATCCTTGTGTTTATATTGCGCGGAATGTTGTTGCTCTCAACGGATATTTAGTTTTGACCGGAAAACTTGTTTTGTTTTCAAAATCGCCTCTTAAAATTGTTTTGTTTTCAAAATCGACCTCGTTAAAATTGTTTTGGTTTGTAATCATCAAAAAGGGGGAGATTGTTTGATAAATGGTTTTATCATTATTTTGATGATTTTGTTTTTATACCAAAACAATATTTTTAAAGGTTGTCCAAATACTCCTAAATGATTTAAAATGGTTTTAATATTTTCCGGAGTAATTCTTCAAGTTTTATTTTCGACAAATTGGACAACACATTTAATGATTTTGTATCAATGGGTTTTTACATCCAAACTATATTTCTAATGTTGTCCTAAATACTCCCGATTGGTTTAAAATATTTTTACAAATTTTTCAGAGTATTTCTTGAGGTTTATTTTCGACAAAAATTGGACAACATTTCATTTTTGAGGTCAACCGGTCGCCCTAGAGGACAACCCGTACCTGAACGCATTTTATACTTGAAAATAGAGAACATGCAGAGGGGTGTCAACCTGTGTGTCAACCGGTATGGTCGACCGGTCGACCCCCTGGTCGACCGGTGCCGTCGACCGGTGTTTGGGAGCAAACTTGAAACATAACCTCCTGGACTCGTTTTTGGGTTTTGTTCAACATTTGGCCGAGGGACGACCGGTCGGACCCCCCGTCGACCGGTCGCCCTGTGTAAATGTGTATTCTCATTTTCAAATGTCTATTTGTGCGCGACCGGTCGCCCTCAAGTTTGACAGCAAAATTCTGACTGTTGAGTTTGCAGACAACTTTTTCTTAATTTGTGGGATGGATTTCTAACAGCTCTTTTCTTCAATTGTCTTGCAATTTTTTACAGAATTCATGTCCCCAAGAGGAGCCTATCATGTACAAGACATCTTCTATAAATAGAGGAAGAATTGAAGCAACACAATAAGAGAGAAAACTACAACACAACAAGATACACTCAAGAATACACTTGTTCTTACATTGTCTTATTTCTTGTTGAAATTTGCCTAGCTATTCACTTTCACATTCTTGAGGTCTAGGTTATTCTTGATTACACTTGCACTCAATTATATAATTCATTATCGAGTTGTAATCTTGAATTTTTGGGTTATCATTCAACACAAGATATCCTTGTGAGTGTTCTTGTGGTAAGAACACACTTGGGTGATCTAGGTGTTAGGTGTGAGAAGATTGTGGTAATCTTTTTGTTGAGGTGTTGAAGAATTTGGTATTCTTCAAGGTTGAAGATTGTGGTAATCTTCACAAGGTGCCGTTGGAGATTGTGGTAATCTTCAAGAGAGATTGTGGTAATCTCAAAGGTGGTGTTGAAGAAGAGTGTGGTGCTCTTCAAAGTGTTGTTGTAAGTTGGTGATGTATTAATTTTGGTAATTAATAAAATCTTTTTTCTTTTTGAAATCCATCCCAAATATATTGGGGTGGTAGAGGATTAGGTCCTAGGTGGGTTGAACCTCTATAAATCGGCGTGTGTTGTTTACATTCTGCACCTTTATTATTGTCTTTGAGCTTTCGGTTCGAAAAAGAGGGTAAAATCAAAAAGATGGAGATAATCTATTCATCCCCCCTCTAGATTATCGTAGCCGCTTGGACTTACAAAGACTACAAGATTTAGGAAGACCAAGTTTGGACCAACCCAGGGTTCTCGCACATAGTCGATTTGAATTAGAAAAATGGTTTGAGAAGAACAAATGTGTTTTCCAATCTATACGCTCGAGTTGAGTCACTTTATCCATATTTCCCTACCTTAACCAAAGAGCATTCATTACAACCTTAAATAAAGTCCTTTATGATTTGTGAATTGCATACAAACGAGAGGCGGAGATGTGAGACGATTTGCTAGCATATGGTAATTCTTTATCATTGATATGACTTGAGCGAATACACGTCCTTTATCATGCTAGTGAGTAGAGTATACACTTTATCCTAGAGAGGTGTGATTTGAAGTGTTTTACCATGATTTTTTATAAACTTGTGCTCCGTGTTTGCTCTTTGAAACTTGGTTGATTTGTGCTTGATGTCTATGGATAGATGACATGAATTGTGATGCATTGTTCTTGAGTGCTCTTCTTTACCCCATTTGTTTTGTTTTGTTTGTAAAGTGTTGACCGGGACTGTCAACAGTTTAAGTTTAGGGGTTTGATTGACTTGTGTTTTGCATGTATTTTGGGCTTAATATTGGCTAGAATGTGTTGATATGCATGCATTATATGAGTAAATGGGGTTTTATTCTTTTTTTTGTGGAAAAGGATTACGCTTTGCTCGTTTTGTAGGAATTTATATATATTTGTAGCATTTTGGCAACAAATCGGGCATTGCAACCGCCAATACTTGACATGTTAGACGAAGTTTGAGTCGAATTAAGGAGAAGTCGGACGAACCGGCCAAGAAACGAAAGGAAATGGCCAAGTGTTTGATGATACAGGTGAGCACGGGCAGGGCGTGCTTCCCTAGCACGCCCGTGCTCGACCTATACCTGAAGAAGAGAGTGTTTGGCCTATAGCACGGGAAGCTCGTGCCATATGGGCACGCCCGTGCTCCTCTCGGGAAATTGGACAATAGGTTCGGTACCCAGCACGGGCTGGGCGTGCCAATGAGGCACAGTCGTGCTCCTCTGTGGGAAAAACAGAGTTGGACTCGTTTTGACTAGGTTTTCGACCCAAACGAAGTACAAATAGACACGGGGCGGCCACAAATAGGACACGCTGATTTTTACCCTAGAAACCAGAGAAAAGAGATTTTCCACCGGAAACTTCGAGAGATCGATCAAGACCGCAACCACACCTTCGAGGATTGAAGATACATCGAGAGATCGTCATCATCCCCGAGTCACTCATTCCATCGTATCGTTATTTCAATTAGTTAGATTTTTATTATGAATAATTTGTCTATGAATTGTTTATCTTCAATGTCTGGCTAAACATCTTGTGATTCCCGGGTTTGGGAGTAGGTTAATAAACACGTTTATTTGATGATTAAGGATAATTGAAGTTAATGTTTTCTTTCTCTACTCAAGTACTTTGCTTTAATTCTTGTTTTATCAAAAGGTCTTTGATCTAAACTTGTTTGATGTATTGATTCATAATTCTAACCTATGAGTTTCAATACTAGATCTTGAGTACTTGACACAAATAGATTGCATGATTGAGAAGTCTGTGAATATTTGTGAGATCTTATAATCTGTTGAACTTTTGGGAGTTGGGTATCTCATGTTGAGTAGAGATGCTAGCATAGATATTCCAATCAACGCTTTTACATACATCTCGAGAGAGGGGGTAAATTACTGTGGTGATTGGTCTATAGAGAAGAATACATTTAACCTTGGTTTGCTTAATCTGAGCATAAAAGTGGGATATTAACCGAAACCATAACCCAGGAATCCATCCATCCATACTTGATCTTTTAATCATTCTTTGCTTTGTTATTTTAGGATTAATTTCTGCTTTAGTAGTAATAAAACCAACCCTTCAAATTTCGATAGTTTAGATAAAAATAGGACTATTATAATCCAATACTTGGTTCATTAATTTATTAGTCCTTGTGGATTCGACCTTGCAAACTCTATTCTATAAACTGATACGTACACTTGCGGTGAAGCTAAAAAAATAGGCGAACACGCTCCAAGAGGAAGATTGATCCCTCTAGTGATGTTACACACTCCAGGAGAAAAAGTGATCCCTTTAGCGGTATTATGCGCTTCAGGAGGAAGAGTGATCCCTCTGGTGATGCTACACGCTCAAGGAGGAAAATGATCCCTCTAGTGATGATACGCACTCCAGGAGAAAAATTAATCTCTCTCGTGAAGCTACGCACACCAGGAGGAAGAGTGATCCCTCTAGTGAAGCTACGCGCTCTAAGAGGAAGAGAAATTCCTCTAGTGATGTTACGCGCTCCAAGAGGAAGAGTTATCTTTCTACTGATGCTACGCGCTCCAAGGAGAAAACGTTACCCCTATAGTGATGCTACGTGCTCCATGAGGGGAGGGGATCCCTCACGGGCGGGGTCCTCGTAAATTTCGGTGTTCACAGAGGGTTGGAAAATTTATTTTGTCGATTTTGATGAATGCCATGTAAAACTTAAACTAGAAAGTTGGCACCCCATTTTCCTTGTAATTTGTATTGTAATAGATAGGGCTGGAAAAGTTGAGTCAAGTCAGCTTTGCCTAGAAATGCAAGAAGTTAAGTCAATCAAGATCGGAAGTGAAGACTCACTGCGGAGACGGTGAGTATGGCAAGGAAGAGAATTCAAGAACTCGACTGAAGGTGTATCAGCTGTGAAATAGCTGCATGAAGAGTCAGTCAAGTCAACTCAAGAAGCCAAGTCTCAAGTTGAAGTAACAGATGAGTCATCCAAAGATAGGAAGCTAACTCAAGTCACCTGGGGAATAAAAGACTGCAGTCAAGTCAAGACAACTGAACAAGATCCGTTGATGAAAGTCAAGAATGTTACTCAAAGTAGTAACCTGTTAAAGTTGTCAAAGATAAAGTGTTAGTTCCAATTGTGTGCAAAAGGAACAAACCAATGGAAAGATCGCACAAGTGTCGATCTGTTGCCATCCGCAAGACATTAAATACAAGGAAATGTCAACATCAAGGACTGCAACAAGACAAGCCAACGAACACAAGTGACTTTTGAAAATTAGCCTATCTCTTCAACGGGCAGATTTTTGAAAGTTCACTATAAAAGGCTGAGGAATCTCATTGAGAATGGGTTACCTGAACCACGAACTAGCAAGCATTATTCAAACTGTAACCTGCAAAATATTCTCAAGATATTCAAGCAAAATCCTCAAGCCTAAATCTCGAAGGACATCAATCCAACACAAAGCTGTGAAGGAAAGATAACTTCAAACTGTTGAAGAGGAAACTTTTGAAGAATCAAAAGGGGTCTACTTTCCAAGGAGGATTGTAGGAAGGTTCAAGGTCGAACCAGTATCAAGTTATTGGAGGACTTCGTGATCAAATCCAAGAAGCTTGAGAAAGTGAGCTGAAGTAGCAAGACAGACAATTTGCCTGTGAAGAAGAAAAGCGAGTCGGACGAAGAACCATTTGTGTGACCAAGGCATCTCTAGACTGAGTCCAAGGAGCAAGTCAGCTGTGTGATCAAGACTTGTCTCTAGACTGTTAACCACTTTGTGAACTGATTATTACTTAGTGGATTCCTCCAAAAGTTGGAGAAGAGAGGATTAGAAGAATTACCCCATCTTCGAACCTCTATAAAAATTATTTGTGTCGTTTATATTTCAGCACTTTTATTTCTGCATACTTATTTATATCTGCTGATAAATTGCTATCTAACTGATTAATAACTAAGTGCTAAAATCAAGTGTTAAAACAAGTTTAAAACAAATCAAAGGGTGTTAAGTCTTCCGCTGAAGAACTCAACACAGCCAAGTTAAGTTTCAGGTTAAACAGTTGAGTTATTCTATCAACAGCTCTATCGAGTCTGTTGAGTGGCTAACCCTGCTGAATAACCAATTTAGTCCATCAAGGACTTAGCTGTTTGTGTTAACTCTGTAATATTTTAAAAGGACTAAAATCGAAAAGTTGGTAAGGTTTATTCAACCCCCCTTCTAAACCTTACTTACACCCCTTGGGACCTACAGTCGGGGAGGGTGGATGAGTGGTCTTCCTAAAATAAACATCATACGGTGCTCCTAAAGGGGATGGGCTCCCCCATGGGGAGGTCCTCGTAAATTTTCCCTTCTCCGATGTTCCCGGAGGGGAGGGGTCTCCTTGTAGGGGATCCTCGTAAAACATAAGCCACAAAAATATGCAACGAAAATAAAGTGAAAAATGCTAACACCTGCATTGCATAAATGAACGCGTGATCAGAGGAATAATGAAGATAAGGGCTCTGTAAAGGAACCCCAATTCTCTGGAAAGTCATTGCCTCCGGGCTACGAGAGAGCTACTCTGGTCCCCTAAATGATGCCCCCTTTGGGCCACGGGAGGGCTTCCACTGGGCCCCTGAAGGACGCACCCTCCGGGTCAGGCGAAGACACCCCCTGAGCTCCGGAAAGGTGCCCCACGCCTCCATACAAACATCTCCAGCTGGTTTGGAAAAACTAAGGCTTCCTCCTAAAGGGAAGGATCCATATATCTCCATACAAAACGCAAACAAGTCCCCATAGATAAAAGATCATATACGAATACTACGAGTAAAGCGCAGAGAGGCAAATATGCATAAGGAAAAACACGAATATAAGCATAACATCAAAGCAATGGAACATCATTCAGCCCGCGGGGTCAATAAAACATCTCAAAAGAATAACAAGAAAAACATCCAAGTACAGAAAGTAAGCCCTAAGCAGGTGGGCCAAAAACAGAGGTTGTTTAGGCCAGAATAACTATCAGACTAATCAGGCGTGAGGGGCTCCATCCTACTCAGAAGAATCGACACCGCTGATCTCACCCTCATCGCCAGTGTCCACACTGATGACTCCCTCGCCAACTAGACATAGCTACGGGGTTATGGGGGGAATATCAAAGCCTACGGGCAAAGGTAAAAATGGAATAACATATGTAGAAACCGACCGGCCGGTGACGCCCTGACCCTCGAGTAGAAATGAAGAAAGGCCAGAATCTGAAACCCGACCCGAAATATAAAAGAACTCTGGAAAAGACGGAGAAATACACAGGGAAGAACAGACTGGGAGGTTCGAGCGGCCCCTTGGGAACGCGTCCTCCCCACACTGGAGGGTGCATGGGCGCGCCCCTAAATTGTGCTCTTCCTCATGCTGGGGAGTTGCTCCCGGGCATCCTCCCTCTGCTCCTAGACTCTCCTATCTCTCCTCACTACTTGGTTCATCCCACTCTTCATTCCAACCTTCTGTAGACATTCTCATCAACTCTCAAGTCCCACGAAGACCACTTACTCACAAAAGATATGTTGCCTTCCGAAATGACTAAGTCCTGCGGGGACTCATCACATGCAAGAAATGTCATTCATGGGCTCCCGCGCTCCGGGAACCTCTCTCCTTTTTGGGGACCACTCCTCTTAAGGATACATCACCTTGTTCAAGAGATCAACTCCTACACAAATTATTTATTCACAAGACACTCAACTTCTCCCACTTCTGCGACCCAAAAACTAGATCAAGACAAGATAAGGAACAAGACAAGCCAAACACAATATCAATTTAGCTCCATATTTCTGCAGCACCGGAGCTGTGGGCTTATGTTGGGGGTAAACATATCCTTTTATTATTAATATATAATTCAATTTATATTCATCTAATCCCATTAGTTATCCAGTAATTAATGGGTTGCAGATGGAATAACCCAGCCCATGGCCCCCGGGACTGGCCCATGAACTATTTTATCCTACACGACCCACGAGGCTCACTACCCAAGTATATAAAGACCTATCCGCTTCATTAATTGTAAGTAATTAAGTCATAATTTTCATATATAATTTTTATTCATTATTCGTTTGATGTCTTATATTTTTTTTGTCGTTTACTGTATTGACTTGAGTCTCGGAGGGGCCTCCATGGATAACCCCCAGGACCCATCTAACATTTGCGTGTGTGCAGACAAGTTCTCAGTAGAAGACTTTCAGCTTTGAGAAAAGAAGACTTTCCGCTAGGGGAGAAGAAGACTTAGACTAATTCAGAAACTTTGACTTGGAGTGATCTGCCCTAAAAAAACAGCATTAATTTCCAATTTTATTAAATTAGGTTTGTAATTTTAGGTGGTATTATTAAAAAATAAATTATCAGTCAATGTAATATATAGTTTGACTTATCAATTGTACAGGTGGCACAACTCATAAGATTAGGCTCATAAAAAGAGCAAATGTACATATGCATATCAACTGGATGAGGTTCGTTGTATCCATTTATTCTGTCAACCAAACATCAATCATCTCTTGGAGGAGAAAAACAACATTAATACTAGAAAAAGTATAGGAATAATACTATTCTAAGATGTATTACCATGTCATGGAGATATGTTATCACAAGGCAAAAACACTTGCTTTTCAAGCTGGACCAATAAAAAAAGAAAAAAGAAAAAAGAAAAACCAGGCCCAGTGCAGAGTGACGCAGACTTGATGCAGAGGATCTCAGCTAATAGACAAGGGAAGATCCCATAAAAAGAGAACAAGGTCAAAAAGAGAAGACACAGTCTTGTGCAAGAGAAGAGAAGGTGGGCCCCCACAATGAAAACTTTGACCCCTACAGTGTATCTTATATTAATTAGTAAAAACCCTATTACACAAATCCAAATACACATCATTGCATTAAATTGACAAAATTGCCTACCCAAACTTTCAAGGAATAACAGAAGATGGAATTTACCGATCAAAAAAATAAAAGAAAAACAGAAGATGGAATTTCTTATCTGGGCTTCTGACACGTGGCATGTATGCATGCTTCTTCAAATTAGTTTTAATCTTTTGGCAAAATTGCAAAATTACCATTTAAATTCAAGATGGTGGTAAAAAGGTCATGCAAAATTGGGGGTGGGTTCCGGAACCGGAACCGTTGCCTCACGGTTCCGGTTCCAAAACCAAACCGACGATTTCGGTTCTGGTTTTAACTGGAACCGTTTGTTTATCTTTTTGATAATTTTGATTTTTTTAAAATGGTATATCAATTTCAGTTACAAAAAAAAAGGAAAAAGAAAGAAAAAAACTTGAACTTAATATTCAATTAAGTTTTGTACAATTTATTTAATATTAATGATATTATTAAACTATTTATATATACTATTAGGGTATAGATGAATCAAAGTTCACGTAGTTCCCTTACAACATTAGGTTTAAAACGTGTCTCATGTAGTTATGAATATAAAACATCATAATAAATATTAAACATTTCTTCTAACATAATTTTACCAATAAATAAATAAAAAATCATTAGTTTTAACCTTGAAAACAACCGGTTCCACCAACGGTTCTAATCGACGGTTAAAACCGCCGGTTCCACGGTTTTTGAGACCAAGGAACCGGAACTGAAACGATGAAATCGACCAACACGACTCCAGTTCTGGTTTAGGAACCGTTAACTGGTCCATAGTCCCCGAAACCGTTGACCACGGTTCCGATTCCTGTTTGGGACCCGGTTTCGGTTCCATTTGGTTATCCCTATCAAAATGCAAAATTCGTCAAATATTCTTGTAACTATATAATATTTCATTTTATGTACCAATTTCACTGGATATAAAGACATACACGTGTGTCGATCTAATTTCTAGTGAACTTAGGACCAAAATTGATACTTTTATTATATAGTTACAGAACTATTATAAAAACATTGCATTTGCAGAACATTTTTGTGATAGTAATAGACTACTATAGCTACAGAACTATTTTAAAAACTTTGCATATGCAGAACATTTTTGTGATAGTTGTAGACTATTTTGCATGACCAGTTTGCGAACCATTTTAGTTATTGGACTAATTTTGGAATTTGCCTAATATTTTAGTCAATCGCTCTGCACTGCCCCATTGCTATGGCATTCTGATTTTCTTCAAAAGAAGAAAAACATTAGTCCTAATTTAAAAGATAATTTTGGAATTAGAATATAACATTTGGTACATTAAAGATGTAAGAAGATGAGTAGACAAAGTGGGCTCAAGAAACACAATTTGCTTTCTCTTCTTTTCATGTTTTATTATAACTCCATCTCTGCCCTAAAGGCCCCCAACATCTCTTTCACTGCAATCAAAAGAAAAGCAGATGTCTCTCTCTCTCTCTCTCTCTCTCTCTCTCTCTCTCTCTCTCTCTCTCTCCAATCAAGAGAGAGAATGAGAGTGACACCATTTTCGTACAATAAATTAAAGAAACACACAAGGTGTAGAATGGGGTTGAAACTTTCATACCAGCAAGAAGCTTTGATTTCTCACCAAAACAACAATACAAAATAAAATTCATAATTTAATAACCTATTCAACCCTTTTCCTGTAAGCACTAAGCTGTACACACTGCATTATTCAAATCCCCCCTCCCATAATTTGAATCTTTTCTAGGGGAAACGCTTTGTTTCCTATTCCTACATTCCCAATCTTACACATTCCTCAAAATTCTTACAACCAAAAATTACTAGCAAAAAGTAATAAGAATATTAAAAAAAAAACCCAAAATATTTCCCCTCCCAACCCAATTTTGGATGTACCAACCAAAACTCCAGCCATGGCTGATCTGCAAAAACTCAGCCGCGTGCAATTCACAATTCATTCGCCGTTGAAGATTTAGTTTAAGAAGTTTCCCAAAATACCCTTTCGGAATACCTCACCTATCCTCTATAAATATTCTTCCGATGAAATCTCGAAATCTCTTGGAATATAGTTTCGGGTCAACGACTGAAATTGAGGTAGGGTCAACCTGTAAGGATTTGTATGCATGTTCGAGCCTCTTGCTGATATCGTAGTCTTGTAAAATGTCGATGATCCCAAAGTAGAGGACTACTTCATAATTTTCACCGCCGCGGGAGGGTCGCAAATGGCTAAATCCACCATGACTGTACTGATCAAAATCACTCCTTCTAGCCACACGCTCGGCTCGTGCTGGCATGTTGGCCCCTAGCCTGATCAGTGGTTTCCTGATATAGAGCAAATACAGCAATAAACTTAGAACTCTAACCAAGAGAATGAGATACAAATATAAAATATAGCAGATTTTTTTTTACCCTAAGTTTAATGCCATTAGATATATCTTTATGCATCATTGCAATATTGCATAGAAAAATACACGGCATTAAAATCATAGATGTATTGAATATAAATGATATCAACTTAGTTTTCACGCATAGTTCCATTTTCCTAAGGGATACTTACAAAAAAAAAATGAGGTTTGAGCTTGTTACAAAAAACTCCAGACGTTTTTGGAAATTACAAAAAAAAAAAAAAAAACCTTGATGTTTGATTCCGTTCTTACAATTTCCCCCTTCATAGGAAAAACATTTCAAAAACTCCCTGACATTTAAATATTACAGTTACCCCCTTACACATAATCAAACCTGATTTTTTTTTTTTATAATTTTGAAACACACTGGATTTTTTTGTAATTAGCCCAAACCTTTGGGGGTTTATAATTATCCCTTTTCCTAATGCATACCCCACAAACAACTGTCTTCTCATAAAATGCCTAAACAATATTGCCATCCCCACCCAAAGGCCCCTTCCAATTATTTCAACTACCATAATTAAATTCAATTGAAGAAAAATAATTGCTCTAAACTTAACCAAATCAAAACACCCATAATGAATTTTTCTACTAATTTTTTTGGCTGTACTAGGTTATACTGAGGCTGATCAACTATGTGCTTGCGAAAAATTTCATCGAACATAACAAATCCAATACATAATTCCATCAAAAACACACTCCTAGGGAAGCAGCCCAACAGAAAATGTGGTTTGAACTACATACCTGCCAGCTAAAACCCGGTCCATATCTTGTAATTCTGCTTCAAGAAAACGACAGCCACGCATGAATTTTTCACTTTGATACGAACCGTTCTTTCCTGAGGAGCAAAAAATTAATATAAGTGATCTTCAAGTGCCACAAGCTAATCTATTAAGCATGAGACTGTTCGTCATGACATTGATAATTAATTACCTGTACGCAACAAAAAAGGTGACAAACCCATTTTGTCTCCAGTACTATCATCGCGAAAATGAAGACCTACTAAGAGACTGTAATCCATAATTCTCTCTGCCTCCAAGAATTCACAATCACGATCGATTTGTCTGGAGATAATTACGCATATAAGGAAAAATGCCAATATCATATAACAATCTAGAGGCAAAAAAGAGCTACGAATACTAACTTGATAAGTTCTTGATACCAACTGGTTTGTAGCCGAAATTTAAAGTTTAGGTCAAGATCCTTGAGAGTTGTGGTTTCATCAATCTCTCCCTCTGGCTTATCAGTTGTTCGGCCATGGGATGATCCTTTTAAGTCGAACCTTCTATGAATTCGATATTCTGAGCAGAACATATTTCCCATCACAATGAACCGGGTCTAATTTGCAAAAATGAAACAATGAGTTAGTTTGGTGGAGAGTGGAGACTCATAACATTATTGGAGAACTGAATAATATCAACAACTTACCTTGACACCCCCCACTGGTTTAACACAATGGACGCCATAGAACTTTGTTACAAGAGAATTTTCATAGCGACAGACATGCTGGTAATAGCTTGGAAGCATCTTAATAAGCACCTGATGAAGACAAATACCCAAAAATACAATTTAGCAGTGATAAACTGATAATTGACCATGAGACGGCTCAATCCAACTGAAACCACCTTTTTATGTTGAATAATATGTTTCAAAATGTTAGGGACCAAACATATATGTTGATTACCGCTGATTGTGCTATTTCCATCGTTCTAGATTACATCTTTTCTATTTCTTTGGGGTTTTTTTTTTTTTTTGTTTTAAAAAATGGAAAACTTTAACAAGTCAAAGAGTTAGGCAACAAACCTTGACTTCTGATTTCTTGACTGTCTTGATCATGAACCTATCATCCTGTGTCAAGTAAAAGAAACTTCCACTCTTCCCTGGAGATGAGAGCTCTCTCAGAGCATCATTCCCACAAATGGCTAACATGTAATCAGCAGGATCAACTTGAAAAAGCTCCCTCAAATGTCTGAATATCCATTAAAGAAATACACAATTTTAGAATGCAAAAACCAGCATATAATCATAAATGAATGTTCCAAAAACTACTATGATTAAAAAGGGACACCTACGCTCATATGCCATAATAATAACCAATTGCATTCTAAACCATATCCAATAGCCAGATTAAAGAAGAATAATCACCTAAAAACCACAGGACAATAATCCTTCCACCGGAACTCCATGGACTGATGAGGAGGTGTAAGTTTTGACCCCTCAGTTGGGAACCGAGCCCAGAATTTTTCCTTAGGATCAAAATCACTCGGTTTAAGATCGCGAAATGTCGAAGCATGTTTCCCGACTGAATACCTGAAAAAATATTACACATCAACTCAATAAAAATCAAATCTAGCAACACAAACATCTTAGCAAATGAAACCTTAAAACAGATGAACACCAAACATTTGAACATCTTCTTACCTAATACCCAATTGGAGATTGAGCATCAGATCATAATTCTTATGCCCTTTTGATATAGTCTGCCCTGGTTTCTTAGCTTCCCCACTGAGAAAACAGGGATTCCTCCGAAACTGTCTTATCCCATCTCGATCCAACACAAACCCATCTCTATACAACATAGACGCTTCAACATTATCAATAATATCACAGGTTATATCCCCCGCTTCGCCATCTGACTCCCAAATGCAAATTCTAGGAAAAGCCCTTTCCGCCGTCGCACTGGACGACCTCTTCTTCCCGGCACCACCCTCAACCATCAAATCAACACTCTCCTCCCCCACCACCAACAAGGGTGTGGATAATTTGTGACCAAAGTACCCTTTCAGACCCTCATCATTGCAATTACCATTACTATTTTTGGCATTGTGAGCTGGGTAGAAAGTTCCATTCAGAATTTGGGTTCTATTACTATTTTTACAGGAATCATTTGACCAGCATCCAATATAACAACTCCCATCAGGCCAAGTGAAAACCCCATGTCCTTTGGGAATACCATTCTCCCAATTCCCATCGTATCTATTCCCATTGTTCCAAACCAGAACACCTCTACCATGAATCATCCCATTCTTCCATTCCCCAATATACTCATTCCCGTTCCTCCATAGATACCTCCCTTGTCCATCTTGCAAATTTCTTTTCCAATGCCCTTCATAATAATCCCCATTGCTATAATGCTTAACCCCGTAGCCATGCTTCCGATCCCCAGACCACGAACCTTTATACATATCCCCATCCGGCCCGATAAAAGTACCCGTACCTTCCATCCGGCCCGACTTGAATTCGCCTTCAAACGTCGCGCCGGATGGCCAAGAGAACTTCCCCTTTCCACTCGCTTTCCCCTTCTTCCACTCCCCTTCGTACATGCAACCGTCTTTCCACAAGTATTTCCCGGATCCGTGGGGCGTGTTGTTGGAGAACGTCCCGATATACAGATCCCCGTTGGGGAGGTGTTTCTCGAGAATATTAGCTCCGTTACTTTCTGAAATTGAAGTGGGTGTTACTCTACGGCAAGTGGCTTGAGATTTACTCCGCGGCACAATTATAACTGATCTCGGCGTGGTAGTTGTTGTTGTAGTCTCCAGTAATTTCTCCCTTTCTCTATCGAAATTCTCCTCGTTCGTTTTTCTCCTGTCATTCTCGGCTGGCTTTGTGCATAACAGTGTCTCAGGCATTTTTCCTTTTTTGCTGGAAATAAAACAAGAAAATCTCTGTCTACAATGGCTGATAAAAATTTCCTGGGTTTTCTTTAACTTAAATACGGCTGGGAAAAACGATACTTATAGCTGGGAAATCCAGCTCCGATAGCATTTCTCCGGTGAACTTGTTAATTATCTTCCCCAGAAAGTGAAGCGGCAAACAGTGGTTTGAGAAGGGAGAATAGGGAAGGTTTGGAGAGAGAGGTAGATAAAGAGATGCAATGAATAAACAAGAAACTGAAAAAGCTAAAAGATGAGTTATGAGTGAATGAACGAGTGCGTGAACTGCGTGAGAGAAAAAGTGTGAGCCGGCGTTGCATTTGCAAAAAACAAAAACTGTACTAATAAACGTTGTTAAATTGCTCTTAACCACTTTTCTCCAAAAAAAAAAAAAAAGAAAAATTGCTCTTAACCTATACGTACATACAAACGCTGGATCGGCTTAGTTACGTATTCATAATGTATATGGTGGTCACATTTAATCTAGGTGAACCATCCAGCGGTTTGACGATTCTTGATTCTTCACAGCTTTGGTTTAAATGATTTTTTAAATATGGGCAGCTTATGTGTCCCTTATTATGGTAATGAGTAATAATAATAATTCTCCTTGATTTTATTTTATTAATTGCATATCTGAGTCTTTCTTAGTTTGGTAGATAAAAAAAAAAAAAAAAAAAACTCATCAACAATAGCATAATTATTAATTAAGACTTACTTAAGTTCCGGGTTTTTGGTTAATTGTATGATTACATAGTACCTAATTAGTTATCTTAGAGGACCATCTATTAGAAATTAGAATATATATTAATATATATTTATGTAATTTTCGGTCAAATGATCATCTACTGTCTACATTGTTTAATGGTTGGTGAACTATAAGATAATATAATCGAATCCCAATTATCAAAAGGAGTGGCATAACTAGGAAAGTGCCATCTGTAATGAAAATTTATCAACTTAGGAATATAAATATAATAGTAGTAGTATTTTCCCCCTAAAATACTGGCGAAATTATTGAGACGACATGGGTACAACTTATGGAATAGTTATTAGGTTTCGAGTTTTTAATAATACTCGTTAATGTAAATGATGAAATATTTTTATTCGAAGCATAGTGTATTATATCAGCATGGGAAGGCATGAGCTCTTTATTAAATACTAGTGTTTTGCCCGTGCGATGTACGGGGTGTGTTGTGTCGTATCATATGAAATAGGTTGTGTTGGACCATATTAGGTTTGTTGTGTCAAACCATAGAAATTTGATGTAAATAAAAATTACTTTTTGAGATATTATTAATAACTATTTGTGATATTACCGGTCGAATAATCTGAGAATTTTCTTTTTGGTGGGCCTTGCAAATTATTTTTTGCATCTAATTTCCGACATGTTATTTCCGTGAGATTCAAATTTTCTGCAAATATTTGAATTAAATAAGATAAAAATAAATAAATAAAATGGATATAATAACTTTGAATCTCACTTTACTTCCAAATAGATATAAAGTATGTTCGTTGCAGTATCAAAATGCTTATATAATAAAAAAAATCATATGATTTTTTAATTCGAAGTTTATAACATATGTATATAAACTGCAAAATTAAAATTGTTATGTGAATAATGTGAAAAATGGGTTCATTATCTTTGATATAAATGAAATAACCCGGGTTGATATTCTATATTAAAACTATTAGTGACAACACATTTATAATGTCATAAAAATGTAAATGATATAGAAAATAAAATAAAATCTTACCACGCTATCGTGAAAAACACATTCTAGATTCAACACTTGATTTTTGTGATTTTCTAGATTCAATACTTGATTTTTGTGATTATATAATGACCTTTCATATATGTGGACCATCCTAAGTTTCATAGTCACATAGTTTTTCTCATGTTTAAATCGTGTATGAGTGTAATAAATGAAGCCATATATTTTTTTTGTGGTTGAATTCAAAGAAAGCAAGAGAGAATTTACAATCTGAGTTTGCTTGTAATGACATCTCACAATTGTCAACTATTTATAAGGGTGTAGGAACAACTTTGAAGGAAATCATATATATGTTATAATATAATACCATTCAATTCGAATATTTAATATATGGTAATAATTGGATATGGTTCATGAATTGTTATATATAGATTAGATGTTTTAAAATTTAATTATTTTGAAATATTCTCACTGATGCAAGAAAAAAAGAGACGTTATCAATTTATAATCACTTCTGCATGGCACTGCTGATTTTATACCAATTTGAATCGTTTGAATATTTAATTGCAATTACTATAAATAATATAAATACAGTCTACATTTATGGAAACTACATATTATAAATTGTAATTATATATTTTAATAATATTTTTATAGTAACATTATAAATTTGATCCATATTTATCTGATTATTTAAACATTTTTGATTTTGAATCATGCTTTATAGAAAAATATGCAACATTTATTCTTGATTGCAATCAAGATTTGGCCTTATTTTCGGTTTCCATAAGTTTTTTTATGGTAGCCATATAAACAATTTAAACCATATTTAACTAAATTGAATAAGATATATCGGATATCTAAATTAAACTTCCCTACATGTTTTCTCCTTAATTTTTGGTATGCCTACGAAAATTAAAAAGTCAAACATATTAATATAGATTCTAAAAATTGATTTATCTCACAATAATAGTCATTAACTTGATAAATTACAACTGTATTATAAGGAGAATATAAAAAAATACGAAAATAATTTTTAAAAAGTGTCTTACAGTTTTAGAAAGGAATTTGTTATTTTGATAATTTTTTATAGTAATATTATAAATTGTGAATGCAATTTTTGATAATTTTTATAGTAATATTATAAATTTGATCCATATTTATCCAAATATTTATACGTTTCCGATTTTATATCATGCTCTATAGAAAGAGATTCAGCATTTATTGTGATTGCAATCAAGATTCAGCTTTAATTTCGGTTCATAAGTCTGTTTTGACAATTATTTAGTTAATTTAAACCATATTTAACTAAATTGAAAAGGATATATTATTGAATTGGGTACCAAAATTAAGCTTCCCTATATGTTTTCTCTTTAATTTTAGTATGTATACCAAAATTAAAAAGTCAACCACATTAATTTATGTTCCAAAAAAACGTAAAAAATAAAATAAAAATATTCGGATTTTTTTTTTAGAAAGTGTCATTTAGGCGGGAAAATATATTTAGAAACCATTTTGTTTTTATATATAGGGAGGGGATCCTGTGAGACCACCCTCCTAGGTTAGTCCATAGGACTAAATCTACACCATCCAAATAGTAAATCAATGGCCAAGATATATTACAATATATACATCATTTCATAAGTAAGTATACAACAGAAGGGATAAAATAGGAATCCAGGAAATTAAATATAGTAACCGCTTCCTAAAAATTAGGAACGTGATTTTGTATTGATCACGTCCCCACAATCAAGCGATTCACCTTTTCTTTCTCTCTCTTCCCTTTCGAACATGCAATTTATTCAAATATGGCAACAAAATCGTGCAACAATTAATGAAAAGTATACAATTACACTAAACTAACTATACATTAAAATATTACTAAGTATACATAAACAATTAACTAAGTATACAATTACACTAAACTACCTGTACATTAAAATTTTACTAAGTATACAGAAACATTTAACTAAGTATACAATTACATTGAACTAACTATACATTAAAATAATACTAAGTATACAGAAATATTTAACTAAGTATACAATTACACTGAATTACTTATATAACTAAATATACAATTCTATTGAACTAAGTATACAAATCCACAGAACTAGGTATACAAATTTACTAAATTACTTACTAAACTACTTATATAACTAAGAATACGATTCCACTGAACTAAGTATACAAATTCACTGAACTAAATATACAATAAAACATGACTAAGTATACAAGTCCACTGGACTAAGTATACAATAAAACGACTGTTCACAAATATGGCGGAAATAAGTATCAATTTTGAAAAAAATACTTGAAGTTGATGATTTTTCCTCCCTAAAAATCGGGTAACTGAAAAGGTAGGATTATGTTTCCTTAAAAACAGCTAATAACTTTCCAATTAACATAACTAATTAAATATAAAAGTACAATTATACCCTTATATGCCTAAATTAACTAAAATGATCTACACCATCCAAAATTTTAAATCAAGAGTCCATAAGTGTTCTTATGGACTAACCTAAAGGGATTGGTCTCATTTGAACCAATCCCTTTATATATATATAGATTACGTTGAAACAATCTCATTTGCCAAGTATTTGTCCGTTGCTATTATTCAATATATGTGTATTGGTGACATATTTAAATTAGGCCCAAGAGGTAACTCAGTTATTTAGATCATGTAAGTATCCTATGTAACATTTTTTGTCTCACAAATTTTGATAATTTTGCATACCTTTTCCCGTAAATCTAGAGGAGTAAGATATTTGGTCATGTAAGTAGCATATGCATTTAGTACCTTAAATTTTGATTCTTGTGTTTGATCATAAATGGGTATTTCAATTTTTCACCCTTTCAAGACCAATATTGCACAAAATTAGAATTTATGAAACCAAATTTGCGCAAAAATCAAAATTCAGTGGACCAAAATTACTACATAAAATACTTACAGGACCAAGTACGCAACCCCTTTGTATTTACGAGATTAAAATTGCTACACCTAATACTTACAGGACTACTAATTAAATATGTCATTTCTTTATACTTACATGACCAAAATTGCAATTAAATTGGTTTCTATAGGATAAATCCCAATTTTACTCCTCAATGGTGCTACCACTAAATCCATATTTAGAATCTTGAGCAGCTGGATAGCAGGAAAAAGTACAAGTTCTAACCTTTTTTTTTTTTTTTTCCCAATTTTCCTTAATATCAATCAAATAAACAAGAATTTCACCTTCTTTTTTTTTTTTATCTAAGCTTTGGAAATGGTGGTGCATGATGAATTGTAGAGTTCATATAAACCTAGGTGGGTGAGTGTGGGCCCACTTAATGGCCCAATTACATAGTGGGTTGCTTTGTTGGAGTTCCATGATCGTAACCCATAATTTCAATTTTCGGACAAGAGGCTGTTAACGTCAGTAATTGTCAATTTCATCTCTAATCTCACCATTTCAATTCAAGAATATAAAAATGTCTTAATCGAAAAGTTTTCTTGTGTTTGGTAAAGCATGTAATAAATTACCTCACATCTAGATCATCCACAATTTTATTAATTGTGGCTCTGTTAATTGGCCATTTATCAGGGAACATTAATATCCATTCATTTTCATATTTATTGTCGCTAATTTTGGCAATATCCAAAAATTACAAGAGGCTATATAACGAATATGGTAATAGCAATTATCATTCTTTTTTTTTTTTTGAAACCAAAGGTAAAAGCTTTCATTAATCATCAACTAGATCGAATAATTTCAACTCGTTTCAAAATCGAATGCTTCATTACAAATAAAGAGAGGAGGCATAGATCTCCACTCCTTGACACCGAAGGACATGTAAATTCGTTCTTTCTATCAAATCGGAATCTTTTTCTCTATCAACAAAACCCCCACACATGGGAAACAACATTCGCTGATCTCCTAATGAAAACACAAGACACATTCGGCATACTAACAAGCAAATTCTTACAATCATTAATAATATCACTGAAATACGAATTATCCGATACCTTTCCTCTTAAAGCCTTAATAATCGAAATGGAATCGTTTCCAAACAAATGTGCGAGCCATCCCAATTTTTCTTTCAAACTAAGGATTTCACAAAATCCTAGCCCTTGACCTAATTGATCCTTAAAAGATTTTTGGTTCAAGTTGACCACGCAAACCTCCATGGATAGCGACCACAAATCTTCCTTCCCAATCTCTAATCACCCCTCCAAAGCCAAGCATACTTGTATTATGAAATAGAGCGGCGTCCACATTACACTTGAATCTCCCATAATCCCGGTTTAGCCCACTTCACCGCGTCTCTTAGAAAATAAGGTTTAAGGAACGATAATGGATTCGAGACATCCAGAATTATGTGACTTGAGCTTGACTTGCCATTGATTAATAATGGTGAGCGCAGAAGCATTTATCGCAAAATTTAAAATCGAGTCGGACTCTCTGGATTTCTGCTTCCACACGATGTCATTTCTATTGCTCCACAATGCCCATAATAACATAGCAACTTGAATCTTCATCTCACTGGAGATATCTTTCCATAACATATTCATGCATGTTAGGAAAGATGTGGGAGCCACAAGATCAAGACTTAATTTCACCAAATCCCAACATCTCTGCGAGACCGAACAGAAGAAAAATAAATGAGCAAAGCATTCTGAAATGAAGAAAACGGATAAATAGCAGCTTTCTAGAAGCCACTTCTAGATTACAAACAGGACAAATTGGAGAGACTTGAACTTTTCTAGAAATGAGTCTTTCCTTTGTAGGTATGGAGTTATGGCACACTCTCCACACAAGATTTTTAACTTTTGCCCATGTGTTTGATTTTTTGGCACCTTTAATTTCCATAAGCTCGCCAATCAAACAACCGAGATGAATCCAATTGCTGTTCTAAATTCTCACAAAGAACCTGGTAACCCGACTTCACCGAATAAATTCCTTTTTTATTCCTTGCCCAAATCAATTTGTCATTTGCACGTCCTCTGTCCAACGGGATGCTCAATATGAGACTCTGATCTCTATCATTGAATAAATCTCTTATAATATCCTCATCCCAAACCAATTGATCCACCTTCATTAGATTATGAACTGTGATCGGGCCAATGTTAGAGGCAGGGGTAGAGACAAAAGCATTACTATCTGGTAACCAAGGATCTCCCCAAACCGAGATATTTCTCCCATCTCCAACCTTCATACGACAATTTTGTACAACAAAATCTTTAGCCGCAATAATCCCACGCCAAATAAAGCTGGGATTATAGCCCAACTTTGCTTCACACAAATTTGTTGAGGGGAAATATTTAGATTTAAAAATCCTTGACACCAAAGAATTGTGATCTGTCAAAAATCTCCATACTTGTTTTCCTAATAATGCCAGGTTAAACTCGTGTAAGCGTCTAAAATTCAATCCACCTCGTGATTTATGAACACAAAGTTTGCTCCATGATAACCAATTAATACCCCTTGTAGAATTGTCTCCTTTACCCCACCAAAATGAATTCATCATCCTTTCTAAATCAGCACATAAATCAAGGGGCAACAAAAATATACTCATTGCATAGATTGGCACCGCTTGAGCGATAGTCTTCAAAAGGATCTCCTTTCCTGCTCTTGACAAGATTTTTTGCTTCCAACCTTGTAGCCTATTCCACACTTTCTCCTTAATAAAAGCAAAAATCTGTTTTTTATTGCGCCCCACCAACGACAACCTTTAACTTCCACAAATTTGTTGACGACAATCAGATTTAAAACAACTCCTGACGGCAACCCAAGATACGAACCATGATTATCAGTTAGATTAACATTCAGAAGATCGCATATGCCGTGTATCTCCGTTGGGTTCGTATTCTTACTAAATGAAATAGATGACTTCTGATAGCTAATCACCTGGCCTGACGCCTGGGAATAAAGCTCAAGGCATTCTTTGATTCTTGTGCATTCCAAATGATTAGCTCTAAAAAATAAGAAGCTGTCATCCGCGAAGAATAGATGGGACACACTTGGTGCACTTCTAGCAATTTTACATCCATGAATCCAACCTCTTCGTTCATACCGTTGGATAATAGAAGATAACCCCTCCGCACATAAAATAAATAAATAAGGCGATAATGGATCACTTGCCTTAAACCCCGTTCCGGAATAAAAAAATCAGATTCAAAATTCCCATGAATAATCTTGTACCTGACTGTCGAAACACATAGCATCATAAGATTCACCCACCGAATATTAAATCCGAGCTTGGTTAACACCGCCTTTAAATAAGCCCATTCAATGCGATCATAGGCCTTGCTCATATCAATTTTAAAAGCTGTCACTCCGTGTTTACCCTGACTCTTTCTTTTAAGGAAATGATTGATTTCGAAAGTAACCATAATATTATCGGAAATAAGTCGTCGGGGAACAAACACGCTCTGAAACTCGGATATAATAGCTGGGAGAACAACCTTAAGTCGATTAGCAAGAACTTTTGATATCACTTTGTAAACCACATTACAAAGAGCTATAGGCCTTAACTCTGAAACCGTCTCTGGATTATTTTTCTTTGGGATAAGCACAACATTTGTGTCGTTAAAACCAGCAGGAAAAGAACATGCATTCATGAAAGAGATACAGGAAGCTGTAACTTCGGGTCCCGTAATATCCCAAAATTTTACGGAAAAAGCTAGGGTTCATGCCGCCGATTGGTGGGGTGATTTGTGTCGCTAACATAACATCGTAAACAAAGCCTCCTTTATCTCTATTTCAGAAAAGGGTTCCAGCAACATCTTGTTGTGATCCTCTGTTAACTTGGGCTCTATACAATCGATAATGGGTTCACACACCACTTCTGAGGACTTGAACATATTCATATAATGGTTAACAATATGATTTCCCAATCCATCCTCCCAAGTTAACCAAACACCCTCCCCTGTCTTCAGCTGAGAGATTGTATTATGCTTTTTCCGAGTGGATGCAACGGAATGAAAATATTTGGTATTAGCATCACCACCCTTCAACCAAGAGATTTTTGCACGTTGCTTCCAAAAAAGCTCCTGTTGTGCCAATAGAGTATTATAATTATGTTGAGCTTTTTGATACTCTCCAACAGAATAAAGATCTCTACCTCCCCGAAAGGCCTTCATTTTCCTCTTTGCTTCACTGATTCGATTATGAAAAGAATTTCTTAAAATATCACCCCATTTAAATAACTCGGCACCACACTCTGCAATTCTACCCGGCAAATCACCTTCCATCGCTTTATTCCACCCTTTCTCAACAATATTTCTACACTCTTTTTCCTTTAACCATGCGTTTTCAAACCGAAATTTCCGCACCTTCCTAATGCGAAATTGTTTTCCCAATTCCAGAAAAATTGGCGAGTGGTCAGACATGGAAGCTTCAAGATTCCACACTTTGTAGTTGGGAAAATAAGCACACCAATTATGCGTAGCTAATCCCCTATCAAGCCTTTCTTCTACCCAGTGCTCCGAGCCTCTACCTCGTTCCCAAGTAAATTGATATCCCATCATTCCCAAATCTAATAATCCACAATCATCAATAGCATTACGAAAGCCAGAAATAAGCCAAGAAGGATGATCAAACTTACCACGTTTCTCTGTAGAAGATAGAAGATCATTAAAATCGCCGATACAACACCAAGGTAGACTTGATTGCGAAGCCAAGCTACGTAGAAAATCCCAAGAGAGGCGTCTTCTGCTCCTCTCTGGATAACCGTAGAACCCTGTGAGTCGATATTGAGGAAAATTCTCTAATCGAACAGTAACATCAATATGGTTCTGAGAGAAACTCAATAAGCTTGCCATATCTTTCTTTCTCCAAAATAAGGCTAGTCCACCACTATGGCCCATACTACTTACCGCAAATAATCCTTCAAAACCCAACTTGACACGAATAAATTCTAATTTACTTTTATCTATCATGGTTTCCATAAGAAAAATAAAAGAAGGCTTTTTCAATTGGACCAGGTCCAATAAGACTTGAACTGTTCGTGGGTTGCCAAGCCCACGACAGTTCCAGCTTATGGTACTCATAATTCTCGGTGGGCCTGGAAACCAGAGCCCACCGATTTCACGTTTTTTTGGTTCTGATCCACTGAACAAATAACCCCAGCTGGTCCACAAAGAGAAGGCCCAACATCATCAGTTACATTTCCTTCAAGCCCATCCAACCTTCTACGTTTGTTTTCAATTTTTGCCACTTCACTACCTTTTCCTGCCACGTAGGCATTTCTATCAACAGATAAGGCTAAATCTTTGTCTTTAAAAACCGTTACATCGTGTGAAACATAACTGCCCCCCTTATCCGCTCCATGATTCACGTCCCTGCCTTCTGCATGAATATTTTCTCCCGAAATTTTTGCCCCATGATCTGTCGAAGGATCTCCTGTCGTGTAACCGCTATCCTCACCCTAATCGAAACCGGAGTATTGCGCCGAAGAAGAAGACCGGAGCCACTGGTACCCCACTTGGGTTAATTGTTTCCGGGATGGCGCTCTCAACCAAGAACCATACGCTCGATCATCCGAAACGACAGAGGCGTTGAAAATTGTTTCACAAAATTTCTCTGAATGACCGAGAAGACCACAGAAAAAACAAAAGGTTGGGAGCCTTTCGTATTTGAAATTAATCCAAACCCATTCTCCATCTGGTTTTTTAAGTTTCATTCTCCTCTTAATCGGTGTACGAACATCAAAAGCAATTCGGATGCGCATATAACTTTGCCAGACACCCTAGAAGCTATGTTGATCCGAGTCCAGATAAACACCAATAAAATTTCCTACACTTCTCCCAACTTTTTCCGTCATAAAACCGAAAGGAAGGTCATAAACTTGAACCCATAATTCCGTATGAAATAATTGGATACGGGACGGTTGTTCCCCCACGACCAGCCTTTTGGTAAGTAAAAGCAGATTATCGAATGTCCATGGACCATTTGATTGAACTCGCGATATGTCCAATTCATGGAAGAATTGGAATAAGTATAGGTTCGAACCGAGTTCCTTGATAAAAATTCCTTTAACAGGGCGCCAGATTGATGCCAATGTATTCTTCATAGCAGAAAAATTCACTGGCCGATCCGATAAGAAACGTCCGACAAGGCACCAACGGAGTTCTTGAGTTTTCTCATCACTGGTGGTATCTTCAATACATAAACCCCCATTTTCCTCCTCCTCTAATTGCATCCGACCACATAATTCATCAATTGAGACTTGTTTAGCCGACATAGTAGAGCAAAGTAAGTGAAAAACGACAAAACAATCAAACCAGAGAATATAATAAGAAGACTTGTCAAAAGCAAGACACAACTTACTTGTCAGAGGACAAGAGACTCAATATTTAACTATGATCCTTTACTTAAAAACTATTTAAGGATGATCTCTATGGATGATGCTGAGATCACCCAAAACTCCAAAAAAGCTCCAAGAGCAATAATTTCTTACTTTGTGATATTTGATTTCAGTGAGTTTTATTTTTTATAATAGTTAACAATTATCATTCTAACAATACGATGTTTAACTAAAATATTGCATTGAGCTGTAATGAAAATGAGATTAAGGTTTCTTCATGTTCTCATGATGCATAGGATGATGTGGTTAATAAAACTTTTTTTTGAGTAAAATGTGGTTAATATTGATGTTCTTCTTGGACCAACAAAAAAAATATCAAAATTATATGACATGGAAATGAAAAGGGACACTTGGCAATTATGAAAAGTGGTTAATTCTGCCTTTTGTATTGAATACTGAGCAAAACGTGTCCGGTCGGCTTCAAACACCCAATTTGAATTTTATAAGCTATATGATAGGATTTTCTCTCCTATCTTTTTCATAATAAATGAGATTTATTTATACTAATACAATTAGTGAGCTAATCGTCATTACATCTAAGATAACAGTGGGATAATTGTGGGACACGTGTCTTCTCCCTGGTGTGCATGAGGAGCATGTTGGCCATGTGTTGAGAGAAGCTTGTTGACTTGTCTCGTTGGCTCGTTGACAGGGGGCATCTTGGTCTGCCACTGGTGTGTTGAATCCACTTAGTGGGAGATTTGTTGAGTGGAGCACTTACTGAAATTATTTGGTTGTAGTGGGCTGGGCTCGGCTCAGGCCACGTCATCAGGTCGGCACCTTACGTCACCCTGGTCGGTCCACGTCATCTTGGATGGCTTTCGTCATCATCACCTGAATGGCCACGTGGACATATTTTTGCCCAGCTCGGCTCGGGTATCATCAATGGCCCTCAAGTTTAATTCCGAGGAGAAGATTCTTTGAAACGGATTTGAACTTAAATTGGAAAGAGAAAAATAAGAAGTCAAATGGTTTGCTGATGTACTGTCATCTATCCATCAATGTCTGAAACGGCGCATTAATTGAGTCCCATGATGACAGACACGTGGTATCTTCCTGTTGGACCATCATTGTGCGGGAAACATGGGCACGTGACAGTTACCCAGTTTTTTTGAATTTGAAAAGACGCGCCTCCTTCAACTGGTGCGATACTTCCGAGGGAAGTTAACCTATAAATATGGCTTTCCTCTTTCATTTCTCACTTTCGCATTCACTCCATACAGATTAGCATTTGCAGAGACCGAGCAAAAGATTTCAGGTCAGTTTTCGAGAACAGAGGCTCAAGAACACTTAGGTAACTTTCCAAATTCTTCATTTCTTTCTTCTTTTCTTTTCTTTTTTCGAAAAACATGCCTGGTTCCACTGACAACAGTCAAAACCGAGATTTTAGCGTAGAATTCGAAGTTGAAGACCCTCCGTCCGATGATCCTTCATCAGTAAATCCTTCGCCTGAAAGAGAAGCAACTCCAGAAAGCCCTAACATCATCGACGTCTCCACTTCAAGCCATAGTCCTGAACCGGAGGTTCCCTTAAGCGAGCGATACATGATCTTCAATCCTACCCCTATCACAGTGATCTGTGAGGGTCAAGTATACAAGACGAACTTATCTCCGGAGGAGTCAGGTGAACAAGTAGAGAGTTCGGACCGCCAAGAAGATAACCCAAAAGAATCACATATGGAACTTGAAGGTCGTGACCGTAAGGAGGTCAGGGTGTCGGAGGGCACGGGCGCGACTGCCGCATAAGCCCCCGGAGTAAGTGGGGAAGATTAAGGCAGTCCGATCATGGCCGGACATAGGGCTGGGGCCGCAGGTCCAAGCAGTAGGCCCCCAGTGCATACAGAGGAAGGATGGACTCAAACCGACCAGAATAATCAAATAGGTCTGATGATGCAGCATGAATTGGATGCCCTCTACCAGAGGCATCAGATTCCTTCGTCTGTTCACTTTTGGTTACCTGACCATGCCGAGGTGCTCGAGCTACCATCGGTGGGGTGTATCGCCATGTGTGCCCATGTATTATGTTCGGGTTAAGGTTCCCCCTGCCAAGGCTAATCACCAAGTGGTTCCGTAGGTGGGGTCTCCCCTTGTCCCAGCCCCCAGGTGCATCCAATGACCTGGGATCGACTGATCGGGTTGCTCGTCTTGTTTTCCGAGCACAAATACCCACACCCTCAATTCAAAGAGTTGAACGAGCTTTTTGTGTGGAAAGTGACCCCGAGATGGGGGCAGCCCTCGGGGTGGTACTACGTACAGACCCGACCCGGTTATCTAGATGGGTTGGTTTTGGGCCTTCCACTATTCCACAGTCTTTGAAGGAGTGGAAGGACAAATGGTTTGGGGTTAGTAGGGATTGGCAGACTCCCCGTGCGGTTGGAGATTCATTTCTTGCTCCTCCACTAGAGTTCTAATATGATTTTCGTGAGTACATTCCTGTCCCTTTTTAAAATTTCCAGAAATCCCTCTAGTCATTTAATCTTCTTTGATTCTTCTTTGTTCAAGGAATCATCCTTATCCGAACTGTCTTTTGACCGACTTCATGAACCGGCTAGAGAACATCCAGGTTTTGCCCGTCTTGGCAAGGAAGATACAGTTTTTGGCTATGGAGGCCAAGTTGTCTTGGGCCGGCCTGCGCCCAAGATTACCTGACGAGGAGGACGCCGAGGAGGAGGGGGTTTGGGAAGAACAAGGCGGGAAGAGTCCGCCGCGAGTTGAGCGAGGTGGGATGCCGGTGCCAGAGATACAGCCTTCGAGGGATGAGCAAGTCGGGACGACCTGTTAAGGTCTGAGCCTCTTAGGCAAGTGTCTTCCATGGCCGAGCGTACCGAACGGGCTGATCAGCCGCGACAGACTGAAAACCAGAGTAAACATATTTTCATAAGTTTGATCTTTCTCGCATTTCAATATCTTTTTTGCTTTCTTTCATATTTTGTATGTTTGTTGTAGGTCTAGCAGGGGTGGACGTCTTCGCTCGCCTTGACCGTGTAAGGCGGACTGCTGCCCGGGGGATCGGTGCAAATACTGGGTAGGTCGCTGGGACCGAGAAGGCTGAAATCCAGCGTGGCAAGCGCAAGGCCACCGATGATCAAGAAGAAGATGAGCAATCTCTTAGGCGGAGGAGAGGGAGTGGGATTGAAATAAATGAGCCCGACCAGACTGAGAGGACCGGCCCAACTCCGCGGGTGTCCCCGATTAACATTCCTTCGGGGGAAACTATGAATGAAGCCCGACGATGGGTATTTTCGGACGACTTGGGGCAGGAGGCCCATTTCATTCCTCCAAATCTTGGCCGGGAGGAGGCCTGTGAAGGTATGGCCGGTCTGAGGCCCCAGTGGTTCGTGGAATTTGCTAAGTGCTCGACGTCGACCGATGAGTAGGTAACATCACTGCTAGAGGCTGGTCGGGCAACGCGGGATGTGTCGGCCCGAGCTTGGATGACTAGGATAGAGCAATTCTGCACGGAGACTGGGTGGGAAGAGAAGGCCCAATATGCCATGAGGTTATCTGGTAGAATCATTGGCAGCCTGTGGCATATGATTGGGCAGGCACGCGACCTGGAGAGGCATCATGGCGATTTGCAAGAGGCCCATGCTACTTTACGCGGGATTCAAGATTTCTTGGAGTCCCGGACCAAGGAGGCCATGAGGGCAGCCAATACTGAGAAAATGAATGCTGAGGAGGCCAGAGCTACTCGAGACCAGGCACAAAAAGCTGAGGAGAAGCTCCGTGCAGAGGTCGTGGAGCTGAGAAGGGCGGTGGTCGCACACTCGAGGGAGTTGGAGAGAGGAGAGGCCGATATTCAAAGGGAGATGGAGGAGGCCTTCCGGAAATAATTGGAAGAGGCTCGGGTAGAAGTCGTAAGGGCTTACAAATGGTCGGGCGAGTACGCCTATATGTTGACCTGTGGGTATGCGACCAGCATTGAGGAGATCCTTAGAGACCTCAAGAAGGGTAAGACCGTGGTCGCCCTGGAAAAAGAGTTTGATGTCTTGAATGCAGACCTGGCTGTGCTCCGTCCTCAGTATCCGGGCGCCATTTCTGAGCAGGATGCCCCTCCAGCCAATGATGATGGGAAGGAAGTAGCCTCAAGCGGTCCGACCCAGACTCCTGCTCCTGGTGGGACCCAACCTCCCGGTCCGTAGGGTGTTTTGTGCCTTTCTTTTTGTTTTTGATGTAACTGGCCTTGAGCCCCCCATTGTACATATTTTGTCTTTAATGAAAATTTCGTTGTTTCTTCACTTTATTATTTTTTCTAAATTCTGCTAAGTGTTGGGCTCGGCAACTTGAGTAGAAAGATGTATGGATTAGATGTCGAGCTGGAAGTTGATCTGCATGAATTTTTTCTAAGTGTTGTGCTCGGGGCTAGGCCGAATCTTGCTTATGGTGAGCTCGATGCTAGGTCGAGTTTCGAAGATAGTTATTTATGACATGTTCGGATCTAGGCCGAGATGTAAAGCGGTGCTCGGGACTTGGCCGAGACGAATAGAATTTAAGACAGTTGATTTTTGCTCGGAAAATTTGAACTTTATTGATAATATTTTTTCAGATAAGATACATTCCACAGATGATTGAAAATTTCCCCACTCAAGTACTCGAGTTCGTACGCCCCATTTAACAAGACTTTGCTAACTCTATACGGGCCTTCCCAGGTCGGCTTTAGTGGGTTGGGCTCGGCTTCCGTGACCTTTTTTAAGACTAGATCACCGACTAGGAATTTTCTTTCCTTCACCTTTGGGTTGTAAGTACCTTTCACTTCTCTGTTTATATATTGCATTTTTCATCTTGGCACTGCATCTCTTATCTTCTAACAGATCCAGTTCAGCTCGTAGGGCAACCTTATTCTTTTCTTTGGAAAAATTAGCAATTCTGAACGTTGGGGCCCCGATTTCTACTGGAATGATGACTTTGGCTCCGTATGCCAGGGAGAAGGGTGTTTCACCCATGGCAGATCGATGTGTTATCCGGTAAGCCCATAATACTCCGGGCAGCTCCTCGGGCCAGTTTCCCTTGGATTCTTCCAGTGTCGTCTTCAATGTATATTTGAGGATTTTGTTCACCGCCTCGACTTGGCCGTTAGATTGTGGATGATATGGAGTGGAAAAGTGGTTCTTGATGTGAAAACTTACGCAAAAAGTTCGAAATCTTCGGTTATCGAACTGTTTTCCATTGTCTGTTACTATTGAGTATGGTATCCCGAACCTACATATAATTGACTTCCACACAAAATTGACGATCTTCTCTTCATCTATCTTTGCTAGGGGTTCCACCTCGGCCACTTAGTAAAGAAGTCTACTGCGACTATGGCATATTTCCGCCCCCTTTGCCAGTGGGGAGTGGTCCGATGAGGTCTACTCCCCATTTGGCACATGTCCAAGGACTGAAAATTGAAGTGAGCTGTTCAGGGTGGTACCTGACTTGTGGTGCGAAACATTGACATCTTTCGCATTTCTTGACTAATGAGATCGCGTCCTACTTCAAGGACGGCCAGTAGTACCCTTGTCGGATCGGCTTGTATGCTAATGTCTGGCCCACACATGATTTTCACAGGTTCCTTCATGTACCTTGCGGAGAGTGTATTCGGCATTGGTTTCTGATAAGCACCTGAGTAGTGGGACCGAGTACCCGCGTTTGTATAGGACCCCGTCCACTATAGTGTACCAAGCAGCATGCGTTCTTAATGCTCTAGCCTCGGCCTTATTATCTGGTTGAATCCCGTGCTCCAGGTATTGAATGATAGGTGTCATCCATGTCGGCTCGGCACCCTCGTTAGCATTTATCTTCTTTGTGTTCAATGAAGGTGAACATAAGTGGGTTACCGTAATGTCTTCGATTAGGCCGGTTCTCGGGCTGGATGCTAGTCGTGCCAAGGTGTCTGCTTGCATGTTCTCGATCCTGGGTATATGTATTACTTCCATCTTGAACTGGGAGAGTCTTCGTTTTGCAAGTGCTAAATATCGTGCTATTTTCGGTTCCTTTGCTTCATACTCTCCATATATCTGGTTGACTACTAACTGTGAGTCACTCTGAACGAGTAGCCTTTTCAGACCCATCGAAGTTGCCATTTCCAGACCTGCTATTAATGCTTCATACTCTGCCTCATTGTTTGTCACCGAGAACTGGAACCGTATGGCCAAGCAGTAGCACTTGTGTTTTGGATTGATTATCACAATCCCGCCCTCTGCTCGGTTTGCAGTGGAAGAGCCATCGACAAATAATTTCCATTCTTGCTCTTCGATGATGTCCAGTTGAATCGACGGGGTGAACTCTGCAATGAAGTCTGCCAGTGTTTGTCCTTTGATAGCTGTTCTCGGCTCATATGAAATTTCGAACTAGCTGAGCTCCACGACCCATTTGATCATCCGACCCAAAGTGTCTGGTCGGTGCATGACTTGCTTCAAAGGATAATTTGTTAACACAATGATCTTATGTTCCAAAAAGTACGGCCTTAGCTTCCGTGCCGAGATGACTAATGCATATGCCAGCTTTTCCATTGAAGGATATCTTAGTTCGGCATCGTGCAAGGCTTGGCTGATATAATAAACCAGATGTTGAGTCGAGTTATCCAATCTGATGAGTACCGAGCTGACGGCATATTCAGAAACTGCAAGATATAAATACAAGTCTTCCCCCTGGCTCGGTTTTTGTAGAATAGGGATAAATGCTAAGTGTTGTTTCAATTATTCGAATGTTACTTGTGTCTGCTTGGTCCATTCGAAATCCTTATTTTTCTTGATTATTTCAAAGAATGGTTTACATTTATCCGTTGACCTTGAGATGAACCTACTTATAAAAGCGGCTAGGCGCCCAGTTAAACTTTGCACTTTCTTAACGGAGTTGGGGGGTTCCAGGTCGATTATAGCTTTGATTTTATCTGGATTAGCCTCAATCCTCCTCTGACTGACCATATATCCTAAAATTTTACCCGAGTCGACCCCAAATGTACACTTTTTGGGATTCAACATCATCTTGTACTCGCTTCAAAATTTTAAACATTTCATTAAGATCAGAAAGATGGTCGGCAGCATACAAAGATTTTACAAGCATGTCGTCTACATATACTTCCATTGTATTCCCTATCAACTTCTCAAACATATTGTTGACTAACCTTTGATAGGTTGCCCCAGCATTTTTTAAGTCGAACGATATCATCTTGTAACAGTATACTCCTCGGGCCGAGTAGAATGAAGTGTTTTCTTCGTCGTCCGGGTGCATCTGGATTTGATTGTAGCCTGAGTATGCATCCATGAAACTCATTAACTTGTGACCCGCCGTGGCATCGACCATGTAATCTATGTTCGGAAGAGGATAGTTGTCCTTTGGGCACGCCTTGTTTAAATCAGTGAAGTCCACGCAGAGACGCCACTGCCCGTTGCTCTTTTTGACTAGTACGGGGTTGGCCACCCACCGCGGGTAAAGTTTCTCCCTGATAAACTGATTCTTCAGCAATTTACTGACCTCGATTTCCAGTGATGCATGTCTGTCCGGGCCTAATTTTCTTTTTTTCTGAATCACCGGCCGATAAGTAATGTCGATGTTCAGACAGGTGGAAGGCATGTTTGGGGTCGATACCAGGCATATCGGCGTGAGTCCACACAAATACATCCAGGTTGTTGCTAAAAAATTCGATCAACTCCGATCTGAGTGGCTATTGTAAATTGTGACCGATTCTCAACTGACGTCCCCCATTTTGCTTATCGACATCTACTATGTCGATGTCCTCTACTGGCTCAGCATGTTTGCATTTCTTACTCTGCCCCTCTTTTTTCAGCAAAAGTAATTCTTCTTCCTCAGTAATTGGCTCTTTCCCGGGTCATCTGCTTGGGTCGGCCTCAGTCAGATTTTCTGTTCAGTTGCCTTGTTCGGTGTTCGTCTCAGTCTCGTCGGTTGACCTGATGCATTCTCCTTCTTTCGAATTGCTAGATTCCCCCTTTTCGATCACATTTATCTCAACCAGCCTGATTTTCAGGGAGCACTCTCGCGATTCTCGCTGGTTCCCCTTGTGGATGCCTTCTCCGTCCAGAGTAGGAAACTTGATGCAAAAAATGGTATACCGAGACGGCTGCCTTCAGGTGATAAAACAATGGCCATCCGATAATAGCATTGTATTCAGAGTCCAAGTTGATAATCTTAAAAGTAGTGATGACCGTTCTCTTATGCGTCCCCTAGCGCAATTGAATGGACAGGTCAACTTCCCCGAGTGGGACGATTCTTCCCCCTCCAAAACCCAAGATGCTATCGTTGCATAGTCGGATATAGCTGTCATTGACATTTAATCTCTTGAAAGCTCTGATGTATATGATAGAGGCATAGCTACCCAAGTCAACTAGGATCCTGTGCACGGGGATGCCCAGGATCGGCACCGTCATGACCAGAGGGTCGGAGTGGGGGTGTACGAGCTGATCGGCGTCTTGATCGAAAAAAGTAAAGTACCCTGTTGGTTGACCTTCTCGGATTTCGGCAACTCGGACATGTTGCCCAGCATTTGCAGCTTCTTTGACTTCTGCTTTTCTTTTTTGAATGGATCGGTTATCTATGGCCCTATTAGTGTTGATCAATGTTAGGATTTCTTGTCCGGGGTTCTCGTTGTGAGGTGGTAACGATCCAAATTAGCCAGTCGCTCCGGATTTGTTCCGGGAGCGAGGGCCGGTGGTGGTGGGAGCTCATGAACGTATCGCTTTAATGAGATCTCGACACTCATCTGTTTCATGCCCAATCGAGTGTGGTAGCAGCAATATCTGTTGCCGTCCAGTTTGGACGGATCCAGCTTCAACGGGCAAGTTGGTGGCAGCAGGTTGAGGTTCTTGATGTCGTTCCAAATAGCTGATGCCGTTCCAAATAACTTATATCATGTGGTCGGATTTTCTGCGAATGACTTGAATCCCACCCCGGAACCTGAGGCAGCTTCTTTTTTACCATCTTTTTTGGTGCCCTGGGCTTTCTGCTTGGGTTGTAAGCCGGCCATTGCTTCTTCAGTGCATATATGTCATTCTGCTCTGGGGAATTCCTGGAAAGTGCTCGCCCCCGACTCGTGAATAACATAGTTGAATCGAGACTGGGGAGCGAGCCCGGCCATTGCCGCTATGAGCATTGCGTCATCTGAGACCGGCTCCATTTCGCGGATCTGCTTGTTGAATCTGGCGATGTAACTTTTCAACGTCTCATCCTTGTCCTGTTTGATGTTTACAAGAGAGTCATTTGGTGCTGCGCGGACCTTGGATGTCAGGAAATGAGTGGTGAAGGCAGGCATCAAATCGTTCCAGGAGCAAATGGACCCTTAAGGTAAGGTCCGGAACCAATGATGGGCTCGGTTGCGCAAGGTTAATGGGAATGCTCTACATAGGATAGCGTCACTCGGACCGTATAATTCTATCCATGCTAAGTAATTGTGGATGTGAGTAGTGGGGTCGGTTTTACCATCATACAGACCGATTTGGGGAACTTTAAACTTTATGAGGAGAGGAGTTGATAAAATGTGAGGAGGGAAAGGTGACACAACATCTGGCCGCCCAGTCATAGGGCTCGGCTGGTAGTGAGCATCATCTGGTGTTTCCTCCAGTTCATTCAGACGGCGTCGAAGGCGAAGTATCTTTGCCTCTCGTTCATTAATTGGACTAGGACCTTGAGCTCGATTGGCCCTAGGTGGTTCTCGGTCATCAGGAAATCAGAGCCTGGAATTGATGCTGCAAAGGCCGTTCCCGGATTGGGTCTAGCCCCAGGCGCCCTGCAAATACCGAAGGGCCCGACGGGGACGATGAAATAAAGGCGACGATTCCGCCACTCTGTTGCGTTCCGCTGCATCATCTTGCGGCCTCCTTCTTTCACGTCTTTCTTCCGGTTGTCTGTTCCAGGAGTTGACCTCCTGATTGTCATTATTTCAGGGTGTTGGATCTTGAGGATTGAGGTTCAGTGGTGGATCCACTCGTGGAGGGTTTACAGGTGGGGGTGGTTGTATTTGTGGAGGAGGACTTGCAAGGGCTTGGGTAATAAGTTGGATCATTTGTTGGATGAAGTTTGGGTTGGTAAAAAGCTGTGCGAGCGGTAATAAAACCGCGCCCCCAGTCCCTGCTGGGGGTACATTTTGGCCATTGGTATTTTGGCCATTTTGGGTTTCTTGTAGTGGGTCTTTGTTTCTACGTGGGTTTCTCGAGTTTTCACTCATCTTTTTTTTTATAAGGGGATGAAACTATTTACCTTGACTGGAATGATTTGGACTCCTCAAAATATTGACTAGACCAAACGGGTCCTCCTTCTAGCGCCAATTTGTTGATGTTCTTCTTGGACCAGCAAAAAAATATCAAAATTATATAACTTGGAAATGAAAAGGGACACTTGACAATTATGAAAAGTGACTAATTCTGCCTTTTGTATTGAATACCGAACAGAACGTGTCTGGACGACTTCGAACACTCAATTTGTATTTTACAAGCTATATGGTAGGATTTTCTCTCCTGTCTTTTTCCTAATAAATGAGATCTATTTATACTAATACAATTAGTGGGCTAATCATCATTACATCTAAGATAATCGTGAGATAATTGTGGGACACGTGTCTTCTCCCGGTGTGCATGAGGTGCATGTTGGCCATGTGCTGAGAGAAGCTTGTTGACTTGTCCCGTTGACAGGTGGCATCTTGGTCTGCCACTGGTGTGTTGAATCCACTTAGTGGGAGATTTGTTGAGTGGAACACTTACTGAAATTATTTGGTTGTAGTGGGCTGGGTTCGGCTCGGGCCACGTCATCAGGTCGGCACCTTACATCACCCTGGTCGATCCACGTCATCTTGGACGGCTTTCGTCATCATCACCTGAATGGGCACGTGGACATATTTTTGCCAAACTCGGCTTGGGTATCATCAGTTAATAAAACTACTTGTGATTTTTTCCAACTTTTTTTCCACCTTTCATTTTAATGCACAATCAAGCAATAAAAACAGTACAATAAAAGTTTGATTGGCCATTTATCTTTTGAGCAATAGTACTGATGATGTCCAAGCCGAGTTGGAAGAAAATACATCCACGTGGCCATTCAAGTGATGATGACGTAAGTCGTCCAGGATGACGTGGACCAACCAGATGACGTGGACCAGGCCGAGATGACGGAGCCGAGCTCAACCCACTACAACAAAAACAATTCAAGTGGATCCAATACACCAGTGGCAGACCAAGTGGCACATGTCAACACATCAACGGGACAAGTCAACAAGTACCTCTCAACACATGGCCACCATGCGCCTCATGCACATCAGGAAGAGGACAAGTGTCCCGTTATTATCTTAGATATAATGATTATTTAGCCACTAATTGTATTAGTATAAATAGATCTCATTTATTAGGAAAAAGGACAAGAGAGAAAAATCACTATATAACTTGTAAAATTCGAATTCAGCGTAGAAAGCCGACCAGAAATATTATGCTCGATATTATTAATAAAAAGGCAGAATTAGCCACTTAATATTATTTTTAGGTGTTCAATTTTAATTTCTCAGTCATATATTCCAAAGTTATTTTCTTGTTGATCAAAAAAAGAGCATCAACAAGTACTATCACTACAATTTAATAGTACTTAATTATTGTACAGTAAGAAATAGTTTTTATTAATATATAATTAGATGAAAGTTGAAACCTTTTCCATATATTTCATCAACAATTTCCGCTACGACATAATTATACATCATTATATATATGATAGCTCCCATGCATAACGTTGCAACTTAAATCGATTTGACTATATATATATATAGATAATTATATATATATATTTTATAATATATATTTTTTAATATATATTTTATAATATATAATTTATAATATATAACATATAATATATATTATTAATATATATATATATATGAGAGAATTTTATAATATATAGTCAAATTATATATATTTAATGGGAGACAAAATTGTTTTTTTCACTTAAATTTTATTAGATGAAACATGTTTGAAATACGTTTGAACAATCATGAAACAACAACGTAAAAAAATCCAAAAAAAATCGGAGGGAGTATATAAATGTCCAAGAAACATTCCGGGAGTATAAACATGTGTCATTTTTTTTCGAAATGTTGGACAATTGTGTCCAAAGCCCAAATTATAAATATCCCGGCCCATATTATTCATTTGGTATCTTTAGAACCTGTGACGCAATTACTAATATAAATAACATCAAATTTGTATACATGTAATATATTAACAATAATAATGTACTATATCTTTTTTTTTTTTACGATCCAAAGTATCCCCACACCAACCTGGGGTACAGATCCCACACTTCCTTGGGACTATGGGACATCCGTCCTTCACATGGATGATCCTAACCTCTGGGAGAGGAGGGGGGCAAACCCCAACCCCTCACTTCGCGATAGTCAAGGTTTAAACCCAGGACCTTGTGGTGCAAATGCAAACTCAAGACCACTAGGCCAACCCTTGGGGGTAATAATTTACTATATCAACATAATGTTTTTAGGGATATATATATATATATCACTTTTAATTGTCTTCATCTTTTATGTTTCCCACAACATGTTAAGATTAATAATTAAAATACACCATATTAATTTTCAAATATATATATATATATATATATATATATATGTGTGTGTGTGTGTGTGTGTGTGAGATTCAGTGAGACCATATCCTGCGGTGAGACAATGTGGACTAATCTCAACCATCCCTATATAAACAACAAAGGCTAGGACTAAAAGGAAATAATAATATATTAAATAATTAATTTAATCCCCAAAAGGTTAATATTGTCAAAAAAAACTACAAGGCGGTTATAGAGAGATCAAGATCAAATCATGATTCTCCTCCCAAACTTATCATTCTCCATATCAGATTCTCGTCATATCTCCATATCTTCAAGCTTTGAAATTTTTCTTCGCATCACCATTAATGTTCTGTGAGAATTTTACAGAGAATAACCGGAAAAAAAACAGCAACTTTAAAGACACGACGAAAACTTAGAAGATGGCTTCAATTCATGACCAGGAACACCATCAATTCGAGAAGAAACTCTAACAGACAATATATGAAATAGACATTCACGGTGAACTCAAACTTGGTCATTAACAACAAATTCTTAGAACGGTCATGAAAAAGACGATGCATACATACTGAAACAATGCATAATTGATAATCATGCAATAAATATCAACTAACTATGCATTGTTTAAAAGTTATCTACGCAGTGTAAAAAAACTAAATATGCAGTATATATACCCAACTATGCAAAGTGTCATAAACTATGCAACAAAACTCAACTAACTATGCATGATCTATAAGCTATCTATGTAGTGTATAAAAACTAAACATGCAGTACATATATCCAACTATGCAAAGTGTCATAAACTATGCAAAAAAAAAAATCAACTAACTATACATGATCTAGAAGTTAAAAAACTAAATATGCAGCATATATTGTTGTTTTGGGTTGTACTGTTTACAAGAAAATGACTAAAGTGTTTAGACAGAAAACTGGACAAGGTTTAAGTCGAGGCCAGTATTGGATACTGTCTCCGCAAGACGAAATTGCCCCATTTACAAAGTGCTTACGCTTCTGGCAATCGTCCCTAAGATACAACGACTTTTACTATTTCCACTTAGCAGCACTTGCAAAAGTCAAAACAACAGCGAACAAAAGTGTATGAATTTTCAAGCTAAACAAGGGAATGAGGGATACAAAACAATATGCTGAGTAGATAAATGACTCGATTTTTTATCTGGTTAATTTCGTATGTTATTTCATCTGCAGGGACTTTGTTTTTATAGGCTTCAAGGTGCCTCATGAAAAGGATACGCCTTCTGGATCGAAAAGACATGTCTACAGCCAGAAAATGCACCTAGTTGCTCGAACAGATGCATCAGTTCAAACTTGCGCGTCCGCGCACTTGTGCGCGCGCGATAATTAAAAGTTTATGTCTGCAGTGCACGCCCGCGCATACTGCCCACCGCGCGAGGTCGTCTAGTGCGTGTTCGCGCACCACACCACCTTGCCCAGTTGGGAAAAGAATATTTAATTATTTATTAAAATAATTAATTAATTTTAAAGGGTTCAAATAAATTTTTTCCAAAACTATAAGGGCCTTGAAGCCCAAGCCCAGGCCCACGACCCGGACCCAGACCAGGCCGGTAGGTGAGTGGGCAGCGCGCTTGCGTGTGTTTTGAACCAAACCACAAACATGTAGGTCATCACCCCTTTAAAAACTTTGGTACCGCAAGGGCCCAAACCCATTAGTCCAACTTGAGATTTATAAATAGAGAAATCTTTGGCTTTTTCTCGTATGTGGGATGAAACTTTTCTCCTCCATATTTTCCAATTTCCATATCAATTTCTAGTTTTAAGTGGCTAACATGTAGCATTAATTTCTCATTCACCCGGAATTGGTTTTGAGAAATTCAAAATGTCAATCTCATCTACTCACTTAGTAGAATTTTAATATATAATTTAATTTAATTTTTCACCGGTGGAAACCACTTAAATATTTGGTCAAAATTGGGTCAATACCCAATTTCTTCAAACCAAAATTCCAACATATATACCCAACTATGTAAAATGTCATAAACTATGCAGCAAAATAAACTAATTATGCATTATTTAATAACTATCTAAGCAGCAAAAGAATCCTAACTATGCTGGATTTCGGAAAAAAAGAAAAAAATTAAAAAAAAGGTATCCTAAAATAACGCCACTAAATAAGGTAGTTACAATCTCAACCCATAAACGGTTTCAAAAAGTCAACCAATACCAAAAAAACCGCTGGATAATAAAAGTACCACTTTACCCTAAATAAATTAAAATAAATTAAAAATCACCTATAATCCTGAAAAATCACTACCATAAAATAAATTCAATCAAAGACTAAGATTAGTCTACCCTGTCTCACTCCAGAAATATGGTCTCATTTGAACCAATCATTATATATATGTATACATATATAGGGAGGGGATCCTGTGAGACCACCCCCTAGGTAAGTCCATAAGACCAAATCCACACCATTGAAAACAGAAATCAACGTCCAGGATTTAAAAGAATCTATACAACTTTACATAACAAACTATACATAGCAGAGGGTAAAATAGTAAATTGTCGAAATTAAAATGGTAACGCTCGCTGAAAATTAGGGACGTGATCTTCAATTGATCACGTCCCATAATCAGTGCTAATCCACCCGCGTCAACCCATTCTTCTTTACCACGACAATCTCTACCACCATTGACATCAATTCTTAAACCTCGAAAATTATACAATATACATTTGCATACATGAAAAAACATATCATATATTTCGTTAATTGACAAGGTTGTCATCAATTACATCAAAGGGATTGAACAATGGCAGAAGAACTTCCCTCCAACGCGATTGGTGAATGTTCCCAAGGTAATTACTTACGATATACTTGCAGAAAAATTTAGGAGGAATCACTGTAACATAACAGAACGAATAGTCGAACCAATTGTATGTTTGGGTATGTAATATGTATTGTTAGTATACAACAAATGTATATTTAGTGTCATAAACTGTATAAACGAATAATCGAAGCAATTGTATGTTTGTGTATGTAATTTGTATGTTTAGTATAGAACAGATGTATAAATAGTGTCAAACATTGTATACATGTTTCACAGGTTCACAAATTTTGGAATTGTTTGTGCATTGTATATTTCTTGTTAGTTTGTATATGTAGTGAACAATGTTAGTATATTTAGTATATAAAGCTTGTATTTGAATATTCAATTCTTAAATATTTACAACTAGTTTAGAAATTGTGTATATGTTGTCAACTGTTTTGCGTGTATGTTTAACAAATTTAACTTGTATACATAGTCATTATTGTTGTGTGTTTATAATATAAACCTGTATGTATTATAATATTAGTCCATAATTTCATTTTGATATATTGGATATAAATTCCTCTGAGAATAAAAAAATGTATGGTAGTGTGTACGAACGTATCTATATATATATAAAAGCAAAATGGTTTCTAAATATATTTTCCCGCCTAAATGACACTTTCTAAAAACAATTTGTGAAATTATTATATTTGTTTTAATTATACATCTATATTATATCAAGTAAATGGTCATTAATCTGACAATTAATCTGATATAATCGGTTTTGGATTTTGAGTAATCGAATTTTGACTTTATATTTTTGGTAGGAATATTTTTTGATTTTGTGATGGTATTTTTAATTTGGTAAACAAATCAATGATAACCAATTTAAATTAGTAAAGAATCCTTTATTTGTCAATTAAATAAATGCATGATTGATAATATATCAATAATCCTTTATTCATATATATTGATTTTGGGCAATATCTATCTTGATATATTTGATATATTGATTCCAAAAGTCAAACTTATCAATTTCGAATAATTTCCGTCCAAATAGGCAATTTTCAAATTTAATAAAAGTTATAGAGAAATATACAAAGAAATATAACAATTAATGAGATTATGTCTATTAATTTTGTACTCAATTTACGCTCAATGATGGAATTTCAAAACTGATATAATATTGTACCGAAATATATATGAGATATAACAAGAAATTATTGCGAATGATAATATTACCTTACGTGTTAAAACATGTGTGTGCATATATTCATATTTATTTATTTCCTAAACATAAATGTCTTCTGCCTATAAATATTTGATGACCGACACTTTTTTTTTACATTCAAAAAAACTGCAAATATATCAAATACATACATTCTCTATTCCACAGTTCATCCTCGAGAAAAATTACTATGGCCCATTTCTTTACTCTTATTGCAATTTGAATATTTTTGTTTGTGCCGTTGAAATCACAGGTGAGGAGTGCGGCGCTGGTAAATGGAGATAAATAAGGTAGTCCTTTACCAACCCTAAATTCTAAAAGGGATAAATATGTTGCAATTTGTGTTTTTTTTGTTTTGTTTTTTTATATATTTATCATTGCCGTTAATAGTGCACACAGGTTTCCATCTTCCTCAACCTCAAAATGCATATGATATGCTGGCTAACATGTGTCCCTCACCAAATTTTAATAGGCTTGGTTCAAATAGTGGATTTAAAGCTATTAATATTGACTGTTTTATTTTCAAGAATGAGCTTTTGTTTCACAAGGTCTAATTAATATATCAAAATTCATTATTTTAATATTTGGAGCACAATTTCATACAATTGGTCTGTGTTTTAAGTTTTGCTGATTAAAACTTTAGAATGACTCATTGTATATATTAACTTTCATTCATTGTAATTGTATTTGATAACATTAAGAAAATGCTAAAAATGGGTAGTGATTAAATTATTAAAAAAATACTGGAAATGTATAGAAATTAAATTATTAAGCAATAGTAATGTATATCATTTTTTCAAAAATGTATAAAATATTATTCAAAGTATACTAATTAGGCATTTTAAAATATCTATCTATAAATTCGAATTGTGTTGTAATATTGAATATTAAATTCTAATATTCTAACTATATATAGATATTTTTAGTTCCTTTTTAAAATATTTAAAAATACTGAAAATCCATTTACAATTATACAAGTATTATTTGTACAGGTAAAAGTAATAAACATATATTTGCAAATATGATTGATTATCTTATTGTATGTCACTTTTATAATAACAAAAAGAAATATATGAAAAATAAGTTCATCAAGTAATAAAGTATTGCTCTCTTTTATTATTTATTTTTTAAACTAAAAGCAATAAAATAATTGTATAATCCCTATTATCTTTTTTGCCGATAAAACTATGTAATATGACAAAAATAATCTTTATATTAAATATAGTATAAATGTAAATTTTATTATTAAAATTGACTTTATTTAGTCATGGCTAATTGTACGTTTTTGTTTATCGAGTTACCAATCGTAAGGATTTGAAAATATTAGTTTGTGGCGACGACGACCAAAAAAATAAACAAACGGCGAATGTGGTGTACAAAATAGTTTTCCAAAATTTGTAATTGTTAAAATATATTATTTATTATTTTGTTTGTTGTAATTTTAATTATTTTAATCTGACTAATTAATTTGTTGAGATATGTTTTTATATTTTCTATTTTTATTAAAATCATAATTATAATTTTTATATTGGTTCGACACAAAAAACCCATATAGTCCAACACAACACATGTTATATCATCCGACAAAATATACTCCGTGCATCGCACGGGAAAAATACTAGTTTAATAATAATAACAATATGTATGCATATGGTTGCATATTGTATAAATAATACATCCATTTTGTTTTAATAATGCTACGCCTTGTTTTAATGTAAAATATCACAGAACCAACAAACGATTTCAATGGACGTCAACAACTCGAAATCTCACCAGGCTCAACGAAATATTGGATACCAGAAGTAAAACAAGAAAAGATTCCACGAGTAGGCATGCATTTCGCTACATTAGAAACCGGTATACAATTTTACAAAGAGTACAGAGCAAGCGGATTCGACATCAGAAGGAGCGCAACAAAGCGGTTCAAGAACGAAGTAATTCGTGTGCATTATGTTCTTTGCAATAGAGAAGGCTTCAAGCACACAAAAAACAACATACCTATGGAGCATACAGATGAAGCCGATAACAGCCCGCCACATGGGTCACGAAAGAGGACTTCAAACCGTGTTGGGTGCAATGCACGCTGTATATTCGAATACACCATAGGTGGCGCATATAAAATACGAAGTTTTGAAGAACGCCACACTCACCCAATGGCAATCGATACATTCAAGAAATTCCTAAAAGTTAAGTAAATCGAACGGTCACCAAAGAATTTATAATGAATTGCACAAAGGCTAATATAGGGAGTTCAAAACAATACGAATTATTCAAGTAGATGGTTGGCGGATTTTCATACGTCGGTGCACTGAAGATTGATTTTAAAAACTTCAAACGCGACTTGAAAGCCTATATATGCGGTGCAGACGCACAATTGGTGATAGACAAATTATTTACACAAAAAGAGATAAATCAAGGCATGGCTTTCGAATACGCAGTGGACGAGGATGAACAACTGACGCGTCTATTTTGGGCAGACCAAAAATCCATAAGGAACTACGCCCATTTGGAGATGTGCTTTCATTTGATGCTACATACAATACCAACAGGTAAATCATTGTGGTTTACTTCCTATTTATGCGGTGACTTGTACACTTTCTTGAAAGGATATGTATACTTATCTGATTAAAGTTGTACCCTTGATGAAATTTGCAAAATAACATGTACACTTAGTTGATAATATATGTATACTTGGCTGAATTTAGTTGTAGACGTTTAGAAGTTTTACAGAAATATATCATGTTTACTTAGTTGATGTGATTTGTATAATTATTTGTTCCATAATGAACAATGAATGGTGTTTTACTGTATATTTAATACATTGGCATATGTAATTTTTCCTTTTAAGTTTGTATACTTATTTTCGGTAAATTGTTCATATAATTGAGTGTCATTGCATGCCAACTTGGGTTTATAATAATGTGAATACTGTGTATTGTTAAAACTGAAACAACATTTATATTTACAGAGCATCCATGTTTATTTAGTTGATGGGATCTGTATAAATATTGGACTAACATTGTACACTTAGCTATGTGTTCCTGTATATTTTGTACAATGTGCTCATATTATTTATTAACTTAAGATTGTATACTTATGGTGTGCAGGTACAAAATGGTTTTTGCTCCATTTACGGGAGTAGATAACCATCAACGATGTGTCACGTTTGGAGTTGGTCTTATACTAAAGGAGGACGAAGAATCATATACTTGGTTGTTCAGAAAGTTCTTAGAAGCTGTTGGTCGTGAACCTTACTATATAGTGACGGACCAAGATCCGGCAATGAAGAATGCCATTAAATCGTGTTCAAAACAAAGAATTCACAAAGGTTGTGTATGTGGCATATAATGTAAAAGGTAAACATTAAGGTGGGTCACGCTCTATTCAAGGATAACAATTTCAGAAATCGCCTGAATTCAATCGTGTGGGACACCAACATTTCAACAACGGATTTTGAGAGTCAATGGGCTGATATTATGGCTGACTTTGGTCTATCATCGCATACATGGTTCGTGCATATTTATGAGCTTAGAAAGAGTTGGATACCCGCATATTTTAAAGATGTGCCAATGAGTGGTTTGCTCAAAACTACATCACGATCAGAGAGCATCAACAGCTAGTTTGGAAATTATACAAATCCTGATTCGAATTTGGTAGAGTTTTTCATGCACTTTCAAAGCGCAATGGAGTCCCAACGCCATGTAACCGATAAATTAGACCATGCATGCCAAACAACTTTTCCAGAGTGCAAGACACGACTAGCCATAGAGAAGCACGCATCTTCAGTGTATACACACAAGGTATTTGCAGAAGTTAGCACAGAAATTGAAGCATCCGTCTATGATTGCACAATTACAGAGATAATTGATGATGCCACCATGTGTTCCTACAAAATTAAAGACAAAACATATAGTATATTTGATGTCATAAAATATAAGATGGAAACATTGATAAAATGCAGCTGCAAAAAACTTGAACAAACAGGCCTGCTGTGTTGTCATGCTTTTGTGGTCCTAAAGGACTATCCGGAGATTCCTAGGGAGTTTTTGGCACGACGATGGATGAAGTCTGCATCAATTACACCACACACGAAAATTGGCCAGATTTATCAGTTCGCCGGAGGAGACGAAGCAGCGGTAACACTAAACAACCTTTGGTCCGATTTCCACAGTTGCATTGGCCTAGCACAAGGAAATATTGACAAATCATCGAATTTATCACGTCTTGTGTCAGAAGAAAAGGTCAAATTGTTAAAAGATCAGCCGCATGCACCAAGTATGGGAAGCAAACAGTCGATAATGGAAACCTATTGTGGCTCAACCTCACATCTTGATATTTCTGTATTGTCACCGAAACAAGCCAAAAACAAGGGGAGCGGAAGTAATGTGCGGAGTAGAATTCTAAGCCAGAGAGAAAGCCATCAAAGCAAGCACAAAACTCAAAAGAAAATGTGGAACTTGTGGTGAGAACGGGACACATAACAGTAGGACATGTCCAAAACGCAACACCACGCCATAGTATAATATTTTTTTATTTAATAAAGTTTTGGGTGAAGAATGTGTTAGTGTGGTTTTATACTTTATGTAAGAACAATTTGTTACCTGTTTAATTCTCTTTGGAATTGATTTTATGTTCACATATACATTTTGCATAACTTTTGGATCGAAACACAATTTTACTGCCTATACAAACCCAATTACCAAAACATACAAATGTACTTGTCTACTTAAGCAAAATTCTATTATACAATATACAGTTCAACTGAAATAACATACACAATTCCAATGCCCAAAAAAAACTTAATTGAACATAGCTAACAAAAATTAATTTAACTAAGTATACAATTTCAATTACCAAAAAAATAACTAAATTTGTCTATATAAACAAATAATAATAAATGTCAAACGATACAGATTAACAGGCCTATTTACACGAGTCAATTATATAAAATACACAATTCCAATGGCCAAAAAACAACTAAAACTTTGCTAACTAAAAACAGGTCAGATTGTATAAAATTACATAAATATGTACAAGTACAATTCAGCTGATTTATTTAAACAAATATATTGATTTGAAAATACAATTCTACATACCTATTAATACATGACACCTACAGACCGTTCAAAAATCATAAACCATGTATACAGTTCCAACAAAAAAACCTACCTAAACTAAGTCTATAATTCAAATTACCTAATTAAAAATACAACTTAACGACATGCAAAGAAATCTAAACTACATACACTACTAACAAACACAAAAATCAACATAAGCAATTAAACAAATCCAATGCATTAGCTATTCAACTAAAATATAAAAGGAAACATTATCCAGGGTCACACAATTCTAAAACAATATTTGACTGCAAAAATAAACAAGTGCTAAAAACCTTGAAATGTGTACGAACTCCAAAACACCAAACCACTACCAAAGCCAACTAAACATGAACAACTAATATGTCAGCACAATCACCACTACTATTTCCCATGCACTAAAACTACTACGCTTCTTGCCGGTCAATGCTTCTTGCATTCGGATTCTTGTCCCTTAACTCGTTCATGTCATTTAAGAAAATAGCAAAGAGTGTACTTGGAACGAAAAGTACACATAAGACTAGCATTGCCCCTTCTCAGAGCCAGGTGACCATCCTCTCGGACCTCCCCATGTACGTTTCCATATGCCACATTGCAAAGATTCCGCAGTCAACCTTGTTTTTGGCATCTCTCCATAGCATAGAAATTCTTGATGGGCTAAGCAACAATATCTCCTGTCCCATATGCTCACAACCTCTGCTCATCAAGTACTGGGCGAAAAAACGTCCCTGATGCATAAGAAAACAGATGTTTAATGCATGTAATATGTTAAAAATGGACAATAAGGCATTCAAACTATCTAATTTACACAACTCCACCAGACTACACACACAAGCACATCAAACTAACTAAACATTTTAAAAATTCAAAGTTATTCAGGTCAACATAACAAAAAATAAATAACTATATGAGCTAAGTATACAAAATACATATCTATCCAATTTACACAACTCCACCAGACTACACACACAAAAACATCAAACTAACTAAACATTTTAAAAAATCAAAGTTATTCAGGCCAACTTAACAAAAAATAAACAACTATATGAGCTAAGTATACAAAATACATATCTATCCAATTTACACAACTCCACCAGACTACACACACAAAAACATCAAACTAACTAAACATTTTAAAAAATCAAAGTTATTCAGGACAACTTAACAAAAAATAAACAACTGTATGAGCTAACAATACAATTACTAAATTCTAAAAATACAAAACTCACCAACTTTGCAGGCACATCTTCATACTTGTCGCACTTGCTTCCTCCAACCGAGGAATTATCCAATATCTGCATACAGCTCCTTTTCATGTCGAACACAATAACAAAGAGGTGTTCACTCTTACATATCGGAAAGAAAAACTGGATAAAACAAAAAAATCATTGTAAAATCTAACATACTATCATCAAAAACACAAGACATAAAAATAGTACAAAATAACTGTTAATGATTTTAAATGAAAATAAAAAAATACCATCTCATACGCCTGCAGCTTCTTTGGGTTGGCATCACCAATCTCGGCGTCAAGACTTTGACAAAATAAGTCAAAGGATCTACTATCATCAGTTGCCTCTGAACTTGTAACAATGGGAAAAAGCTGCATGAAATGTGGCAAAACATACACATCCATCAAATACGTAAAACAAAACTAGTTAACTAAATATACATTTCAATGTCAATAACTATACAAATCCGCTGAATTACATAAACAAACACACTGAAATAGATATGATATTAGCCATTCCTGTAATTACAAAGCGGCTGAGCTATTTAAACAATTTCAATGTACTATCAAAACAATTAGATACACAAATAAAACAAGCAGACCCGTGAATTAAGTCAGACAATCATATTTAATTAACTATACATTTCTGTAATAAAACTAAACAAATCGACTAAACTAAGTAAACAAATCTATTGGCCCAACTATACAATTAGTCATTCCTAAGTATACAAAACAAATGCACTAAATAAACAGCATCACAGTACTAAACATGCATTTCTCCCACCTAAAAAAACATACCCACCTAAATAAAAAAAAAAACAATACACTTACCTGATTCAAAAAAAAAACCATGTAAATTAGGTCAACTAAGTCGACATATCAAATTACACAATTTTAACTTAATAAACACACAACCAAACAAACAAAAATTGAGAAAAACTACCAAAAACATACAAGCATGCACGTGCAAAATATTTTCTGATTTCATGCATTGAAATTTAGTGAAATTAAAAAATGCCAGTACCATTGAATATGTGGTAGCAAAAAATCTATAAGGCGAGCTCTTGCTCCTTAACAACTCTTTGGCATTCAAAATCTTCGTCCATACATCAATCAGTGATATGCTCAGGTAACTTCCAGGGCGCATCGTCACAAAGTCCTCCCTTATTATAATCATGTCGCCAGCCTTGAAGATTGCCTCGTCCCTGCAAGATAATGTCCAATGAAAAAAAGAATAATCAGCCATTATAAGAAAATTTATAGTATATTTTATCATAAAATATAAAAATTACTTTTCAGCTTCTGGGTTCTCGAACAACCACTTCACAATCATGTTTTGCTGCTCGGTTAACTTCGACAACACATCAACCCGTCTCTCAACGAACGAGGACGTCAACGTCTCACTTTTCTTTTTATTTCACGGTTCATTTCGTCGATAAACCGGCATCTTCTCGCTATTATTTTTTGGTATCTCATTCCCAGCCAAACCCACGTCCAAACCATCATCAACGTTCATATTACTCTGATCCTAAAAAAACAAAATAAACTATAGTAATAAACATATACAACAAAACATCAAAAATAAACAGGCATGTAAAATGAAAAAAAAATACCCCAACATTGTCTAATTCCAAATCATCAGCCGCCTTCTCCTGCCCAGCCTGCTCGTCCACTTGACCTGCAGCCACATCCTTCTCATAAAATCGAGAGGTCTCGACAACCAAGTCCCATTTATCAGTGGTGGGTTCTTGTGTTAAACCAAGACTAAAACTTTGCTTGTCAGGTTTGTCAGGCTTATCACCACTCCATTTCTCAAACTCGTCCCGCTTACATATAGCTGCTTCATTCTTCTCTAGCAGAGCAATATTTTCAGGGTTGCTCCAAAAAGCTTCGGCCTGCTGACTCTCGCTTCCAACCACGTCATCTCCGCCACGTGTGCCCTCATGAACCGTCTTATGACATATCAAATTTGTCGCAAGCACTCCAATCTCAGAAAATTCAGGGACTTCAGTCACCTCAGACGGGGCGTCCCGTATCAAGGATATTATTTCCACAATATCGGAAGCAAGACAAGCAATCCTTGACTTAATCTTCGCAATGTATCCCTGCCAAAATACAAGTATAACTAATCAAAATGGATGAACAAATATTACTATTTTATATAAGGAATGTTAAAATAAATGGAATAATAAAAACTACAAAAAGTGTACAACATCTGAAAAGTAAGTATACAACATTTGTCAACTAAATATACAGACCCTGTGCTATGAATTACAAAACTGCTACACATAAATACATATACAACAAATGTGATCTATGCATAGACAAAAGTATACAGCAATAAGCATACAACATAACAAAATGAAATTATGGACTAATATATAGGGCTGTTCATTCGGTTAATTCGGTTAACCATTAACCGAAATGTCAAAAACCGAATTAACCGAATTTGCTAATTGTTAAAACCATTAACCGAACCGAAATTATATCTACCGAATTAACCGAACCGAATTATATTTCGGTTAATTCGGTCGGTTAACCGAATTAACCGAAATTTCTTTAAAATACAAAAATATATGTTGTATATATAATATATAATATAAATAAATAAATATAATTCACAGAAATTTCTTTAAAATAAAAAATATAATTTTTTATATTTAATATATGATATAAATAAATAAATATATATGATATATAAATATAATTATATATAAAATATATGTTTAATATAATATTTCGGTTAAATCGGTTAATTCGGTTAATTTCGAATTTTCGAACCGAATTAACCGATAACCGAAATTCTTCAAAACCTTTAACCATTCACCGAACCGAAATAATTCGGTTACCGACCGAATTAACCGAATTGATTCGGTTAACGGTTAACCGAAAAAAATCGGTTAATTGAACACCCCTACTAATATACAACAGTTCTGAACTAAATATACAATAAGTATACTACAACAAACATACATAATAATAGGTAAACAACATCTAAAAACTAAATATACAACATGTGTCAACTAAATATACAACATGTGTCAACTAAATATACAAACACCTGGGATATGAACTACAACCTGCTACACAGAAAATATATATACAACATAAGTAATCCATGTATACAACAAAAGTGAATTATCCATACAAAATCCAAATATTCAACATCCAAAAAACTATTAAAATACTAAGTATAAAATTTACCTACACAACTATGTAACCAATGTGTACAAACATACTGAGCTATCCATACAAACATTCAAAAAATGTTTTTTCAGTATGCAAACACTAATTATACAACAAGTGTGTACTAAGTGTACATACAAAAATAGAATGTACACAGAATTTGCCCCAAAAAATAACAATGAACTTATTGATGCAAGTTTATTTATTTACCTGTCCACCACCACCTGCCGACGAAGACCCGGGAATAAATGATTGTTTCCCTTGGTCGACGACCAATCCCTCCAACCGAGGTTGCAATGGAACCACACCAACATATGGAGCCTCCACATATCCCTGCCCAAATCCACCGTGTAGGAACTCTTTACGGATTCTTTTCTTAACCTTTTCCATCTTCCATGAAGCAAATGCCGGTAATGTCCTCGGCACATCTCTGCCTAGTACACTGACCCTGTCCAAGTAAAACACCTGCAAAACATAGACAAAATTGTAAATGTGACAACACAATAAATTTTAAAAATGCAAAAATGCAAATACATGATGAAATTACCGTTTAACAATGAAGGCACCCATTGAACTCATACTTGTTCGTCTCGTCCCATTTGAGTCTTTTGGATAGAAGGGTGTTCAAGGTATAATCCCACCAATTGAACTCCCTTATTTTTGAAACATCGTCAAGGCAATTGAGAATAAGTGGATTGATATATCCACTCTGTAAATTCCCAATAAGTACACTGTCAAGGAGTGTAACAAAATGTCTATGAAACCAATCCCCCCCATCTACGCACTGCATCATCCTAAAAGCCAAATCACCTGCTGTCACCTTATGGAAATTTGGAAACATTGTTTTCCACTCGTCATACAATGCACATTTTCCGGATTTTTTCTTCTTCTCAATAACAATGTCACCATCAGGGAACCCCAGGACCCTTCCAACATCTTCCCTTTCGAGATGAATACGCCTACCATCCTCGAAAACCAATTCGCTACTTAGTGCATGGAAGTTTTCAACCAGTCAGTATGTAAGCTTCTTATTATAATCATCAATTTTTAAAGAAAATAGACTACCAAACCCCATCTCAATGACTGCGGCCTTCTGTGCAGGTTTAAGGGCACCAAGAGCATCTACAATAACATTGGTTTTCGCCCTTATTTGCGTTCCAGGGTAGTCCTGATCGATCCTTTGTCTCTTTTTAGGCTGCTCATCTTCAGAACTCTCCTCCTCACCACTGCCAACTTCTCTCTCCTCTTCTTCACTTGACATTTTTTAAAACAAAAGCTCCTGTGTAAAAAAAATAGCACCAACTCATATGTCATATGCATTATGCATTAGCATGTTTCCAATTCAAAATTGTATATTTAACTTAGCATAAAAGGTATAATTGGAATTTGTCAACATCCCCATGTAAAAAAAACCAACTCACATATAATCTGTACAGTTGGAATACACCAAAACCCCCAACACAAAATAAGCACAAGATTCATATATAACAAATCTATAAGACTTTCTGTTGACATTCCACATTAACTTGTATATTTAATATAACAAATTTGTATAAGTAATACAAACAATTCATATCTGTCAAATTTATACCATTGCCTGTTTAGATACCACTAAATTAGGTATGTTTAACATTGCATATGTGTTTACTTAGTATATATCTTCTGCAATCATCTTCCAGTTCACATACCGCTACAAATTGTATATTTAGCATGACATATATGTACACTTAGTATATTACATCTGTATATTAGTCGGATGACAATGTTTCAAATACCAACTACTTTTTTTTTCCAATATAACAAAAGAATTTATTTTAGCACAACTTATCTGTACACTTGGAATACACCATAAAACCCAACTCAAAAAACTACCAGATACGTATATGAAAACTTAACACATATACTTGTTTATATTCCTCTTAATCTTGTATATTTAATTGAACAATATAATTTTTTTCCATAAATTTCAAAAAAACACAATCCAACAGAAAATGGCGCAAAAACAAAAACAATGTTACCTTCAAAACACAAAATATGAAAGATGTGGGTGAAATCTGGAAATACCTGAGAAAAATCGAGAAAATCACCGAACCCAAACCCCTAGTTTGTCTCTACGAAATCGCAGACTCCGAACACCGAACGAACTTGGGCGCAATAGGGAGCACGATAATGTGGAGAGGACGGTCAAAATTGAGAAAAGCACCGAACACAAAACCCTAGTTCGTCTCTACGAAATCGCAGCCTCCGAACACCAAACGACCTTGGGTGCAACAGGGAGCACGAAAGTGTGGAGAGGACGGTCAAAAAATTTGCAGAGAACTTGCTATAATGGTGAAGAAGACGGAAAATTTGAGAGTGTTGAAAGCCCATTCAACATGGACGGTTTCCTTGAGCAATTTTGATTGTGAAAAGAGACCCAAAACAGAATATGATTTGAAAAGGCGTGACTTAGACTGAAAGTGGGCTTTTTGCCTCCTAAAAATCAGGTAGGTGGGAAAGGAAAGATTGTATTTTCCTAAAAAACAGGAAGTAACGTTTTTTTTCATATAACTGATGTACATGAAAATACAATATTACCCTTATATTCCAAAAATAAGAAAAATGATCTCAACCATTAAAATATTTAAATCAAGGGTTTATAATTGGTCTCATGGTCTAACCTAAAGGGATTGGTCTCATTTGAACCAATCCCTACATATATATACTATTTTGGCAAAAATTAACCAAAGTATTGAGTGGTAGCTAGGGAATCACAAGAAGAACTAAATGGCCAATAATTGGTTGAAAAAACTTATGGCAAATTATTAAATAGGAGCTCCTTATAGTAGTGGTATATCATAAATTCTAAATAACCCTATTTATTTTAATTTCTTTTTGAGGAATAAATAACCCTATTTATAATCAATTATGAATAGGGGCCATCTTTTAAATGCCCATAATGCATATCATCAAACCGAAATATACTTCCAACCATACCCATCATTCATTATAGAAATTTAAGTTGATGTTTTGGTTTATTTATTTATTTATTTTTATTATTCATTGCCTTATTGGGTAAAAAACATTGTGGTAAGGCTCTTTCGTATTTGATTTCGTCTTCAGTGTGATGAGAAACATTTTGATCTTTTACGCGTATAGAAAAATGAAAATATTCAGTTAAATAAAAAAGAATAATAAATTACCTAGAGTCTTTTCAATTCTTCTATATTATATGTAGTTGTATAAAATATTGTAACGCTATTTTCGCATTCAGTAGTTGTTTTGCTCAAATGAGTTTTACTTTCTATATTCGTTCACATACGTTGTTATGTACAACTCGATACTTTTAGACCACATGTTAAACTTATAAAACCCACACAACTCGATCGACTTTTAGACCACATGTTTAAACTTATAAATCCCCTTAAATGGATTCGAGATTTGAATATAAGAAAAACCAATGTTAGTTATAATTATCTTATTTCGTGTTTCTCAAATATTAAATAGTTGAAAAAAAATTGAGATGTGGACTCGTTGATGTTAATTTGTCCTGGAATGACCTCAATTAGATCGTGGTTGTCATTACTCTTTGTAATTAATTAATATCCCAATACTCAACTCAGATGATTGTAAATTTGAACTCTTATATATATTATATTAAATGATGGTGATAATACCTAAACCTACGACATATATACGTCCTGTCTACTGCCAACCTCTTTGAAAATTAAATTAATCTCTTCATTTGATGACTGTTAAACAAACAAATATTAAATTATTAAGTCCATTAATGTTTGGAAGCTAAACTAGAATTGCAGGACCATTGACATTTATCGCGCACCACTATTATACATCTAAATGAGGATTAACTACAGTATATTGGACTGTCTAATATAATTAAGTTGCCGATTGATTGCAAAAATATAAATAATAATAATATATTTAATACAAAAAATAAGAATTTTTTATTTCAGGTCTCATTTATAAATAATAAATATATTTACTTAAACTGTTCTTTATTAATTTTCATGATTGAGTGCTTAAGAAATTAAAAATAATAAACTTGTAGGATAGAGCCAAACAGTTGCTTTTAATAGTTGGTCGTTAGGACAAAAGAAATTAGGTGGCCCCGCCGTCCAATTAAGATGGTGGCGCCACCTGTCGCCGCTCGGCCATTTGAAAAGCACCACCTTCACATTCCACGTGGCATGTCGACAAGTATTTTTCTTGTTTTCTACCAAGTCAAACTTCTCGGTATTATTTTTCTTCGAATTTGCTGTTGTGTTTTTATCTATATAATATTGCTGCCACCGCATCGAATTATGGGCTAATTTACCAAACTATTGCAAGTTTAAATAAGTGTTATCAAAATACCGTGGAAATTGGTTTTTTTTTATCAAAGTAGTGTGAAGACAGCTTCTGCAAAGCTGTCTTCCAGGTTCTTCATTTTTAAAAAAAAAATCAATTTAGAAGACAGCCTTTGGAAGGCTGTCTTCCGTTTTTCATTTTTTTTTCAGAAACTACACTGAAGACAGCTTTTCAATCGCTGTCTTCATTTAAAAAAAAAATAAAATTTTGGGAAGACCAAGGTCAACGATTTCGAGAACCATTTACCGGTCATTGTTCCAAATCGGAACCGTGTAGGCTGATTCCGGTTCCTTGGTCTCAAAAACTGTGGAACCCTGGTGGAAACGGCGGTTAAAACTGCCGGTTTCAAGTTTAAAACCAACAATATTTAATTTTTTTGGGTAAAAATATGCAAGACGGTTCCGGTTTCTTGGTCTCAAAAACTGTAGAATCCTGGTGGAAACGGCAGTTAAAACCACCGGTTCAAGTTTAAAACCAACAATATTTATTTTTTTGGGTAAAAATATGCACGACGGTTTCGGTTCCTTGGTCTCAAAAACTGTGGAACCGTGGTGGAAACGGCGGTTAAAACCACCGGTTTCAAGTTTAAAACCAACAATATTTATTTATTTTTTGGTAAAAATATAAAAAAAGAAATGTTAAATATTTATTATAATATTTTATATTTGTAAATACATGTGACACATTTTAAATTACGGTTCCGATTTTGGTTCGGAACGCGGTTTTGGTTCCATTTGGCCACCACTATTCATACCGCTGTCTTCCAGAAATTTTTTAATTTTTTTTTTACGGAAGACAGTGATCGAAAAGCTGTCTTCAGTGTAGTTTTTGAAAAAAAATAAATAAAAAGGAAGACAGTTCTACAAAGGCTGTCTTCTGAACTTTAATTTAGGAAAACTTGGAAGACATCTTCACAAAAGCTGTCTTCACACTACTTTGATAAAAAAATTAATTTCCACGGTATTTTGATCACACTTATTTAAACTTGCAATAACTTGGTAAATTAGCCTCGAATTATGGTATCATTTTCATATTCATTTTCTGCCTTTTAAGTTTGGGTTGCTATAAATGTACATTTATGGTAGACATTAAAGTTGTTAAATGGGCCGGCTGTACCAAAGAGAAAATTCGAGCTCGGCTGCATAGAAATGCCATTGGGTTGCTATTTTAGGAGACTAACTCGACCCATGTTTAGAAAATACACGTAACATGTATCGGGTAATTGACTGGGACGACTGGGTCGACCCATCTTTTCGAGCCAAATAGGGTCGGTCCCTATCAGGCCTATGAAGTTGCAGACCAGCCGACTTATCATCGGGCCACTATATTAGAGGGTCCTTAACGATCATGAGATTGTTTGTAAACTCTAAAAAAAAGTGATTCTCTAGGTGGATAAAAATAACTAGACAAGATTTTCTAGCTACTTATAAATCAATAGGTATAATTTCCATTTAATTATTGAAAGTATTTGCAAAAACTTCTACTTTTAGAAGAAGTGATTTATTATAGTAGAAGTAAAAGTAGCTAAGAATCTGAATTTGATAGCATTTGAAAATAAAATCAAGTTGGAAATCAGAATTTGAGAGTGTTTAGTGAAAAAATTAGAAAAATGCTTATTTGTTTGTAAAAGTCAAACCAGAAGTAGAATCAGAAATTTAAAGCACCTCTCTTCCTACTTTTTAGATTCTGATTAAATGAAGGAGAATCAGAAGTAGAAATTGGCATTTGCAAATACTACAAAGTGTTTTTTTTAGCCAAAAACTAAGAAGTGTTTATTGTTTAGTTATTGCAAACACTCCCATTATCTTGGGTTATTTTACAGTATGTGGCATTTGCTGCATACAATTGCAAAACTAGGGTGGATTGGGCGTGTCTTAACATTTTAAGCGTAGGCGCCTAAAGAAATGGTGCCTACAAAAGCAGGCGTCACTATAAAGTAGAGCTGTCAAAATGGGCCTAACCCGCCGCCCCGCCCCGCCCCGCCATTAACAAGGTAGGGGTTTGGGTTGAGGTTTCAATGGCCCGCTAGGAGGCGGGCCTAAGATGGGTCAACCCGCTTGGGCCGCGGGCTTCGGTGGGTCGGTGTGGGTTGGGCGCGGGTTGGCCCGCCACATTTGAAAAATAAAGAAAAAACTAAAAAAATCAAGTTTTTAGGCTTCAACAGCTTAGCCCATGAGTCCGTAACTTGTGACGTGATTGTTGAATTCTCTCAATCTCCACATTTGTTTATTTGCTTTTTTGCATAGACACACAAAAAAATTTGAAAGTAAATCTATCTTCTTCGCAACGCGGCTCCGAAGCAGATTGATCCATCAACCTTGAAAATGAGTTCTTCCTTTTTTTCTTAAATATTTTTCAGTATGTTTTTAAAACTTGTTCAAGTAAGGAGCTATGGAGGGTTGGAATTTGTAATTTTAACTATTAAGGAGTAGAGTTAAACTTCTTTGGTTCTTCCTAAGGATAACAGTGAAAAAGGATTTTTTTTTTTCAATTATATAACTGATAATTTTGTAATCTAAAAAGAAAAAAATTAAAATAAATAGTGTTATTTATTCGAGCATGTTAAAATATCAATTCAATTACTCAACAATAATTACTCATTAAAAAAATTGGTGGGCCGGCCCGCCCAACCCGCGGCCCAAGGTGGGTTGGGTTTGGGGCGAGGTTTTCACTCGCCTAGATGACGACTGCCGCCCAATTGCCGCCCCGCCAAATGACGGGTTTTGGTGGGTTAAGGCCCGCCCCGCTGGCCCGTTTTGACAACTCTACTATAAAGGGCACCTGCTGCAATTTTAATTTTTTTTTCTTGCCAGCCTTTAGTAGGCGTCGGACAATCCGGCGCCTACAACCTTCATTTTGTTTTTTAAATTTTCGAAATTAATTTAAAATAACCAATTAGAGTTGCTGTTTGTTTGTAAAATAGAAAGGAGAGATGCTTATGTGGGTGCTAGTGGGATCCCATCCCAAGAATGACATATAAAAGTGACTCTTTTTCCATTGTTTTTATTTAACGTGCAGTGCACATGAATATAAGGGATGTCTTTTTTTACCCTCCTATTCGGATGACTTATTTTTTTATGTGTATATAAGGGATGTCTATTTTGGGCAATTCAATCACTACCCGACTGCAATAAATAATGGGATAGTTGTCCCTTTTCTGTTTTTTCTTAATTTTATTTCATTTACAAATTAGTAATAAAATAAATATTTAGATAAAGTTAGATAAAAAAGGAATGTTATTTCAAGTAAATAATTTGTATTAGGAAATTTACACTCAAAACTAAATATTTGAATTTTAGATTTAAAGCTTCACCCATAATCTCATTTGAGGATTATATTAAATTTTGGATTCAAAGTTTTTCCCCCAAAATTAAATATTTGATTTTTAAATTTAATGTTTTGCCCAATAATCTTCTATGATTTTTTACCCCCAAAATAAAGTTTTATCCCATAATCTAAAAATTAAATGTTCGATTTTTAAATTTAAAATTTGGCCCAATAATCTTCTATGATTTTTTAATATGAGATATAATATATTACAAATGTCACTTTTATTTAATTATTTTTATCAAGTATTAAGTTTTGGGGGGTAAATTCCCAGACTCAGTTTATTTAACTAGAAAAAATATTTTTTATCTTTTAAAAGTTTACCTAAATTATCTAAATATTTATCTTATTATCTAAATTGAAATAAAAATAAGGAAAAGAAAAAAAAAGGGACAACTGTCGAATTTTTTATTAGGATTGAATTACCCGTCTATGTTATCCTCATCTTGGGAGACTCTTTTATTTTTTATCCCAATAATGTATTGTACAAGAAATAAAAAATTGTGGAAAAAATGTTAGCTTTATAGGTCATTCTTGGGATTGGTTCTCACTTGCACCCACACCAGGAGTCAAATAGTATCTCTCCTTTCTCTTTTACAAATAAATACAAACTCTAAAGGGTTATTTTAAAATTATTTCAAAAATTAAAAAAAAAAGGTTGTAGGCGCCAGTTTGACTGGCGCCTACAAAAGGCTGACAAAAAAATATATAAAAAAAAATTGCAGCAGGCGCCCTTTGTAGTGGCGCCTGCTCTTGTAAGCGCCATTTGCTTAGGCGCCTACGCTTAAAGTATTAAGACCTCTCCAACCTACCCTAATTTTGCAATTGTCTATGGCAAATGCCACAGACTGTAAAATAACCCCCTTATCTTAGTGTGAGTGCATAAGCACTTATACCGGCTCCGTTAACCCAAATATATGATTTTTATATATAAAAATTAATCCAATTATAGATTTGCTCTCATTTCACAAAATTATTTATTTTGCAAGTGTTTTTTCTCCAAATTTTCTCAACCAAATGTTTTCTCTCAAATCCGTTCTCTATCCTCCTTAAAAACCAAGAAACCTTAAAATTCCTTTAAAACTTCATTTTTATTGGAAGGTTATAAAAAATAATACACTACCAACTACTAGAAGACCGTAATAGATATTTACCTTCACAGAAGATGGAAAATAAAGAAAATGAAACAAGAAACACTGATGCAAATTATTTAATTAAGTGCACCTTTCAATTAGGATAGTATTTTCTTTAACAGATTTTTATGCATGTAGTTGTTTTAAAAAAATGATGAAAACCGATTTTCAATATTCTTTTTTCTTTTTGTAAATAAAATAAGGGATAATTACAAAAACCTCCCTGAGGTTCGGGCTGATTACAAAAAACTCCGTTTTACATTTTTCTCGTTCATAAGCAAATTTTTTTTTCAAAAACTCCTCTGATATTTATAGAATAAAACAGTCACCCCCTTAAATTAAAGATATAATCAAACCTGAGGGGGCTTTATGTAATATTGAAAAAGTCTCTATAACTTTTTTGTGATTAGCCCAAACCTCAGGGGTATTTTTATAAAAACAACAACAACAAACAAGCCTTATTCCACTATGTGGGGTCGCCTATAAAGTGCTGATGGAACTTTTTCTGCAATAATCTGACTATTACAACTTGTCTGGACAGAAGCCGAGGCGAGATGGAACTCTTTCCACAAGACAAATACGTCCTGGATAATGCTCACCGTACAACATAATGTCTCCTGTTGGGAAACTTATTGTTTAGATTTTGATGAATGCCATGTAAAACTTAGAATAGGAAGTTGGCACCCCAATTTTTGTTGTAAACTGCATTGTAATAAATAGGGGTCGGGTCAATTTGAGTTAAGTCGCCTATGCCCAAACATGCAAGAAGATAATCGGAGACTAGAAGGAAGACTCATTGCAAGACAACCGAGTATGGCAAAGAATGTAAGACGGGAACTCTATCAAGGAGCAAGCGGTGAGATGCGGTGAGTGGAGTATCGGTCAAGTCAACTCAAGAAAAGCCAAGTCTCAAGTTGAAGTGACGAGAAGAGTCATCCATGATTGGAAGTCGACTCTAAGTCACCTGGGGAAAGCAAGGAAATGCAATCAAGTCGAGATAATCGAAAAAGATCCGTTGTACGTAAATCAAGAGAATTACTTAAACAAGTAATATCTCCATGCTACCTTTCTCGAAGTGTTGATCCTTGAAGCGTGCAAAAGGAATAAACCAATGAGAAGCACTACACCGTGTCGAACTCAAAAGGTGAAGAACAATTCATACGAGGAAATGGCAATTCCAAGGATCGCAACAAGACAAGCCAACGACCACAAGTGACTTTCAAAAATAAGCCTATCTCTTCAACGGGCGATTTTTGAAAGATCACTATAAAAGGCCGAGGAATGACTACGAGAGTAGGTGACGTAACCAAAAACATTCAAGCAATTATTAGAATCAGTAACTGAAATATTCTCAAGTTATTAAACGCTCAATCCTCAAGCCTACACTACGAAGAACATCAATCCAACACTCACCGTGAAGGAAAGATAACTTCAATCAGTTGAAGAGGAAATTATCAAGAATCAAGGGGTCTACATTCCACGAAGGATTGTAGGAAGGTTCAAGGTCGAACCAAGTCTTGAGCTTTTGGAGGGCTTCGTGATCAAATCCAAAGAGCTTGAGCAAGTGGGTGTAGTAGCAAGGCAAAGGCACCGCCCTGTGAAGAAGCCGAGTCGCACGAGAAGCCACCGAGTGATCAAGGCGTCTCGGATCGAGTCCCAAAGGATCAAGTCGGTGTGTGATCAAGACTTGTATCTGGATCTTACCACTTTGTATACTTCGATCAATACCTAGTGGATTCCTCCAGGAGTTGGAGAAGAGAGGAGTAGAAGAATTACCCCATCTTCGAACCTCTATAAAAATCTTATTGTGTCATTTACATTTCAAAGACTTTAATTCTTGCATCATATTTGTTTAATTCTCATTGACATATTTGCTATCCATTAGATAATCTCTAAGTACTAAATCAAGCTCTAAATCTCTATTTAACCAAACTTAAGGGTGTTAAGTCTTCAACAAAAAACAAACCACAATTGAGTTAATTTAGAATTAATAGCCGAGTTATTCCATCAACAACTCGATTGAGTCCGTTGAGAGACTAACTCTCTTGATTAACTAAATTGGTGTCCACCAAGGACACACGTGTAGTATCAACTCGAATTTTTAAAAGGACTAAATCAAAAATTTGGTAAGGTTTATTCAACCCCCTTCTAAACCTTACACTTACACCCCTTGGGACCTACAAGTGGTATCGGAGCGGTTGGTTCATTGAGCCTTCCGACCTAGTTCTTGAACTAGATCTCCAAACTTTTCAAAGTCTGCTTTAGTACTTAAACTTTCAAAACTCTTTTTATCATTAAAATTTATTATCATGGAAGCAAATTTGACACGCATCCCTATGTTCACAATTGAAGAATTTGATGATTGGAAAATTCGTATGCAGGCTCATCTATCAGCATTATATGATGAGATGTGGATAGTGATAGAGGATGGGCCACTGCAAATCTTAAAGGTGAACACAGCTGTAAGAACTCTCTCTCTCTTCTTTTCTCTCCCCCTTCTCTCTACCCAAAAAGTAAAAACCCTAAATTTTTTCTCCTCCCCTCCCTCCCCCTAAAAAACAGCCGCCCCCTCCCATACTCTCCCCTCCCCCTCTCTCCTTACCCCTTCCCCTCCCCCTCCATGTTTGTTATTGGAGGGCCAACAATGGCGGTACTTTGGGTGTCCGAGGTGACCAAAATTTTTGGTCCAGGGTGAAAGCGGGTCGGAGCTTCACGGAGGTGTCTCGGAGCTGAGTAGACGATGGGTTGCGGCAGTTAATTTGGGAGAGGGAGAGGCATCTTTCTTTTTTTTTTTGTTTTTTTCTTTCTCTGTTTTTTCTCGTTTTTAGCTATAGATTGTTGTAGTTTTCTTTTTGTTTGTATTTTCTATTCCTGGTTGATTTGCGAAACTCGTAGGCGGATCAGTTTTTTCTGTTCTGCAGTATGTAGTGGTTGCTCGTGCCCGGTTTAGATTTTTCTAGTGTGTTACAGTCTCCATTAAGGAGTGCTGAAGTCTCCCGGCGTGGAGTGGTGAGTTTGGGGTGTGTAGTTTTTTAGTCCGTGTTGTGGAACCTGAATTGGTCTTACCAATTCCCCGCTTGGCTTGTAGTTAGTCATGTCGGCTCATAGCCAGTTGGCTATGATTGTAGTTGCAATTTTAATTTTTGAGTTGTTTTAATAAAATACTATCGTTCGACAAAAAAAAAAAAAAAAAACATGTAAGTAAAGAGTCGCACATTTGAAGGTGAAGAGGATGTTGCTCCCAGACCAGCCATGGTTGAAAAACCAAGAACTGAATGGACAAATGATGACAAAAAAAGATACAACCTGGACAATGTAGCCAATGACATCCTTTACAAAACCTTGGACAAAGCCATGTTCAATAAAGTCAAATCATGCAAAACGGCTAAAGAAATCTGGGACAAGCTAAGATTGATTTGTGAAGGCTCGAGCAAATCAAAGAAAACAAATTATCGTGGTCGTACAGAAATTTGAGAACTTCAAAATGATCTCAGGAGAAAACCTGGATCAACCGGATGCTCGGTTCACGTAAATCACCAACGAGCTATCTCGCACTTGGAAAGGAATATACACGAAGGAAATGTGTATGAAGATCCTAAAAAGTCTTCCAAATTGAATGGGAAATGAAAGTCATGGCACTAAGACATTCCATGGACCTATCAAAGACATCCAACCATGAACTATTCTCGGACCTCAAAGCCTACGAGTTTGAGCCGAGAAGAAAAGACCAGGAAGAGAAGAGACAGTTGTACCCAAAACAATTTGCTCTAATTGTTAAAGATGGGAAGAGAGCCGAGGTCAAAAAGTCATTGACCCGGAAGAAATAGCCCTACTAGTAAAAAGGTTCAACAAATTCTTCAATAAGAACTACAAGAGAGGCAAGGGCGAATCCTCCAGAAGACACTCGGCTCCCTCCAAATCAAGGGAAGATAGGCCAACCAAGAGAACAGATCATCAAAAAGTCAATATCAAAGGGTCGACAATCCAAGAATGGAAAGAGTCGATCAAAAGGTTGAATATCTATCTTTGAATCAGTAGGCAACCAGGTCACTATGCCATTGATCGCCCATATCCTCGTAGTCAACAAAAAAGAATGAAGAAGAAAGAAAGGTCTTGAGAAAAAGAAGACAAGAAAAGAAAAAGGCAATGTTGGTCGCAGAAAATCGAGTCAAAAGACACAATCGATTCAGAGAGCGAAAGTGAAGCCGACTACTCAAGTGACTCGAAGAAGAAGCCCCGATCCGTTTGATGGCCAAGGAACAAGATCAACTCGACCAAGAAGATGAGGTAAACTCCAACTCATCAAACTCGATTCTAGTGATAGTGACTGTGACACACACACCTCATCACCCACTCGATCTTTATGACTCATTAGGCAAAATGATGAACGATTTTGAACACATTAAATCCTCACACACACTACTAAATGAGGAAAACAGCCTACTCAAGAGCAAAACTCACGGTGACTAAGGAGCCGAGTACTCTAAGTCAAATAGTGATGAGAATGAAAGTTTAAAGACTGAAAAAGCCAAGCTAATAGCAGTAAATTGCCGCCATAGAAAAGAGGGAGAATGACCTCAAAAATGTTATTGCCTCATTCACTAAGGCATCTAAATCATTGGATGATCTTATTATGAGTCAAAGAGAATGTGGAGACAAGACAAAGCTTAGGATTTAACTCCTCCGTGATATGTCAAACTTCAAAAGTAATTTTGGAAAAAGGATCTTCAAGCAATGAAGAGTCAAAAATCCAAAACTCTAAATGTTGCACACACATTCACTCCAAAGCACAATTACAAGCAAACCGGCCTTGGTTATAAAGGAAAAGGAAAACAACCGAGTTGAGTGCTTATTTGAAAGGACAGCGAGAAGAGATTTAGTCGAGTTCCTCAAAGAAACTCCAAACAGAAAATACTGTAAAGAAGAAAACAGAGCTACCAAAAACCCTTAAAATCTATAAAAGAAATACATATGATGGGAATGGTAGAAAATATCCAAGCCAAGTCGATTGGAATGATGTGAACTATCAAAGATAGACTTATGGAATATAAGCCCAAATGGCAAAGGCCTAGAACTCAAAGAAAGGCCATTCCAAAAGTATAAGAGCTTTCATCAAAGACACATATGCACATAGGCACTACACTCAGAGACACCACAATTACCCAAAGAAGGCGATTGCCAAAACACATATACAGCATACGACAAAAAAGAGACAATTTGTATGAACCTATAATCCCCAAGCAATTTGCCAAGATTAATTATGATTATGGCATCGATAGATGGCAACCCCTTAGAGTCAAATCATTTGGCTATAAGTTGGTTGGATCATCTTACAATTCTAACCCCTCGGGACCTGCACAAGTATGGGTACCTAAAACTTAATTTCTTGATTGCAGGTTCAAGGAGCAGGTTGAGTGCCAAGGAACCTGGTATATGGATAGTGGTCATTCCGGACATATGACAGAAATAAGAAAAATCTGTCAAAATTCAAGGAAGTTAAAGGAGCAAAAGTCATATTTGGAGGAAATGAAGCTCGGTGAAATAAGAGGCATTGGATCCATCAAGAGGAATGGATTAGAAATCACAGATGTTGCATATGTTGAAGAACTCAACTTCAACTTGCTAAGCATCACCAACTCGTGACAAGGGCTATAATGTTGGATTTAACATGGGTATATGCCAAATCAAGGAGGTGAATCGAATGAAGTTGTGTTGCAAGGATGCGCACAAAAGAACATGTATGTAGTAGATTGGTCAACCGCTACACCCAAAGACTGCTGTCTACTAGCAAAAAGCACAAATTGAATCAAGTTGGTCGTGGCACAAAAAGCCGAGTCACCCGAATTTTAAAACGATTAACAAGCTTGCGTAGTAGTCTTGTGGAAGGACTTCCGGACTCAAGATACGAGAAAGGAGAGTATATGTGACGATGTCGAAGGAAAACAAATCAAATCATCATTCAAAGAAAAGACATGCCCATCTTCAACAAGAATATTGCATGCTACATATGGATCTATTTGGCCCAAAGTGGAACCAACTAGCATAAGTGGAAAGAAATACACCTTGGTGGTAGTAGATGACTACTCAAGATATACATGGACAATATTCATGTGTAAGAAGAAAGAAACTCTACGTAAAACTACCACACGGTGATGAAGAGGATTCAAAATGAGAAGAGCCAAACCATTATCAAAATAAGATCGAGACAGGAACCGAGTTTGTCAATGGAATAATAACTCAAGTATTGTATTGAAAATGGTATTGGTCATGAACTATCTGCAGCAAAGGACTCCACGTGAGAATGGAGTTGCGAGAAAGAAGGAATAGAACTCTCAAAGAAGCAAAGCAAGGACCATGTTAGTCAAGCGGGGGTTACCAAAAAGATTTTGGGTCAAGCAATCAACACAACTTGCTACACTCAAAAAACAGATGTATGATAAACAGACGGTGACAAAGACTCCTATGAGATTTGGTGGAAGAAAACCAAATGTTGCATATTTTAGAATATTTGGATGTAAATGCTTCATCCACAACAATGGCAAAGACAATCTAAAGGCCTTCGATGCTAAAGCGATGAAGGTATCTTTTGGGATACTCATTTGAAAGCAAAGCCTACAGAGTACTCAACAAAAGGACTATGGTTGCGGAAGAATCCATTCATGTGGTATTCGATGAGCCAAATGTAAATGGAGAAGACATTGAAGAGTCGGTGATAAGTTTGAATCATCCAACCATACGTAAGAGTCCCTATATCAAGTCAAGCCGGAATTATAAACTCGAAGAAGATGAGATAGTGAATCTCAAAAACATTTGGAAAATTTGCGGCTAAGTGACTACGAGAGAGTCGATCAAAGCAACACAAACTGCTAGACGATCGAATCCACCAACTTACTCCAACCTCGATGTAAGATGGCCGAGAGACCATCCACGAACTTGTCATTGGAGATATAAGAGAAGGTGTCAAAACAAGATCCAGGACTCAACAAGAAGCTATGTTCACATGCTTTATCTCGCAAATAGAGCCCAAAGATGTGTTACAAGCATTGGATGACACACATTGGATTCAAGCTATGCAAGAAGAGTCAATCGAGTTTGAAAGAAATAAAGTATGGGAATTAGTTCAAAGACCCACCCATCAAAACGTTATTGGTACTAAATGGGTGTTCAGAAACAAGATGAACGAGGAAGGTTCTGTGGTAAGAAACAAAGCAAGACTAGTAGCCAAAGGATATTGCCAAGAAGAAGGAATAGATTTTGATGAAACATTTGCTCCTCGTAGCAAGATTGAAAGCTATAAGGATGTTTCTTGCCTATGCGACTCACAAGAATTTTATCGTATATCGATGGATGTAAAAAGCGCATTCCTAAATGGTTTATTGGAAGAAGAAGTGTATGTTGAACAACCTCCAGGATTTGAGCGAAGACTCTTGGAGATAAGGTATACAAACTCAAGAAAGCTCGTATGGATTGAAACAGCACCGAGAGCATGGTATGACACTTTGTCACAATTCCTAATCGAGAATGGATTCACAAAAGGAAAAGTAGATAGAACACTTTTCTTTAATTCAAGACAAGAAGAGTATCTTGCTTGTTCAAATATATGTGGATGACATCATTTTCGGATCCACAAACAAAGAGCTATGTGAAAAATTTTCAAACCTCATGCAAAGTAAATTTGAAATGAGCATAATGGGAAGTCGACATTCTTCCTTGGACTCCAAGTGAAACAACGAAGGATGGAACCTTCATAAGTCAAACAAAATACACCGTAGAGATTTAATGAAGAAATTTGGTATGGAGGAGAAGTCTTACGTGAAAATACCAATGAATACATCATCAAAATGGACATGGATGCGGATGGCAAGCTCTGTAGATCAAACAAGATACTGAGCACTTATTGGATCATTGCTCTATCTCACAAAAAGGGCCGACATCACCTTTGTTTGTAGGTGTATGTGCAAGATTTCAATCTGCTCCAAAAGAGAGCCATATGACAAAGAAATGACTAAGAGAATATTGAGATACTTGAAAGGAAGCCAAGAAGTTGGCTTATGGTATCCAAAGGAAGGTGGATTCAAGCTAATTGGCTATTCAGACTGACTATCTTTGGATGCGAGTTGACAGGAAGAGCACCTCGAGGCACATGTCAAATGCTAGGAAACAGTGATTTCCTGGTTTAGCAAGAAGCAAAATTCAATAGCCACCTCTACAAAAAGCGAGAATACATAGTCAGGGGGGCATTGTTGTGCCCAAATCCTATGGATGAGACAAAGAATCGAGAGACTATAAAGTTGAGGAAAAAGAAATTCCAATCATGTGTGATAACACAAGTGCAATTGCAATCACTCAAAATCTCGTGTTGCACTTAAGAACAAAGCATATCGATGTCGATATCACTTCATAAGAGATCATGTTGAAAAGAAGGACATCATCTTGGAATATATCTCAACCGATAAACAATTGGCCGATATCTTCACAAAACCATTATGTGAGTCAAGATTTGAAGAACTCAAGCATGAGTTAGGGTTAATTGAGTGAGTGACACTCGGAAGAATCAAAGAAAAGAAATGGAACACAAAAAGGAAAAAAGTGAACTCACAAATCAGCCTAAGTAAATCACCAGATCGGAAAAGACAATTTATACCAAGTCGGTGACAATTTGAGTCACAAAAAGAAGAATCGTGATAAGAAGAGTTAAACCACTAAGGGTAAAATCGAGTCATTTATGAGCAAAGTGACAAAAACGCAATGATCGTTTTGACTAAGCGGGAATGTTTTTAAGAATTACGTCAAAGATAATTATGACGTGTACAGCAAAAGCCGCACACCAAGCTTATGATTGGATATAAATCTTTGCCGCATTAAATACGAGACATTAAATGCTAAATCAAAGATGCAAAATCTAAGCCGTTGATTTCGATCACATTTCAAAACCACCCGCACGTCCTTTCATAAACCATACTTAAGCTTTCTTCTTCTCTCTCTCATATTACCAAAACCGTTCATTTCTTTTGAAGCAAAGGCAAAACTCTCTCAAAACCCTATCTATCTTCAAATCAACCTCTAAGTTTTCTTCGGTGAAATCTGAAAAATGGCACCAACATATGATTTTGTCAAGTTAGGAAAGAAAATCCACACCGGGTCATCTTTGTGGATTTCGACGGTATTGTGAAACAGGGGTTCGACGACACCTTAGTGAAGAAAATTGCTTTGAGAAATTGGAAACGCCTGGGCTGAAATCGCGTTTTCGATGTTGGAATATCCGATGACCTATGTGGAGGAGGTCGCACGATTCTACGTGAACGCCGAGACTCACGATGAAGGGATAAAGTCATCATTCACGGAAAGAAGTTCACCATCTCTCGCCAAGGATTTGGTGAACACCGCTCACTATCGACGGAAGGAGCATCGAAATCAACGATCTTTGATGTAAACCTGGCTCGCCGCTTGGAAGGAAATAGCCAAGCCCGACTATCTATTGATAAAATAGTTTACACACAAACAAGAGGTTTCTTTGAAGGAGGATTACCACAAATGTTGGACATAGTTGCCAAATGCATAGACATCAAATTTGGCGGCTTTGACCAATCATCAAAAGCAAAGTTGATCGTAATGGCCGCGATCATTGAAGAAAATAAAATAAATGGCTGAGTTTGTCTACAATGACTGCCGAGAATATAGGGAACAAATCCTTCAAGGAAGATGGTGCATTTGGAGGATCCCTAGGATATGGCCTGGTGATTGGCGGCTAATGGAGGTGAAAGGAGTCCTCTTAGACATGGAAAGGCGTTCCATGTAAACAAGAGGATGTTCAGATCAAACCTCTCGGCGCACGTAAGAGAGCCCACGCCAAGAGAGCGACATGAGTGAGGGGGAATCGGTGACCCTCAAGATACATCTGTTTCCTCTCCACCAAAGAAGAAAGTCGCCCGCGGTGCTAAGAAGATCACGCTTCCCGCAAAGAAAGAAAACAAACTCCGCTCCCGCCATCGCAGCTCGAGTCACCGCCCCCCACAGCCGTGTCTCCCGCCCAAAGCAAGCCGGTCGAGAAGGACTCTCAAATACCTTCTCCGATCGTCAAAAAGAGGAGAAGCGATAAGCCAAGACGACCCGGCTCCTCGGAAGAAAACACCAAAGCCACCGGCCCCCGCCGCCCAAGACTAAGAAACTCTCGAACCAGAAATTCCTCCGGTACAAACTAGAGACGAAGAAGAATCATCAAGCACTCCGAGCTTGAGAAATCGGCCGAGTCATCCACTCACCGAGCAGCAGATCAGGAGACTGGCTGGAGAAGTAGAGTCCCCGGATATAATTGATGAAACAGCCTAAGTCTCAAGGCGATCAGCAGAGGCAAATCAAGAAAAACAAGTGTAGTCCGCGGTGAGACACAAGAAGAAGGCGATAGAGTGATAGTGATGTGATGATCCTATCCCCACCTTACCCGGACATCCAAAATCGTCTGCGTGAGTGGAGGAAGTGGAAATTGAGTCGATCAAGGGAACAGTTCCAACGGCCCGAGTTTATCAAAGAAGAAGAGGAGGCTGAACTTCCTCGACTAACCTCGTGATCTCAAAGATCGATGAAGAAAATCGCATGATATCCTGCAGATTTTCAATGATAAGGAGAAGGAGAGAAGAGGAGGAAGCCGAGGCAAAGAGAGAAGGCCAAAGATCATCGCGCCTCTCACCGGAACCACAGAACATACACATTCTCACTTCGATATTCTATCGAGAAAGTGATGAGGATCGGACCCTGCCGCCACGAGAAGAGTTGCAAATGCAAAGAAGCAATGCATGAATCGAGAATTCTTCATGAGAAGAGCATGATGGAGGGACCAGGAGAGTCCTCCAAAACACGGTTGAAATTGATCCAATGGGAGTGGTTGAAGCAAATCGCCACCGTTGTTCTTTGCTTTACCACTTCCCCACTCACTCGGAAGAAGGAATTAAGGGAAATGGCGATGAAACGGGTTAGTGGGGACCCTAGTTGAGCAACCCCTAATGAAGGTGTCTTACCACCGCCCCAACTATTTGAACACTCGAAGAGATACAACCGGTAGTTTGGAGACGAGTGACCCCATTCCAAGTCACTCGGTGCGTGCGCCCGGTGGGGGAAACTCCTCCACTGCAGCAAGGTCGGAGAAAGCTGCAGATGACTCCACGACGAATCTAGGAGGCGAAGTGGAGAAGGAACAACCACAAAGTACACAACAAGTTGTCATCAACGAAGCTCGACGAGTTGAGATTGTCTCGGTGAGGTGCCAACCGCTCGAAGGCTAATGACGCCGATGCGATCGAGGCACGAGGAAGGAACAACCCCGGGAGTTAACACTGGCAATGAAAGTGCAATCCATGGGGTTGAGACTCCAATGGATGCCACCACAGAAGACCCTAAGACGGTGACACCGTCGAAAGGGAGGTCCAAGGCCTCACTGCAGTTGAGATCGTAGGAGGTAATGAAGGCCACGGGAGGTTGAGACTTCCAGGGATAAAGAAGCTCGCAGAGAGAACATCCCTCCCGCTATCATTGATCCATCTCGAAAAAGGAGATAAGCGCGCTTCATGATTCCCAGGATAATCGATGTAACATTTTTGGGATCGGAAAGCGACGAAGAAAGCCGAGTCATCCCCGTGACCGATCCAAAAGACTCGGTGCGGATGTTCCCGGTGACGAGCAAGTCGATCTCAAGACTACTCGTCAAACTTTCAATTTTGATGATGAGCCACCAATGGAAATCTCATCATCGTCCGATGACGACGCTTCGATAAGGCCGAGGACCATCCACTCAATTGGAGAAACCAGTGAGACCAACGGCTGTTGAGACAATGAGGCTCGCAAGTCGGGTCCACTTCACAAAAGACCCCAAAAACAGAGTCCACCGCACAGGCTCCTCAAGCCGCAGCAGAGTTCGACTCCAAAAGGAACTTCACGCGCACCTCTCATCATTGAACAAATCCCGATTGGCCATGATGATTCCTTTGTAGAATCATTTCCTTTCTCCCTGGAGGTACCCGACCTCCCGAAGAGTCGAGAACGAGCTCGCACGCTTACGCACCAGCTCCTGTCATTCCGTCAGTACCATTGTTCCGGTGACTATGACTTTGACGCCGCATGGCCATCACCGCACCCAACGGAAGAAACAATCGAAGTTCGGGAGGTGTTCAAGGCATTATTTGCTGAAATTGAGCAGATGGAGAGGCACCAGGCCTCTATGGACATGCGATCGGACAATGAGAGATGCCAACCTACTGCCGACTTGAGAGGCATAATCGAGGATCGGGAATGGTGGCAACAAAGAAGAAACAATGCGTGTGGAACAAGTTAGATACTTCAGGACATTGTTCAACAAGCTGGTATGGAGAGCCGAGAATGCCGATGCAAAAACGAAATTGAGAGAACACATTGAGCACATGCATGAAGCTCACATCTGCCGAGATAAAGCTGCTGCGTGAGCAAAATAAGAATGATCTCCAGCGTATGGAAGAAAACATGGATAGAAAATTCAGCCTTCTCATGGCTGAGATGAAGCTAATTTCAAGAGAGTCCAACGCTACTCGCTCCGAATTTCGTGCCGCATACACCACAAAGAAAGCTCGAGGCGAGAACTCGGCTATCGCCAGGCTCGACTTCCCGCTTGCCAAGATGTTTCAGTGTTCTCTCTCCTTTGATGATGCCAAAAAGGGGAAGAGGAATACTTTAAACCGCTAAAGAGATCTCGAAGTCGGCTGAAAAGGAGGAAGAATCAAAGGGAAAGAAAGTGAGGCAAAGTGTCAAAACAAAAGAAAGAAAAGTCCGTTGAGGGGGAAGGATCGAAAGATGTGACCTTGATGATTGCACAAACCCCCAACAAGGTCTTGTCACTGGTGACATTATCAAGAAGACAAACTCCCAAATGACTTCCGCCACTCCAACACTCTGCTATATCTATGGCCGAAAAGAGAAAGACAATTGAAGCAGGGATGGAGGAAGTGGAAAGAAGAATGGATGCCCGAGTTATGAACATCTTGAAACAACATGGAGGCATTCCAAAGAGACAGAGACACTTATGCCATCTCGATGATGTCGGGACCGAGCCACGATCAGTTGATGAATTTAAAACGCCGCATCCGAAGGATACTTTGCAAAAATGTCTATGGCTCAAGCTTGGGACTTGTACGGGAAAAAGGGTCTCACGTTATGTGAAGAAGGCGACAGCGATGGAGATTACCGATCGCTCTGCTGGTCACTCCGCCTGGTCACTCACCGGTGGAAAGAAGAAGACCCCAAGACAATACACGCCCAGGTAGAGGTAGAGGAAGAAGCGTGGTGGATGAAGAGGTTTGGACTCCAGGCCTCTCGCCCAAAAACATTGAGCACGTAGATCCGGCAAGAAAGGAGGGATCTCTTCGGGCTGGTCTTGACCAAGTAGCCAATTTGCAAGTGGCTAAAAGTAATCCGAGTATGCGAAAAGAATAGAAGAAGAAAATAAGAGACAAACTCAGGTATGGGAGGAAAGACAAGAGAGATTAAGAAGAGATGAAGCTGCCCGGAAGGCATATGAAAAGAAGAAGAAGGCGGTACGACGATGAGAAAAAAAGAGAAGAAGAGCGAGAAGATCTTTGAACAAGATGAAAGAAGGAGACAGCGAATGAGATGAAGTGTTGCTGTCCACCCCTTCATGTATTTTACTATGTAAATACATACTATGTAAGTCTTCTGCAATAAAGCTATAATTTTTTTTTCTGTGTAGACAAATGTTTGCTCGATACACCTAAATTGATTGTGTAAAAGAACAAGAATGTTATGATCAATAAAAGGATTGATTCTACGCATACATTCTATGTGAATACACTATCTCAGTATGTATCTTTGCTATTTACATTTTTGAATGTTTTAAGTTTTGACATCATCAAAAAGGGGGAAATTGTTGGGAAATTTATTGTTTAGATTTTGATGAATGCCATGTAAAACTTAGAATAGGAAGTTGGCACCCCAATTTTGTTGTAAATCGCATTGTAATAAATAGGGCTGATCAAGCCGAGTTAAGTCACTATGCCCAAACATGCAAGAAGATAATCGGAGACTAGAAGGAAGACTCATTGCAAGAGAGCCGAGTATGGCAAAGAACAAGACGGGAACTCTATCAAGGAGCGGTGAGATGCGGTGAGTGGAGTATTAGTCAAGTCAACTCAAGAAAAGCCAAGTCTCAAGTTGAAGTGACGGAAGAGTCATCCAATGATTGGAAGTCGACTCTAAGTCACCTGGGGAAAGCAAGGAAATGCAATCAAGTCGAGATAATCGAAAAAGATCCGTTGCACGTAAATCAAGAGAATTACTTAAACAAGTAATATCTCCATGCTACCTTTCTCGAAGTGTTCGGTCCCCGAAGCGTGCAAAAGGAATAAACCAATGGGAAGCACTACACCATGTCGAACTCGAAAAGGTGAAGAACAATTCATATGAGGAAATGGCAATTCCAAGGATCGCAACAAGACAAGCCAATGACCACAAGTGACTTTCAAAAAAGCCTATCTCTTCAACGGGCGATTTTTGAAAGATCACTATAAAAGGCCGAGGAATGACTCGAGAGTAGGTGACGTAACCAAAAACATTCAAGCAATTATTAGAATCAGTAACTGAAATATTCTCAAGTTATTAAACGCTCAATCCTCAAGCCTACACTACGAAGAACATCAATCCAACACTCACTTTGTGAAGGAAAGATAACTTCAATCAGTTGAAGAGGAAATTATCAAGAATCAAGGGGTCTACATTCCACGAAGGATTGTAGGAAGGTTCAAGGTCGAACCAAGTCTTGAGCTTTTGGAGGGCTTCGTGATCAAATCCAAAGAGCTTGAGCAAGTGGGTCAGTAGTAGCAAGGCAATGTACGCCCTGCGAAGAAGAAGCCGAGTCGCACGAGAAGCTTGGTGAGTGATCAAGGCGTCTCGCATCGAGTCCCAAAGGATCAAGTCATTTGTGTGATCAAGACTTGTATCCGGACTGTTACCACTTTGTATCTCGATCAATACCTAGTGGATTCCTCCAGGAGTTGGAGAAGAGAGGAGTAGAAGAATTACCCCATCTTCGAACCTCTATAAAAATCTTATTGTGTCATTTACATTTCAAAGACTTTAATTCTTGCATCATATTTGTTTAATTCTCACGACATATTTGCTATCCATTAGATAATCTCTAAGTACTAAATCAAGCTCTAAATCTCTATTTAACCAAACTTAAGGGTGTTAAGTCTTCCATGAAAAAACAAACCACAGTTGAGTTAATTTAGAATTAACGGTGAGTTATTCCATCAACACTCGTTGAGTCCGTTGAGAGACTAACTCTTGATTAACTAAATTGGTCTGTCCACCAAGGACACACTGTGTAGTATCAACTCTGAATTTTTAAAAGGACTAAATCAAAAATTTGGTAAGGTTTATTCAACCCCCCCTTCTAAACCTTACACTTACACCCCTTGGGACCTACATCTCCAAAGATGAAAAAGCTTTACCACTTTTGTGCAGTAGCACCACTGACACAAAAGCACCTTTCGAACTTGAAGGAGATGAGAACTGGTCGCTGGACTCAAAGAAATATGCAGAGAAGTATTTGATTTTCAGTGTAACTTCTGCAATAGAAATCCAGCCTACTGGGAATTAATTCAGGTAAGTAGTGGGCATTAACCTTTCTTGTAACAGCCAGGTGTTACAACCCCATCAATGACCACTATCTAAGGAGTTACAGTAGTGGACCTGGACCCAGGCCCAAAAGGTTGGGCTGACCTATGGGCCCATGGCCCAAGACCTAGCCCAGGCCGAGACCGGATCAGGCGGGCAGGCGGGCGCGCGCGTGTGGCCGACTTGTGATCATCCGCTTATGTTATTGTATATCCAACTAATAACATCTTCTAGTATTTATACTATGATAAACTATGCTTTATATTCTATGTGGGACAAAGTTAAAACCTTTCAACTCCCTTCACATAATGCTCATTCCCTGTGGCCAGTTTCGTATATTAATTTCTTAGTCACTGAAATTCGATTTTGAGAAATAAAAAATACTAAGAACATCTACTCGGAATATAGATTAATAATTTATAATTTAATTCCTCCATAGTTAAATTCTTATCCACCGAAACTTTGGTCAAAGTCGGATCGACGCCTACTTTATCAAAACCAAATTTTCAACAATCCCCCACATGAGTGTAAATTAATGCATATATGAATGCAGACACGCAAACAAGTCCTCAAGAGACAATATTGTATCCGGTAAGGTAGTTTGTGGCTTTGAACCTTCCGTAGTCAATACCATCGGGTACACTGGCGGCTTAGTGGACGCAATACCTTGAACTATTCCTCCATGGTGTATACTGAGTCAACAGTATTAACACAGTAAGGTCTCAACACCTTATGTTCTCACGTTTTGTGTCCGTCTCGGCCATGGACACCTCTTTAGATTCATAAGTGTTCCTTTGAAGTGGCTTGCACTACTCACTAACATAGGTGATCTCCTATCGAGTATCCTGCAATACTCAACCTCAATGAGGTGTAAGAATCATTAAAAGTGAGATAACTTAGTCTCACCACAACTTTGCAGGTGTTTCAACACTTGGGCTTTGCTTTCTAGGGATGGGTTGAAACGTTGTTTTCAAGTGATACAACATAACCTTTTTAGCTTAGTTTTCCCATTGAACCAAGTTCTTGGGATCTCCAGTCATCATGGAGAGATTACCACTATGATGGTTATTTTACTTTGGGGACTTTAAGCTCATTCCCTCTAGCAATTTACTCAATTGATCTCGATTCAGCCCTTTTATCAAAGGATCTGCCAAACTGTCTTTTGACTTTACGTAGTCAATGGACATCACACCGTTTGGATCAACTATCTAACGGTATTGTGTCTCCAACGAATATGTCGACACTTAATGTTATACATATTGCTCTGTGCCCTTCCTACAACCGATTGGCTATCACAATGAATCATCACAGAAGGCACATGTTTTCTCCAACATAGAATATCTTCCAAAATATTTCGAAGCCACTCTGTTTCTTCACAAACTTTATCCAAAGCTATAAACTCAGATTCCATGGTGGACTGAGCTATACAAGTTTGCTTCATGGACTTCCTCGATACTACACCACCTCCAATGGTGAATATGTATCCACTAGTGAAATAAGAATCTTTCGAATCCAAAATCCAACTAGCATCACTATACCCTTCAAGTACAACTGGATATCTGGAGTAGTATAACCTATAATCGAGGGTATACTTTAAGTATTTTAACACCCTTGTTAATGTTTTCCAATGCTCATTGGTTAGATTGCTCGTGAACCTACTCAACATATTTACAGGATAAGCTAAGTCTGGACATGTACAGTTTAGGATGTAGATCAGACTGCCTATTATACGTGAGTATTCCATCTGAGCCACTGGTTTTGCTTTGTTAGCAACCATATTTACACTTAAATCAATGGACATTTTTTACGGTGAACTATCAAAAGCATGGGATTTCTTGAGCACTTTCTCCACATAGTGGGATTAGAACAAGATTATTCCATCAGGAGTCCTGCTGAGTGTAATCCCTAGGATTACATCACTAGTCCCCATTTCCTTCATGTCAAAGTTCTTCTTTAACATTCTTTTAGTGTCCATGATTGAATCATGACTACTGCCCATGATTAATAAACTATGACAAATGCTTCTGATGTCCCTTTGACATAAACGGATTTATGACACTCATTGATTTTAAATCCATTTGACAATATCATATTGTCAAATTTAAGATGCCATTATTTTGGAGCTTGTTTTAGTCCGTACAAGGATCTTATTAACTTGCACTGTTGCACACCTTCTTTTCTTGACCGGGTGCAACAATCCCTTCAGGTTGTCCCATGTGTATTTCCGCATCTATTTCTACATTCAGAAACTTCTTCTTGACATCTATCTAATGAATCTCAAGATTGCGCAAAGCAGCAATTGCGAGAAGCACCCGAATAGATGTAATCCTCATTACTGGAGAATAGATGCCATAGAAATCATACCCTTCTTTTTGTTTAAAGCCTTTGGCCACAAGCCATGCTTTATACTTATCAATAGTTCCATTTGCTATATACTTTTTCTTTAGGATCCACTTACATCTTAAAGGTTTATGACCAGCTGGGAGATGAACCAACTTCCACGTATGGTTTTGTAGAATGGACTCAATTTCACTATTGATAGCTTTTTGCCAGAGCGGAGCATCTGGACTACTTAGAGCCTCTTTAATCGAGTTCGAATCACCATCTAACATTAATGTTATGAAGTTATCCAAAATATTTATCTATCTTTGGCTTCTTACTTCATCTTAGTTCTTAACCACTTGGTGTTGAACTAACTATCTTGCTAAGTGTGATTGCAGGTGTTGTACCAGATGTTGTTCCATATGTTATAACACCCGAAGTAACACCACCAGCAACATCTGCAGCTTTCCAGATGTTATAACACCCGAAGTAACACCTCCAAAAACATCTGAATATATCCATTTCTTGAAACTTACATCTATCCTCTCTATACAAGGAGAAATATTCTCAAAGAATATAACATTCCTTGATTCAATTATGGTACTGATTGTCATTTTCGAATTTTCTGACTGATGTACCATAAAATGATATGCACTACTGTTAAGTGCATAACCTATAAACACACAATCGACCATTTTAGGACCAATTTTAACTTGCTTTGGTTTAGGTATTGCAACCTTAGCCAACACCCCCACACTTTAAGATATTTATAAGAAGGCTTATGATTTTTGCACAATTCGTAAGGATTCTTATCTTTCCCTTGAAGTGGTATTTTATTCAATATGTGGTTGGCTGTTGAAACAGCTCCCCCCACATATTTTGAGGTAATCCAGAACTAATCAACATGACATTCATCATCTCTTTAAGAGTCCGATTTTTGATCCAACAACACCGTTAGATTGTGGTGAATATGGAGCCGTTGTTTGATGAATTATTCCTGACTGAGAACATAATTCTTCAATTGATGCAAAATATTCACCACCTCTATCACTCCGAATTATCTTAATCAGGCTGCCAAGTTGATTTTCAACTTCATTTTTATAATTTTTAGAAGCCTCTAAAGCTTCATCTTTACTTCTTAACAAATATAAGTAGCAAAATCTTGTGCAACTATCAACGAACGTGATGAAGTACCTTTTACCACATTTAGTTTGCACAAACTTCAGATCACACACATCAGTGTGTATCAATTCTAAAGGTGGTGTGCTCCTTTCAACCAAATAAACCATTTTGACTTCAACACAAACTTCACATTTTCTTTGTGAATTTACTTCTGGTAAATTAATTAAATCTAAATTTACCAATCTTTTTACAGCCTTAAGATTTACATATCCTAATATAATATGCCATAAATCAGAGCACTTAAGAATGTTAATAGAAGAAGACGCATTCTTATTCATTTCATTGCCAAAACGGCGTATAATCATTACATTCATTTTGAACAATTCCTTGTCTATATAACCCCTACCAAGGAACTGTCCAAACTTGCTAAGTACAAACTTTTCACACTCAAAAACTAGTCTAAACCTCTGCTTGACCAGCAGTGAACCCAAAAGCAGATTCTTGTGGATGTCTGAGACATGCAACACATCGTTTAGCTTCAACTCTTTGCCCGAAGTAAGCTTCAACACCACCGTACCTACGCCAGCAATATCATAAGAGGTGTGATTCCCCATGTGGAGCTTCATTCCAGTTGACGGGATGTAAGAGGAGAATGCATCCTTATCAGAACAAGCATGGCAAGTGGCACCGATATCCACAAACCATTCTTTCAGGTTATCCACCAAGTTGGCTTCAAACACCACCGCCGACATGTCATTGTCGATCATTTCCCTTTCTTCAACCACATTGACATTGGACTATTGTTTGGTTTTCTTTTCTTTGGCTAACGACAGTCCTTTGCCATATGGTTCAGTTTTCCACAATTGTAGCAAGTCCACTAGAACTTTCTAGATGTTGGGTTCTTGCCTTTGCCATTGGGCCTTTTCTTCAATTTTCTTGACGAGCTGTGCTCCATCAAATTAGCTTTCAACTCCATTGGGACAAACCTAGACTTAGAGTCAATCCTCCTATTATCTTCCTCAATTCCGAGTTTGACAATCAAACCCTCTAGTCCCATCTCCTTTCGCTTATGATTGAGATAATGTTTAAAATCCCTCCAACTTGGGGGCAATTTCTAAATCAACGTGACCACTTGTAACGCCTCCGACAAGGCCATTTCTCAGCAGAGATTTCATATAGGATCAACTGGAACTTCTGAACTTGTTCCATCACGACTTTAGAATCAACCATCACAAAATCCAAGAACTTACAGACAATAATTTTTTTTTGTGCCGACATCCTCAGTTTTGTACTTCTTCTCCAAAGATTCCCACAATTCTTTGGAGGATTTCACTGCACAGTACACACTGTATAGTGCATCACTAAGACCGTTTAGGACATAATTATGGAACATGAAATCACCTTGGCCCCATGCATCAAATGCAACATGTTTTTCAGCATTTGTTTTGTTTTCAACCACCACAGGAGTGTCCTTAGTCAAGTGTTTCGCCAAGCTAAGAGCGGTGAGGTAAAACAACAATTTTTGCTGCCACCTCTTGAAGTCGACACACGGTTCTGCTTGTGCTTGCCATTGTGAAGATTGATTATTTGTCTTGCGATTGTTGATTACAGAAGGTTACAACGGAAAGTTTTCAGCAATAGCTTTTACAAAAAATAGAACAAAAAATTACAACAAAATAATCTGACTATTACAACTTGTTAGAAGCCAAGTCACGATGGAACTCTTTCCGCAAGACAAATACTTCCTTTCTAGTGCTCACGGTACGACGTAATGTCTCCAAACATAAAATGACTTTACTGTAAGTCCAAGCGGCTACGATAATCTAGAGGGGGGGTGAATAGATTATCTCCATCTTTTTGATTTTACCCTCCTTTTCGAACCGAAAGCTCAAAGACAATAATAAGGTGCGGAATGTAAACAAAACACGTCGATTTATAGAGGTTCAACCCACCTAGGGCCTAATCCTCTACCACCCCAGTATATCCGGAATGGATTTCAAAAAGAAAAAGAATTTTATTAATTACCAAAATTAATACAAACTCAACTTACAACACCTTGAAGAGCACCACACTCTTCTTCTACACCACCTTTGGAGATTACCACAATCTCCCGTTGAACATTACCACAATCTTCCTTCAACGGCACCTTTGAAGATCACCACAATCTTCAATCTTGAAGAATACCAAATTCTCCAACACCTCAAGAGCACCACACTCTTGAAACACCTATCACCTAGATCACCCAAATGTATTCTTACCACAAGAATACTCACAAGGATGTCTTGTGTTGAATGATTACCAAAAATCAAGATTACAACCCAATAATGAATATTACAATATGAGTGCAAAGTGTAATCAAGAATAGCCTAGACCTCAAGGATGTGAAAGTGATAAGCTAGGCAAAATTACAACAAGAATAATAACAATGAAGAACAAGTGTTTGCTTGAAGTGTATCTTGTTGTATTGTATCTCAATGGTTCACATGGTTGCTCCAAAACTTCCTCTATTTATAGGAGATGATTGATCAAACATAGGCTCCTCTTGGGGATTGAAAATCTACAGAAAAATACAATTAAAATCAAGAATATAGCTGTTAGAAATCAATCCCATATTTTAAGAAAAAGATGTCTGCTGTCAAACGGTCAGATTTTGCTGTCAAAAGATAGGGCGACCGGTCGCACATAAATAGAGTTTGAAAAAAACGTATCACAAATTTACACAGGGCGACTGGTCGACGTAGGGTTCGACCGGTCACCCCTATGTTCAACCAGTCCAAGCCTCAAGGGAGTGAAAAGTATGAGTTTCTGTTTCAACAAAAACTTGCAGTGCAGGTTGCACGCACGGGCGGACCGGTCGGCCCCGTCGGCCGACGCCAGGCGGCGGTCGACCTGCTATTTTTCACTCCAGGCCCAATTTCTATTTCAACGTACTCTTCAGGTACGGGTTGCCCTATAGGGCGACCGGTTGGCCTCAAAATAAAAGTGTTGTCCAATATTTTATCGAAAATAAACTCCAAGAAATACTCCGAAAAATAGTGAAAACATTTTAGAACGATCAGAATTATTAGGACAACATTTAGAAACATAGCTTAGGATGTAAAAACACTTTGACATAAAATCATTTAAAAGCATTGTCCAATTTAATTTAAAATAAACTTGAAGAAATACTCCGAAAAATATTAAAATCATTTTAAATCGTTTAGGAGTATTTGGACAACAATTAAAAACATTGTTTTGGTGTAAAAATAAAATCATCAAAATTAAGATAAAGAACATGTATCAAACAATCTCCCCCTTTTTGATGATTACAAACCAAAAACCAATTTTTAGAAACATTAGGAGGACAATTTTAAAAACAATTTTCCGGTAAAAACATCTAACCGTTTGGAAGCAACCAAAATTTCCGAAAAACATAAGCAACCAAGAAAGAGAGTAAGTATATTCAATAATAAGCATAATAAGCACAAGCTCCCCCTATCAACAAGCACATCAAGAATATTGTAAAAGCAATTAACCATGAGCCAAAAGCGTAGCTTTTACATATTGTTCAAGAGCTTATAAGCTCCCCCTGTCAACAAGACATCATTAGACATGTATAAAAGTCCATTAAGCAACAATTGGACAAAATATAATTCACAACTTATGGCTTTTAAGATGCCATAGCTTATAGCTTTTATATCAAGCTTTTATTAGCTTCTTTGAGCTAATGAGCCAATTTCCTGTTTCTCCCCCTTTGGAATCATCAAAAAGAATGTTAGGATGATAAAAACATCATACAATTATATCAAAGTGCTCCAAAGAGACGGTTTATCGATCGTTGAGCAATTATGCTAAGGATCCAAAAATTGGGAGAGATGTATCATAAGAAGTTCATAAGCTCATTTGTTAGCCAAGAGACATGATCTCAATAGGAATTTAAGACATTTGAAAATAAGAGAGTCACGTAGGTGATGAGTTTTTTTATTGAAGCATTTTATCGAACACTTGGCGGGCGTCAAAGTTTGAAGAAAATGTATATAGCCCTTGCAAAAGAATTTAAGCCAAGTTTTTCATATCATCACCCAAAAACAATTTTTCAACATATGTCCATCAAATAAGAGGCTCAAAACAAAGTAAATTCTCAAGGGTTCGACCCAATTGAGATAATTTTAGCCAAAAAGGATCAAGGCATTACCAATGCCATCAAGCAAAAATTAAGGATCCAACAAGTAATACATGTCAAGCATCAAACAATGCATATTAGACATTACAAATGTCCCAAATTATTCATCTAAACAAAATAATCAAGACATCTCAAATGCATTTAAGCAAAAATTAAAAGAGGCACTTTTACCATCAAGTACTTCATACCAACAACAAACTATGCCAAACTAGAGTATTTTTACTATCAAATACTCCATCAAAATCATGATCATCCACAAGTCATTATCAACTTGCTATTTTAACCCTTTCAAGAAAACAAGCAAATCTCATTAGTACGAAAGAGTTTTACAAGAAAGTCAAAAGAAATACAAAAAAACATGGACAAGAAAGAAAATGCTAAAAAGTAAAGGGGTGGGGACATCAATCCTCGTCCGAAGAGAAGCAAGTTCCGGGAATAAAATCTTTGATGAGTTTCTTCAACTTGCCGATTGATTTTTGCATTTTGGAGGTCTTTTGCTCCAAAGCCTTGTACCTAGCTTCATGAAACGTTCTTAGATCATCATACTCGGCTTGGGTGTACCTCCTAGGCGGTTGAGCACCGGTATTACCCTCTGGATTGCTCTGTTCGCCTTCCTCCGCCAATCTCACGGCCTCGACATCATCAAAGAAGTCATTTGGATCAGGGAAATCTTGACCTCTTCCTCTAGCCATCTTAGTTGGTCGGATGTCCATATTTTTGCGCATAGTGACCATTTGGGAAATGTTATCAATGTCAAAGTCATTTTGAAATACCTCCGAATTACACTCCGACGAAGGTAGTCCCGATTGTATAAGAAGTTTACAAATCCAATTGCCCATAACAAACTTCTTATTTCCTTGAGTGATAGACTCAATTAGACATTGAATAAGAATGGCGCCAAAGTTAAGCGGTTCTCTTCTAACAATCTTATAAGTCAAAAAATAGTCCATGTTGCTAGGCATTTTACCCGCTTTTCCACAAATACAGTAGGCGACAATAACAGATAAAATTCGGTGCTCAAGTGTCATCGCCAACAATGAATACGTTGGCCATACGCCCAAATAAGTCTTAACTTCTCTCATAGACACCCCCAACATCTCATCATTCCAAATATCACAAGAGAAAAAGTCCCAACCACCTTCTCTAACATGTAGAAGCCGACAAATTTCATTAGGAGTCCACCTAAAGTGACGACCCTTTACAAACGAATTTACCGCAATAGGCTTCCTATCATCATCATATTGCACCCACATATTTGCATAAAAATGTTGGATAATATCATCATCATACAAAACATATGCATGCACCCATAAAAACATCCAACCTTGCTCCTCAAAGAATCCTCTAATAGTAGGATATTCATTAGCAAATGAATTAAAACGACAAATTTTAGTCCGAGCAATCGACTTTCCACCCATTCCCAAATCTTCATAGTACCACTCTGCATATTTATTGATGAAATTTAGAACATTATTCGAATGGGGAGCTAAAGATATAAAAGATTTCTTACTTTTCGCCCAACGACAATTTTTGAGCGAAATTGTTTTGTGGAGATCGGCAATTTGGGCCCGAGAGAGTATGGGATTTTGAATGTCATCACGTTCTTGAGCCACGTTCCTTTGGGCAGCTCGAATATCAATTTATTCGGCTTCCTCTCGCCGATTTGTCCAAGAACCCTCTCCGCCCTTTCTTCTCTTGGAAGTGGAATTTTGATCGGTGGAATTTTTTGGAGGTGCCATATATGTAAGATTCTTGCAAAAATAGGTGGATTAGCAACAAGAATCACAAAGATGGATGAAGAATTGAAGATTTTAGAAGAAGGGGGTGATATGCGCTGCGTAAGGGTTTGGGGGGATTTTGTGTGTTCTGTTTCAAAATAAGAACAGGCCCATTTTTAACATGAAAAATTAGCCTGGGCGACCGGTTGAGGTAGGGTGCGACCGGTCGACGTGCAGGGCGTCCGGTCGCCCCTGCCTTGATCGTCCCAGTGCAATTTTTCATTCTCCAGGTTTTTCAAAAATTCGATTTTTTACCCCAAAAGTTTTAAAACTTTGCAAAAAGATAATTTTGGACCAAGTCCAACAAATACGGGTTTCGGGAAAACATATATTCGAGAAAATCGAGACTTAACGAGTAGTGTCCCTTTTTTTTTAAAAAAAATTACAAAATCATTTAGGGGCACTTAAGGGGTTGAAATGAAATATCTTGAAAGACATGGGCATAAACATAATATCGAGTTCTAAGAAAAATACGAGTGAACATACCTCGATGATTTAAGAAACTTGATGAAGAAATATCCAATGAATATGAGATATATAAGCTACACAATTCTCAAACAAATATTGCACAAGCAATAATAGCACAAGTGTAGGCAAGTAATAAAAGATATCACAATAAGAATGCTTATGCTATAAAAATACATAAGAGTTTAGAAACAACAAGTAATGTCTTATTTTCAAAAGATTTTAAAAACACAAATATTTACTGGGGACCTTAACTTTAAAATTATGAAAACTCATTTGCAATTTAGACATGGATAAGAACATGCACACTAACTAAATAAAATGCATATTTAAATGGGGAGATACGGTTTACCAATTACGCCAATTCCATGGGTTGTGCCATTCCTTCACTGGTCAAAGCCCGAATCCCAAGCAAAGAAGAGCCGGAGAGGGTTCTTCAAATTCTCATCAATTCACGGTGGAGCAACGCGAAATACGGGCAACACAACGGGAAACGGCTCATGGGCAAACCAGGAATCAAAGTCCTCAACTTGCTCGGGCCCAAATTACCAATCTTCGGGCCACCATTTCCAAAGAAAATGTGAAATGGGCAAAAAGTAAGAAATCACTTCTATCTCAAGCTCCCACTTATGCCAATACATTGTCTTTTATTCACAAATTTGCCGACAAATATTATGATGATTTGGGATTAGGAAATAAGCATGTTGGATGTACCAAAATTTGCCATTTTGGTACTTTTTCGGAATAATTTCCTACAATTAGAGAGTATTTTGTGAATCAAGGGTGGATGTAATTATAGGAGCACCCGTTTGTTATGTGTGATGATTATTTGATCTTGCACTTTTATTCTAATAGGTTGATAGAATACGAATTTGGAGATAAGCATGCGGCTATTAGTTCGTTTATCAAAGGGTGTAATTTCCGTTGGATGCCGAATAATATTTGTCGGTTGTTAAGAGTTAGAGAAGGAGGATAAGATATATAGCTTGTACCCATTGGGATAATGATAAGCTTGGAGTCTCGTTGAATAAAGTCAAAACCTTTTTGGGTGTTTGGCCAGATTATACTACTCTCTCTATGACCGATGAGCTTCGTTTATTATCTATGATTGTGTCTTATTGCGTTTGTGGTAAATACGTGAAGTTGCCTTATCATATGGATTACTATTTGACTTATAAGATTAAGAAAGGGGAGTTGGTTAATTTTGGAGTCGTGTTTATTCAATGCTTGATTGAATCGATTACTCAAGGGGCAAAGCAATTTGCATTGGGAAATTTGATTTGTAAGCTCCTTCTACAATCGGGACTTCCTCCTGCCAAGCTTAATTCTAAAGTAATTCAAGATGATTTTGATAATGACAACGTGCAAAAAATGCTTCGGATGCATAGGACCATGGCTAGATGTCCTACGAAATCGGCTAAGGGTGGGCCACAAGCTTCTTCTTCTCATGATCCCGACGACCTCTTTGATGATGCCGAGGCCGAACGTTTGGCGGCGGGTGGTGATCACGTCGATCTGGAGGGTAATACTGGTGGCGGTGATCAAGTGTTGATGATATGAGAACCGATATTATTACTCTTCAAGTCGGTGTGCTTCACTTGAAACAAGAAATGAAGAGCTTCATCACGAAAACTCCAAGTTGAAAATTTTGGTTGGGAAACTGAAAACGTTTATCGAGGAACTCCTCCCTACCGCATGTTTTTCTTCCGATGAAGAATGATTTTCTCCATGTTGTCTTTAAGTTTTTTTATGTTTCAAACTATTGTCTTGTTATTAACCTTTGGATTATGGCATGTTTCTCTATTTATGCGTGACTTTGATACCTATTTCTAATGTTTAAATCTTTCTAATGGTATTTTTTTTGATGATTCCAAAGGGAGAGAAATTAGTCTTGAGCTTATTTTCTATTGATAAGGTAAAAGAGCTAGAAAAAGCTCACAGAAAAAGCTCTTGGATATAAAAGTTGGTTTAAAAAGCTGGAGGCTTTTTATATATGAATTTGTGTTCTTAACTTCCTTACTATGATGAGCTTTGTTTCTAATAAGTTTGTTTTGACAGGGGGAGCTTTTAATCTTTTCTAGCTTAACAATAGCTCTTAAGAAAAAGCGCTTAAGAAAATGCCTTTTTGGGCTACAAACTTTGTTATACTTTGTTTCTGCATTTATTAAGCCTTGTTACTAGTTTTTCCTATTGACAGGGGGAGTTTTAAGTTCTATAGCTTATAAGCTATAATATAAAAGCTGAGCTTTTCTGCTTATGAGTACAACTTATTTTGTATTTTGGTTAAGCTTGTTGATAGGGGGAGATTTTAAAAACAAAAAATTATTTTGTATTTTTTTGCTTCTTTCCTTTACAAAACTTTGTTTTTGATAAGTGTTGCTTAAAATGGATAGATCTTTTTCGACCGGAAAACTTATTCACTTTTTTAAAATTATTTTGGGTTGTAATCATCAAAAAAGGGGAGTTCGTTAGAAAAATATTTTTATCATGATTTTGATGATTTTATATAAATGAGTTTTTGTACCAAAACAATGTCCCCAAATGTTCTCCAATAGCTTCAAAATATTTTAAGTGATTTTTACTAAGTTTTTGAAGCACTTCTTTAATTTTATTTTGACAAAAATCGGACAATTTCTTTGTATTGAGGTCGACCAGTCGCCCTATAGGACAACTGGTACCTGAAAGTTGTATTTTGAAATAGAACCAAAACATAGAAGAAAAAGGGGGAGGATGACCGATGCCTGGGAACTATTTTTCTCAGCTTTTTTTTATCTGTTGTCTCTCTGTTCTTAGGGGGACCGATCGAACCATAGGCGGACCAGTCGAACCCCCTAGGCGACCGATCACCCTATGCTGTGGACCGGTTCCGATCCCCCAGCAACCCGTGTCAAATCTCAGATTAACATTTTAAACTTTTGAATTTTCAACATAGCGACCGGTCGCCCTATGATTTTTGAAAACAAATTCTATCCATTGTTAAGACATCATCTGATATATTTACTTTATCAATTCTTAACCATTTTTGTAGATCTTTTGATTCTTCTTTTGTAGACAAAATTGAAGATGGATGAGTCTATGTTGGAGATCCAATCTTGAAGCTCTCTTATAAATAGATGAAGAATTTGAAGGATCAAACACAACACTTCAATCTACAAAACTACAAAATGAAATCAACAAATTTTCTCTAAGTGTTCACTTTTATATTCTTGTTGTATTAAGCCTCGTATATCACTTTCATATCTTGATTGATAGGCTTTCTTTCTTGATTACACTTGCACTTACAAATTTGTATTCATCTTTTGAGTTGTAATCTTGATTGTTTCAAAACATCCAAAACAAGACATACTTGTTAAGTGTTCTTGTGGTAAGAACACACTTGGTTGATTCTAGGTGTTGAAGAGTTTGATGCTCTTCATTGTTGTAAGAAGATTGTGGTAATCTTCATAGGTGGTGTTGTAAGAAGAGTGTGGTATTCTTCAAGGTAAAGGTTGTAATTGTTTGGTATCAACAAAACTTTTTCCTTTTCGAAATCCATTTGGACATACCGAGTGGTAGAGCAGGTAGGCCCTTGGTGGGTTGAATCTCTCTAAATCATTGTGTGTTATTTATTTTCTGCATTTCTACTTCTTCATCATCTTCATATTCGGAAAAGAGGGCGTAAATCAGAAAATTAGGAAAATCTATTCACCCCCCTCTAGATTTTCACAGCCACTTGGACTAACAGTTCAACCAATCATATACATTAAAGATCATTATGTTCCAAGCAGAAAATGATAAAGACATGGTCTTCACTCTGTTAGCAAATACTGGTCAAACCATAAATCACTTACTTGCACATATAAAGTGGATTGAGTATACCTATTTACAGCGGAACTGTAGCCAGAATTAATCCCATCTACAAACCTATATTTGATCTTCGATTAAGTTCGTCTACAAGCATTCTTTGATCGAACCACGAACGTACCCCGTGCATCGATTGAACCACGAGAAATATCACGAATTGTATTTTCATTGATGTAAATAACTACTAGAGTTACTTACTTGGTTGTGCACACCTTAAACCCTTGGAGAACTTTTGGTGATGCTCCAAGAAAGAACGTCGAGAAAAATTTTAGAAGTGAGATTATTCTTTCTATGTGGGGGAACGATTTTTTTAGTTTTTTTGACTAATATTGTAGGAAGATATATCAATATATATATATATATATCAATCACATATCTCAGTTAGAGTCCTGATGGGAGATGTTTCTAGATAAACCTCATCTAAATAGGTCTCCATATTATCACAAATATGGATGCAACCAAATTGCACCCAATATCTCCCACTCATACATATTTGACTCGACTCATTCAAATCAAATCCTCATAGTTCTCATCTCATGTATCTTCTTTCACACAGGGAATAAGGTGTGCCACCAAGTGATAAAGTATAGGTGATGAGAGTTATAGTAAGTCATCACTAACTAATATAAACCTTCAACTCAATAACTCGTTGTATACCCCAAACAAATGATCGCACCCAGTCAAACATCTCTAGATCCCTCAATGAAATAAATAGAGCATGCTGGACTCACTCAAATATGTTTCTATATTCATGACTAGTCTAGCACATTTCGACATAGTCGCCCGGGCTATGAATTATAGAACATAAGTGCATTACCAATTTAGTTTTTCCTCGGCCCCACATGTCAATTAGCTTGGTCTTGACAGATTTTCTAGAATGCTCCGATAGACCAAATTATGCCTGGCCATTGGATACATGATAAAGTAGCATCATCAAGCTTACACCTCATGACATAGTCCAGAGTCCCAAAGGGTAGAAGATAACAATATGGGCTTACACAGTGACGAATTAAGGACCCATTCAATCACTTTTCCATAGGCGGTCTACTCAAAGTACATGTCGTATGAATACATGTTATAATGGAGCTCCCACTCAATTTAGACATACCACACTCTAGACATTGTACAAATCTTAGTCCAGTTGCTATTCAAGCGTCTTACCTATGTACTACTCGTAGTCACTTCCAAAGTGTCGTACGGTAGTTCACACATTCGGCTACAAATATGTTTTTATGAAGTTTGGACATACTTCATAATCAATCAACTCGGATCTCATCTTAGCCTCTAGCTAGGGTGACTGTTACTTATACTTATTAACCTCCTCACTACTCTAGCACGAATGGGATCATTCGTAAACCTCCATATGCGACACAATCTTTTAAGTCTCATCCTGCTCGCTCTCTTAGTGTCAGGGCGATTGCTCGTGTGAGAGGGCCCATCAAAGCCTGGTGACACCTCATAAATTTAGTACCAAACACATCATGAGAATCCAATATATCTCATTAATCACAATATGTTCTCACAAGCCACATTATCAATTCTACTTAATCCCTAATGACTCACATGCCTTTGGAGCATATTTCCAAACAAAGCCTCATAAAGGGGATCAACGCCCACACCGCTCGTAGAAGTATGCCTGAGAACAACTTAACTATATGCAAACTCTTAAGTGAAGTAATGCCTCGGGTAAGTATATTTTGTCTACCAGCAATGTTCGGCGCCTAAACCATACACCAAAGTGGTTTTACCATTACAAAGACAACAAAATGCATCATTGATGTGCACACAATGAACATCATTTCAAGATGCCAAATTTGCACTAGCAAATCATAGACGAATTTATTTAGATATCTAAGTATCCACTTGTCGGCATCACAATAACATAGTGATTACTTCGATATCCACTCACCAATCTCACTTCTAAGTATATGACTTGTTGAGTACGCACACCAAACATTCGACAACGCTTACATAAACTAGCTAACATTTCTTTTCTTCATCCTAAGACATCATTTCTTGACTAAGAACATGATCTTTGACCATGGAGTATAAAGACAGCCACCACTGAGTGATGATATATCCTTGTTCTATTAGTCATCACATTTTTGCCTTATATAGTGAGATTCAACTCTTCACATATGTTCAGTGACTTAATTGACCATTGTACGAGTTCAACCGCTAAACACCTAAATTAATCTAGCGATCATCACAAGAGTACGAGATCAATTGTGGGGCATCAAGTTATCCCAAGTCGTCGCTCAAGGAAGACTTAGCCGACGAATAATTATTGTGTATCACAATAGACAAAATAAATCCTAACCACTCTAACCAAATCTGTTATTTTTATTATCCAAGAAAAAACAAATAATAAACCTATCAACTCAATTAAACCCTAGGAAAAATGTATGGAGAAAACGTCTAGGATTTCGAAATCATCTCATCAAACTCGCAAGCAGGATATCAACCAATTGATCATACGATTAACAATTAAAGAAAATAGATATAAACTAGCCTTATATCTGATAACTCTCGTATTCATAAATTAAGTCTATCCATATCTAATTTTCCCAATTAATTAACCATGTTAGATAATACATTTCTGATTCATATTTAATCCCACAATTGAATTTAGTCATAGGATAATATAATCTCCCGACCTCAATTATCCCCTCAAGATAATAAAAAGTTGACCAGACAATTAACTATAAAATAAAGCAATTCAATCAAGAAGGCAAATCAACCAATCAATATTCGTGCTTGTTTGTTTGAATCAATTCATCCTAATCCTAGAATAAAGACTTTAGTTCATACTTGGAGATGGGATCATAATTTCAATTGAAGGATAGAAAACAATCATAAATATAAATCATGCAATAGCAATAATCACCAAATAATTGAAATCACATAAAGAAGATGAAGAAATATTACGCTTGGATTAACCAGCAAAATAACTTCGATGGAAAAAACCCAAGCAATCCCTGTAATATCCGATATTATATTATATATATATATATATATATAATTTATTAGATTATTAATTACCTATTTATTTATTCCATTTTAAATATAGAATTGTTATAACTATTTATCTGGTATATATATTATATATATATAAATATTTTTAGTGATAAAGCTATTAATGGGATTATAGAGTTTTGTTATAAAAAAAAAGAACTCTTTTAGATAAACTTGTATCCCACCAAATTCTCCTACTCTCAATCCCACGTACTCCCAACAGTTAGAATAGTAGAGGACTCTTCTACTTTCCACCATATCACGTTTCAAGCATCAGAGAAAAATAAATTTACCTCATCTCTTTTTCCTATTCTATTTTTTTTCTTTCACGTCAAAAACTCACAACAACCTACCATCCTCTTCTTGAATCTCCTCTCACCAAGGTAAGTCAGTAACTTTACACTAAAACTACTTCTTTTAGTATCAAGAGTTTAATCAAATTTGGGGAGGTTTTGTAGTAATTACAGGAGTTGAGTCTTTTAAGTGGCACGACGATTTGCCATTGTGATTTTACCGTCGTTCGATGGCAGGGACGAGGGAAATCGATTTTTGATTTAACGTGCGTGTGGCCGTGAGTGCATTAGTGTGTGCGTGTGTTGTGGTTTGATATGTGTTGTGTGTGTTTTGGTGTTGGTGTGTGTGTGACGTGTGATATGTGTGTGTGTTCTTATGTGTGGATATATTCTAGTGTGTGTGTTCTGGTGTTGGTGTGTGTGTGTGTGACGTGAGATGTGTTGTGTGTGTTCTTATATGTGTGTTGTGTGTCACTTGTGTTGTGTCTGTTATGTGTGTGTGTGTGTCGTCTGGTGTGTGTGTGTCATGATGTGTGTTTCAATTTTAGGCGTCTCATTGCCGGACGGGAGTGGCCGGGCCAAAGTGGGTAATGAAAGAAGATCGGTGGAGATGTAGGAAATAGTCGAATCATGGAGGGATTGATTCTAGAGCTGACCTTTGAAATTTAATCAAGAGTTGGTCTTAATAACAATTTTAGATTTTTCAGTTTAGTCCTTGAAGTTTCAATTAGATCATTTTTTCGAATTCAAAGTTCCAATTATGTTTCAATTGAGTCCCATGCCTTTTTCATTTAAACCCAAATCACATTAAACTTTTTTATGATTCAGCCCTAGGGACTAAGTTAGAATTTCTGAAAAATTTTATTTCAACCCCATCCTTTTTCAGTTTGATCCAAAAATCCAAATTTATTCCTGTTTTCTTTCAAATTAGCCCCAGAACTTATATTTTTGGTTAAACTTCACCTATTAGGAACCTTAGCTTATTTCATAAGCACTTTTACTTTAAATTAGAGTTAGAATCTATTTTCCAATCACTTAATTATACCAATATTTATTGCAGGTGACGAATATTAGACGCCTAGGCTTTCCAACTTCAAACTTCGTATGACTATCAACTGCTTTTGAGGTAGGGATTTTCTTTACACTTTTTAAGTGCAAAGTTTAATTGTTTTTATTAAATATATCATGTATAATTTTATGAATTCTATGTTTGACAATGTGATTAAAATTCTTGAACTTGATGTGCATATTATATGTGAAGAATCTGTATTTATTTATGTGTGGCTTCAGCCAATGGCAAAGTAGGCTTCGGCCAAATGGCAAAGTACGCTTCGGCCAATGGCAAAGTATGACTTTGGTCAAATGGCAAAGTAGGCTTCGGCCAATGGCAAAGTAGGCTACGGCTAAATGGCAAAGTAGGCTTCGGCCAATGGCAAAGTATAACTTCGGTCAAATGGCAAAGTAGGCTTCGGCCAATGGCAAAGTATGGCTTCGGCCAAATGGCAAAGTATATATGATGACAATATATATGTGCTTGAATTTGTTAAATTATACTAGTCTATATTCAATTTAAACAGTTAGGATCCCTACTGAGTATTCGTTACTCATCCCCCTATTACTAATTTTTTTCCAGATTATCCGAATGGGTGCGGAGCCAATGAAGGGGAAGCCAATGAATTTTTTTCTATTTATTACTATTCGCATCTTAGGGAGAAAACTAGTTCACGTTATCATTATTTCCTATTAGTGACTTTAGTTATTCTAATTTTTATGAAACAATGAATGTTACATTTTCATTCTTCAATGCTATGGATTTTCGGATTTCTCGTTTATATTAAACCCATTTTAATTTATGCTTCCTCTGCAGAAGATATATTTTTTTAAAAAAATGATACAGTAGAATGTAGTTTTTATATTTTAGTAACACTAAAAATCACATTTCAAGAACTAGGGCGTTATAATCCCAATGTCGAAAAGCAAGAGAAAAGAGAGAAAACTAGAGTTCAAAAGTTCTAAGTAATAAAAGTGTTCGGAAATATGGATCCCGAAGTCTTATTTATAAGACTAGAATCCTATCCAAGGTGGGAGAACTCCAAAAGGGAACAAAAACCGCGTAACTTGGGCAAAAAGTCACCGACGTGCGACCGTGTTGCCCTGCTACCAGCTGCGTGTGACCGTGCACCCTTAAAATTCCGGAATTTGACCGTGGATCCTTCATATGATTGTATCTCTATCTCTTAGCTTTCCATAGCCGCTTGAATGACCTCAATATTAATTTTCTAGAGAGAGTTATGGCCAAAATACCAGGACGTGTCATTTTCAGTATTTCAACACAATATTTCCACTTGAACATGATTTTAACCCATACAAACATCTTCATTTGCATATGACTAGATATTGTAGAACTCTATCTTATCTTTCTAATGGTGTGAGAATTAGGTCAATTGGACTTTGGACGGAAAAGTTATGTTCATAAATACGAAGACTGCCGCAGTTGCACGAAATTGCTTTTTCGATGTTTCTTGCCCCAAAACTATTTTTCCCACCAAAACCTAGAAAATCAACAAAATAACACAACATAACACTAAAACATGCAAATAAAACGCAACAAAAATATGCACAAATCATCACACAAAACATGCAAAAAACTCCCCCACACTTAACCTTTTGCTTGTCCTCAAGCAAATAATAGCGCCTACAAACCCAACAAGAAATAATATGTCCAATTTGAGGGTCAATTTATCCATAACACCACGTTATATCCACCTTGTATTATACCTCATCGTTCTCCAACCTTCAAAATGGACTCACTCGGTTAAGGTTAATAGCTAGTCAAGGTGTTCGGCCCTCCTTACTAAGATTCAAATTTGTATCAAAAGTTGCAACTCTGTAACACACAAACAACATACAATGACTAGCCATGCATTTTTTTATTCTCTATTTCTTTTCTCGCTAGAACTTTCGAGATATATTCCACTAGGTGTAAACTTTGGATTTTTTCCAAAGGCTCATAGGGTGGTTTCTCATACTCATGTTTGTACCACTGTTTTATGTAAAAGATAAACATGGGGCTCATGAATGCTCCTAGTTACTAAGCAACGCAACCAGAGGAGAATAATCTCAATTGCTCAGCATTTTATTTATTATCTTATATACATATATATATATGTATATATATATATATGATCATTTTTTTAATTATTATTTTTTTGGTTCGCAAGGCTAGGAATCTTGTGTACATACACAAATCAAAACATGGTCTTAACTTAATTCACATCAACGAAACCTCGCAACTTAAGCCCCCCCAACCTAGACTATCATTTAACCCTCGCCTAATTTGTCTACCACGAAGGTTGATTCACAATTTAGTCAAATCGTACATATTACGTTGACGGCGTTATTTCATAATTGAGGCTCAAATTGATACATCTATTTCAAGTTGACTAAACAACACTATTATTAAGCTTATAACAATCATAAGGTATTAAAAGAATTAACACTTGCACTCATAACACCTATACAACTACTAATCGCTTTTCCGCACTTAAATCACGCAATGACCTCAATGCGTAAAAAAATTAAAAAATAAGAAGAGAGATACGTCCCTGGAAAATGCTATAATTGGCAAATGGTTAAGGCAATCACGTGAGCCATCAAACCTAGAAAAGTCAAGAGAAGGGAACAAAACCATAACACCCACACACATGCAAATGTCAAACAAACACGCAACTCACACAAACATTTTTTTTCTAGAAATTTTCTAGAAAAAAGCAGTAAAATGCTTGGGTTGCCTCCCAAGAAGTGCTCTTTTAACTTCTTTAGCTTGACGGTATCAATGGAGAAAAACATGGCGGGTCCTCAAGCAAAACTTCTATCACCACCTTGGAATTTTTATTCGATTGATTTGCACTTCGAATCATATTGCTTTCCTGACATAGGACATCATTCACAGCTGAATCAACAGAATCAATAATAAAATTATCATGCAAGGCATAGACAGGACTACAAGCAATATCAGAAATTGAAAACGTCACGATATTTTCCAAGACATTCATACTTAGTTTTCAGTTTTTTATATCAATCAAGGTGTTGGTGGTGGTCATGAACGGTCTACCCAACAAAATGGTATGAACCTTAATATTACCTTTATCTTTTCCAACATCCAAGACAACAAAATCAATGAGAATTTTAAGACCACCTACTTGGACCAAAATATCTTGAACAATACCTTTAGGATACCTAAGTGACCCATAGCAAGTTGCAAATATGATCTGGTGGACTTCAATTTCCCTGAATTTAATTATTTAAATGTAGACTAAGACATAAGGTTAATTCCAGCTCTGAGATCAAGCATACCTTCGACTTTCTTATCATTACCAAATGCAATATTAATTATGAAACTACCTAAATCTTGTAGCTTTAGAAGTGAACTTGGGGATGGATTAGGAGATTTATAATGATTATCAATTTTATGGAAGGACGATCCCTTATTTGCCTCCTCATTCGTACTTTCTTCACTTGCATAATCCTTCTTTTCCATTTTAGTAATATCTACAGAGTTAAACGATACATTAGAATATGGAAACTCATTTTCATTATCACAAATTTCACCAATTCTAAGATTAGTGATGGATTGAGCTTGCGCTGGTTGACTAGGCAACATGTCCTTTTTGATGAGATGTTGAGCTATCTCACTAACTTGCGTATCCAATTGGCTGACTTGAGTCTCAATTCGCTTAATAGAGACCTCCAAGGATTCAAACTATATGTATTACACTCTTTTGTTTGCTGACTAACTTGAATCAAAGAATTCAAGCTCTCTTCTAATATGGGTCGTGGTGGTTGTTGTTGATTGGTTGCCATTCCTGGTGCTTGTATAAACAACACCAGGAAAATAGATCAAACACACCTGATGAATAAACATAAACTACAAACAAATAAAAAGAAACCTAATCTAGAAATACGAAAAATAAACACAATAATTATTATGCATAAAGCCTTCCTGATCAACAACGCCAAAATTTGTTCAACCGCTAAACACCTAAATTAATCTAGTGATCCTTGCAAGAGTACGAGAACAAATGTAGGGCAACAAGTTATCCCAAGTCATCTCTCAAGGAAGACTTAACCGGCAAATAATTATTGTGTATCACAATAGACAAAAAGTAAATCATAACCAATCTAACCAAATCTGTTATTTTTATTATACAAGGAAAAACAAATAAGAAAGCAATTAAAACTCAACTTAATATATACCCTAGGAAAAACGTATGGAGAAAATGTCTAGGATTTCGGAACCATCTCATCAAACTCGCAAGAAGGATATCAATCAATTGATCATGTGATTAATAGTTAAAGCAAACAGATATAAACTAGGTCTAGATCTGATAACTCTCGTATTCACATATTAAGTCTATCCATATCCAATTTTACCCAATTAATTAACCAAGTTAGATTATACATTTCTGATTCATATATAACCCCTTAATTAAATTTAGTCAGGCGATAATTTCATCTCTCGATCTCAATTATCCCCTCAAGACTAACTTGACCAGTCAATCAATTATAAAATAAAGCAATTCAACCAGGAAGGCAAATTAGTCAATCAATATTCATGCTTGCTTGTTCGAATCATTCATCATAATCGTATAACAAAGACTTTAGTTCATGCTTAGCGATGGGATCATAATTTCATTTGAAGGATAGAAAATAATCATAAACATATTCATGCAATAAACAATAATCACCAAATAATTAAAATCAGATAAAGAAGATGAAATGCTTGGATTAACCCGCAAAATAACTTCGATGGAAAAAAAACCCAAGCAATTCCAATGGCGAAAAGCAAGAGAAAAGAGAGAAAAATAGAGTTTAGAAGCGATAATTAATAAAAGCGTTCGAAAATATGGATCCCCAAGTGTTATTTATAAGACTAGAATCCTATCCAAGTGAGAGAACTCAAAAAGGAAAGAAAAATTGTGTAACTTGGGAAAAAAGTCACCGACGCGCGACCATTGCCCTGTTGTAAGTCTCGCGCGACCGTGCATTATCCGCTTGAATGACCTCAATATCAATTTTCTAAAGAGAGTTATGGCCAAAATACCACGACGTGTTATTTCTGAAATTTCAACACATTATTTCCACTTGCACATGATTTAAACTCATCCAAACGTCTTCATTTTTATATTGTAGAACTCTCTCTTATCTTTCCAATGGCATGAGAATTAAGTCAATTTATGTTAAAAATACGAAAACTGCCGCAGTTGCACAAAATTGCTTTTTTGATGCTTCTTGCCCCAAAAGTTGTTTTTCCACCAAAACCTAGAAAATCAACAAAATAACACAACATAATACTAAAACATGAAACATGCAAATAAAATGCATAAAAAATATGCACAAATCATCACACAAAACACACATAAAAACATGCAAAACAGCAGGTCTACCAAAATGATAGCTCGATGAAATCAATGATTATTCAAGTCACAGTTGGAGCTTCTTGATCAACAATCAATGCGCTCTTACTCCACGTCTTGAATTTATTGGGTGATCCACATAGATTTCCTATTTCAATTTTCACTGAAGTATGTCAACACTAATCATCCAGGACAAACTTGGACGAAAGTGGCCATAATAGACAACATATTGGCAAATTGAGACAATTTCACCACTTAGGGAGAACATCTCAAAAAATTTACGCTTTTCTAATAAGCATAAGTATTTTGCCCTTGGTCGAGCTACACACATGTCAATCAACTCATCTATATTACACTTGGCCTATAGAAACCACATGTTTTTAATAGTCTTGCACTTGGACAGTGAATTGACTAGCTATTAAATTTTATTCTTAGTCATTTGGCTCAACTTTCCCTTCACAACAACTATCCACTTATGGTATCAAGTGAAGTCATATGTGATTCACCAACACCTACAAAAGTAATTGTGAACGATACCAACTCAATCTCATATAGATGATGAAGAATATTCTGTATTCACTCTTTTTTACTCGTGGAATTTGAGAATCATTTCCATGTGAGACACTAGCTTCTACTGACTTAGTGTCGCTTCCACTATCCCAACGATTACTATATAAGTTTAAAATACAATATCCTCATTTGAGAAACGAGTGCCTCCAAAGGATCCTGTAACTCGCATAGTTTCAAGATATATTTTGACCTTACATATGCTCAAGAAATCCCTTTGAGGGGAAACCTAAATTGTGCGACTTGATTGTCCACTTGAGAACACATATCCTCGAACTTACATCGGCATAGACCCACTAATTTGGGTTTGTTATCAAACTAAAGCTCATTCCAGGTTGAATAATCACTTGTAGACACATATTTTATGATGTAGGCAACATTCAAGATTGTATCTTCACAAATAAAATATAAATCAATTTGCGCCATCATAAATCCAACTATTTTCAAATGATTGTCCCTTCTTTGCAAGCTCATATAGCTGCAAAGTGTTTAGAACGACCATTGAACTTGCAACTTTGTTTTCCTCAACCGTATGTCCAAACTAATTAGACACGCTATTCCTGCTCCCTATTAGCACATCTCCATTTGTTAAGAATCGCTCAAAGCAATTTGGCGCTTCTAACGGATGAGAGTGGGGATGTACTAACTTATATCGTAGATAACAATGAAGAAAAATATAATGCGTTAATTTTGTGCCTCACACTCATAAGTCTGCACTCAATTTGGTGGACTTAGCTTTAATAGAAAAGTAGTCATATTTCATTCTTCCAGCAAGCTTATCCAGCTGGAAAAGAAAATATGCAGAAGAAGATTGACCTTAGCGAGTTAGACATTAGAACTTCCTCCAGCTAATACAGTCGTCCTCCTAACCTCGCATGCCACAATAACTAAAAGAAATACTATCTTAAGTCAATCACATCACAAAGAAAAGATAGACAAGTCTTATCACTCAACAAAAATCTTACAAGTGCATTTATCCAAATAAGACTACATCGACACATCAAGTTGCTCACATCAATTATTGAGCTTGAGGTGATTCTCTTTAGCTTCCTATTGAGCACTATATAAGTGTACAATCCTCGATCATAGTCATACACATTTGCTCAATCTTAACTGTATGCTAAGTCAACTAATATCTACAATCAATCACGAAGAGATTTGAATACATTAGCGAAAAAATTAAGAGAGCAATTAAATAGGCAAACTTCATCTCAGTTCAATTACGAGCGAAGTTGTCAATCTCATAAGTGCACTTAATATTTATTGACACTTAGTTGCCTCATTTAATAAGGTGACACGTCTTGTCACTTTATGGATCAATTTATGGTTCTAATTTTAGCTATTGCTCTTGTCAAGCTACATTTTACTTGTTCCAGCATTCACCCCAACTGGTTTATGTCAGTCAGCAAAAGCGACAAGTGCACTTACTTGTGTATTTCTCAATTTTTTATAACCAGCCTCTAGATGAGTGATTTTCATTAATAATAGCACAAGATATTAATATCCTTAATTCAACTCAAATAGCGAATTTGGATAACTAGAACTGTTGCTTGTGAATAAGCTCATATTTCAAAAATAGAGCTTAAACTCTTTTATTAAACTCTTAAATTTGCAGCTTAAACGAATTAAAGCGCAAAGTTTAACTATTATTCATAAGTATATTGTCAGTATCTCAACTACGATAATTTTGGGCAATTACGTTTTATATTTGCGACTTAAACAAATTAAAGCGCAAATATTTTCTTTAATCCACAAACATATTGTCAGCGTCTAAGTCGCGATAATATTGGATACCTTATCCATTTTTGTGCTAAATTGGCTTAAACTGAAGTTGGTGAGTTCGGTCTAACAAACTTTTCAATAAATTGGGCAAACATTAGGTACTGATCTAAAATTTTGATTATAGATCCAAGTAATATTTATTATTTTCTTCAATTCAATTAAATCGAAAATTTGTCATCAAGGCTAGTAATCATCTCCCACCGAATTGAAGATCAAAATAAAAATTATTGATCCATGAATAAAATTATCAATGTCCATAAATAAATCATACATGCAACCATGCGATATGAATAATAAAGAAAAATTGCCCCCATGGGCGACATTAACATATGGTGCATCATGTGCAGATAATTTTGATCTATTGTGGTAAAATAAAAAATATTCCTGTAAAATTGATGTTACATAGCCTCCAAAAACCGGCTCAATTAATACATGCCTCGATTTTTTATACATATTTTCAAGGCTTACTACACCAATCTAGAAAAAATAAAAAAATAAATGAGGATACTGAATTACCACCATTGTCAAAAATTAACTCCCACAAATAATATTAGTATGAAACAGTAAACACTTAAGTACATGAGCACCCATATATCCATGTCCATTCATTCAAAATGTACAATAACTCACATCACATCAACTCAATTAACTGAGCAAGCAACTCCCAATATACAAATCACATAAAATATTTTTTCTTGCACCTCAATACGCAAAAATATAATTTCTTTCACACACCTTATGCAAAAAAATATTTTTCATACACCGATGTGCAAAAATAATTTTCACATACATCACAATGCATTAATAGATAAGTTGCTAGCATTCTCATGTACAAAAAATAATTTTTGCAAGCACTTTATTTGCGCAAAAAAAAAAATCTTTTTTTTTGCATGCACACAATTGCACAAAATAGTTTTACATGCATTAATACTATATCAAAAAATAATAATACACAAGAATAATTTTGCACGGTTCCTGATGCGCAAAATATAACTTCCATATACATCATCATGCAAAAAGTACTTTCCAGGTTCTATATAAATAGAAAACATGCTAACATAATTAACAAGAAATCTTTTTAGCCTAGTGGTTGACACACATAAGATATATTAAAAGGTCTAGAGTTCACATATATGTAAGACCAATAATTGCTTGCCACATCATCGCCCATGTGGCGTCCAAGCCGATGCCACATTACCTGCCCTTGTGGCAGTCATCTCGCCACTTGGCAACACAACTCAGCGCCCATGGCCAACCAAACACCAGCACCACGTCGGCCCTCACCCGCGTGGCGAAAAATCTTTTTTTTTCTTAACATCATACGTGCCCAGTGCCGAGAAAAAAACCAAAGTCCAAAATTCGGCAAGAAAATGCCTGTTGTTTGCCAAAAATATTTTGGTTCATACAACTGCTAGTGGACAGTGTAGTTTATAGAATAATGGAAAGCAAGGTCGTATTCCTCAAGGACTGATATTCGAAACACTTAGGCTATAATAACATCATATTCCAATTTTATTGAAGCGACCAAAAATTGAATATTTTATCTAACTAAAATCGAAAATAAAGAAAGATAAATAAAATAAATTTGCGAACCCCACAAGTATTTTCAACATCTTTAGGAGTAACCTTAGGCACATAATCTCAACATGCTTCTTCAATATTATATGCGAATAAAGTTTTAAAAACCAATTCATGCAATTCTATTTGTTCAATTTCTAAATTCGTCTACTCCCCCTTTCGGGCGGTGAATAAACAGTTGATTAATAACAATTGTAGGTCTCTCGACTCGTTACAATTCTTAGTAACTCCCAAAAGATTTGTGAATTGAATGACTCCCCACAAACAGTTGTCACCCATGTTTATGTCTGAATTCGATTTCCGTCTTTGTTAGAACTCGTCTCCTAAATTTTGCACTAATAAACATGACATGCAAATTATTGGCCAAAGAAAAAGCAATTATAAATAAGCACTCGAATTCAATAAATAGAACGCACATGAAGTAATTAAGAAAATAAATAATCATATTTAATACAAATTCACAATTTCGATTATGCCCCTAAGATCCGAAAAATATGCCAAACATTGATTACAAACTCATAGACAAATTCGAATCAACATTATGACATCATATAAGCACAGACAAGAGTTCTTAGACATAGAAAGAAAACCCCTTCTTCGCGACCTAGCCTTTTGCTCTCAAAAGCTCTTCGATTTCTTCGTTCCTGTGTTATTTGATGTGTTTTCTGTGTATCCAGTTGTATAGTTTCGTGCAAGCCTTGGTCCCCTTTTATAGATGCTTGGAGAGATCACTTGTAGAGTTTGAACATGAAGCAAACACTGAAAAACGTGTCAAAACAGACTCCCACACGGCCGTGTGGTCCTGCCTTCAGCCCTTGGTCGCATGGGCGTGTGATGCTGCACGGGTGGCTGGTGCGGTGGCCATCCCTTTCCCACACGGCCGTGTGACTTCACACGGTCTGGCCGTGTGACTTCACACGGTCTGGCCGTGTGGGCCTGTTCTGTCCTCTGTTTTCTATCCAACTTCATACAACCATGTGATTTTCACACCGACACTCCACACGGTTGTGTGACACCACACGGTCCGGCCGTGTGAAGTATTTTTGTCCATTTTTTCCGTCGTTTTGATCTTCTCTTCGCATTGCAACTGATATTTCTTCATTTTAAGCTTTGTTTCTTGCAAGAATTACAAGAACACGCAGTATCATGCCCTTTTAAGGAAACCAAGTAAAAACATAGTAAATATGCGTACAAATGCATCAATTATATATCATTTTAAGCCTCTAAATGCACGTATATTTTGCACACAACACCTACAAACAGGCTATTTTGAAAACCAATACATAATTTTTTTTAATAAGAAAAAAAAATGCTACATCAGCAGCAACATCCAACACATATGCGCATACAAGGCAATCAATGTAAAATCAATTGCAAAATCAGTTCCGCGCACAAACATAAACCTTGGCACGTAATGCAAGATTTGTTATTCTCTAAAAAATTTAAATCGCAATATCTTTTTATTTTTTATCCGTTTTGCATGAAAACTATATCAAATTAATCATCTTTTCGAGATCTAGAATTTGATACCAATATTATATGCACAAAAATGAAAAATACAAATTCAAATTTATTTTTAAATAAAAGTTTAAGTCACATGGATCATCAAACTCAAGTACATCAAATAGGCGAGAACGAGCCCTAATGGCTCTGATACTTTTTTTTTTTTGACGATCCAGAGTATCCCCACACTAGCCGGGGGCATAGACCCCACACTTCCTTCGGGCTATGGGACATCCGTCCTTCCCAGGGATGGTCCTAATCTCTGGGGGAGGAGGGGCAAACTCCAACCCCTCACTCCGCGATAGTCAAGGCTTGAACCCATGACCTTGAGGTACAATTGCAACCTCAAGGCCATTGGGCCAAGCCTTGGGAGTTCTAATGGCTCTGATACCACTGTTAGCAAATATGGGTCAAAACATAAATCATATATTTGCACATATAAAGTGGATCGAGTATACCTATTTGCAGCAGAACTATAGCCAGAATTAAGCCCATCTACAAGCCTCTATTTGATATTGGATTAAGCCCGTCTACAAGCCTTCTTTGATCAAACCACGAACCATGAACCACGAACGTTCCCCGTGCATCAATTGAACTATGAGCAATATCACGAACTGTCTTTCTCGTTAGTGTAAATAACTACTAGAGTTATTTACTTGGTTGTGCACGCCTTAAACCGTTGGAGAACTTTTGGTGATGCTCCAAGAAAGAACTTATAGATAAATTTTAAGGGAGAGAATATTCTTTTTATGTGGGGGAACGATATTTTCAATTTTTGACTGATATTGTAGGCAGAGATATCAATATATATCTCAATCTTATATCTAGTTAGAGTTTTAATGGGAGAAATTTCTAGATAAGCTCGTCTAATTAATATAAATAGAACTTATCTCAAATATAGATGCAACTAATTGCACCCAATACACTCCAAAAAGGATCGAAAACTAAGGAATAAAAGAAAAACGAACAAAATATTAACAAGAAATACGGCATCCATATTTATAATATTTATATAACAATATACACACACAAACACAAACTAGCATGTGTAAATGTCTGCCTGGTGGGTATTGATGGCAGTGGGGCGGGAATCCCGTTCCCCGCGGGGATCCGCCCCGAATGGGGCGGGGATTCCCTGAAATTTTCCCACGTGGGGACGGGGACGTTTAGAATTTTTTCTCCCCGTTGGCGGGGACGGGGATCATACTACCCACCCCGCGGGGATCCTCGCCCCGTTCCCCGCGGGGAACTGCATATTAAATATATAATATAATATTTATAATATATATATTATATGATAAATATATCCAAATTAAATATGAAAAATGACAAAATATTTAATTTATTTTATTAATGAGTGGTTTATTAGTTTTTTTTATATAATTTATTAATATTAAAAATGGTTATTTTTATTAAAAAAATTAAATTTTTGCAAAAAAAAAAAAAAATTAAACGGGGAGCGGGGAATCCCCGCGGGGACGGGGATGGGGGGAAAGTTTTCCCCGTTTGTCTCGCGGGGACGGAAACGGGGATTCCCCGCGACCGCGGGGACGGGGATGGGGATCGCCCCCCCCCCGCCCCCCCGTTGACATCCCTACTGGTGGGATTGGTTGTGGTATTTGACACACTATAAAGGTGGTGACAAAAGGCCCCACCATGCATGTAAACTCCCCGCACAAGAGCTTGTTGGGCACACACATTCAAAAGTGTATTTGTGTGTATTCATGCTTTTTTTTATTAATAAATAATCGGCCCCGTAACCACTATTATTTGGTTGCGCACTGGGTAAAATCTACAACAGCTTGATGGGCCGGCCCGCATTTACAGTTGGAGTGGACTTCATTTTTAGCGGCCCAAAATGGACCGGGGCTAATTTGACCCAACCCAAACAACCCGAAGTCCGACAAGCCCGAACGGCTCGATCAAAAATACACCTGTTGGGCTGGACTGGACTACAAGAAATGAGGTCCGATGAAATTTTAGGCTAGCCTGATCCAACCCGATTTTTTCACTTGGCCCACTAGGCTATAGCTGGCCTATCCTAAGTAGGGATGGCAACGGGGCGGGTTTGGGGCGGGTTTGGCCAAACCCGGGACCCGCCCCGTCAAGGAAAAATTAGACCCGGGACCCGCCCCGCCCGCCTCAAGACCCGCCCGCCCGCCCGCCTCAAAACCCGGCCGGGGGTCTAGACCCGCTAGACCCGCCAAGTATTTTTTTTAAATTATAATAATTTATATTTTTCTATTTTTGACCAAATTTTCAAAAGTAATCTAATGCCAATAGGTTAAAAATAAATAAATATAATTATTCAACTTATTATAACTATTTTTTTAGAATTGGCTACTATTAAGATTTTTTTTTAAAAAAATACTATTAGTATACTACAATAATACTCAACTAATATTTAAAATAAATATTCAAAGTAGAATATTACAAGATATTATATTAGTAAATTAAACTTTAAAAGTAAATAATATTATATTAGTACTCAACTAATATTTTTAAACATATAACACTCAAATTTAAAAATACATAATGCAAAAATATTTCAATATATATTTAAAAATATAGTAAAAATTAATATGCGGGCGGGTCCGGGCGGGTTCTATTGGACCGGGACCCGCCCGGACCCGGGCGGGTTTTGTAATCTTGGACCCGAGACCCGCCCCGGGACCCGTTTATCCGGGTCTAGACCCGCCCCGTCGGGGCGGGTTTGATGCGGGGGCGGGTTTTGACCCGCCCCATTGCCATCCCTAATCCTAAGGGTCAGCCCATTGACAACTCTAAGGTAAACTCTTGAGCTTGACACAATAGTCTGCAAACCATGTCAGTCAGGTAAATCGTACTAGAAAAGTTGCATGTGACAGGCTCGACCTAGCGGTCATGTAGAGGTGGGGTTGTGTGTGTTCATATTTGATTGTGTTTTAAGTAGTTGATTTGGAAATTAGTGTATTGGAGTTTAGGTACTTTTAATTTGAAAAAGACCTGCAACTAATAATCGTAGATTAGGTTCATTGGAATGGTTCTTTAATTAAACCCTTCGGGTGGTTAAGTGAATATAGGTAGTTTAGATCATGAGATTCCAACTAATATTTAAGAATACAATCAAGAGACTCAGATTAGCTTACTAGTTTATGGCAGATATTTATAGTAATTAGTTCACATAGATCGCACATGATTGGCTAAAAGTATCGTAATTCTGAAGGTTCGCTGGTCATATTAGGCTATTATCCAAAATTTTCATCAATCTAGTTACCATTAGGGATATTACAAAAACTACCCATCATGTCTGGATTAATTACAAAAAAAAACACATTTTTTTTAAAATTACAAAAAACTCCATGAGATTTGATTCTATATTACACTTTACCCTTTTCATAAGCAAAACATTTTAAAAACTCAATTTACATTTATAAAAATATTTCAACTACTCCTTTACATTTAACACCGAATCAAACATCAAGGTTTTTTTTTTTTTTTGGTAATTTTTAAACATCTATGATTTTTTATTTTTTTTAGTTAACCCAAGGATAGTTTTTGTAATTATCCCTTTAGTAAGATTTCTTCAAAGTGGTATAGGATTAAACACCATTAATTTGCACTGCTGCTGTATCATGATTAGAGGACTATTGTAACCTTTCTGGAAGTATTTACACACTAGTCAAATTCCCTCTTATAATTTGAGTCTTCATCTTTAGTTTTTATACAGGTTAGGGCATCTCCAACACATGACATCAAATTTGGTGTGAAAATCACACCAAATTTGGTATTTTTGTGTAATTTTTAAAAAATCATCTGCAACCCACTACACTAAATCTTACACCAAATGAGTATTTTAATATTTTCTTTTTATTTTGGAATAACAAAGTTATTTGTTTATGCAATTATTTCTTTTGATTATATTTTATTACTGTTAATGTAACTAAATAAAAATTTGTATTTAACTAATATTATATTAATTAATTATATTGCAAAATAAATATTACAACTAATATCACAATAAATAAAAATACTAAATTGCACACTAGACAATAAATATTACAAAATAAATATCACAACTAATATTACAATATTTAATTATAATGTTTGTGTTTTGTATTTTATGATAGACTTTGATGCTTTTTTAATTAAATTGTAATTTTATTTATTAATTATTATAGTTTATAGAAAATTTTAAGTTTAGTTTATAATAATATATTGGTAAATATTAACTATTGTTAGTTATTATAACTGTTCAACCAAAATAAAAATTATATACAAAATTTAAATAACTAAAACCATGTTACAAATGAATTATATATCAAATATAGGATACAATAGGAATTAAAAATTTGAAGTAGAAGAAATTGGAGAGCAAAGAGGGAATATTTAAAAAATTAGGATATAGAGTTGGGTTGGATTTGGCTTTAAGCAGACTAAATAACACTTTGTTAATCTAATAATAAGTTTAATCTCTTCGAATTCAAAATCAAAGAGGATTTTTACAATAAAAGTAATGATCTGTCTAACCCTTGTTCTTTTTTGGTAATGACCAAATATATCTCGCAGGGGTTTATATTTAATGCATTAGGACCACAGTTCGTGTAAGCCTAACAAACACATTTATGTCCTTACACGATTTCAAGACAGCCACCATTACAACAAACGTTTCCCTCAACTCTCATTGCAAAAACGTGTAAATTCCAGCAACCACCGTGTTAGTGCCACAAAGCCCATCTCCCCATGACTGAAGAGTTCTGTTGATTGGTACATTCTGTTATTTACTTAGAAGAATGTATTATGTAAATTTAGTTTCAACATTTCAGGCCATTATGGACTGTAAGCTATCGGCTTATTTATCCACCTAAAGTGGGTCTAATTAGTTCTGATATTAGAGGCAACAATTTCAATAATATAACTAAAGCAATCTTGATCTGTCTCAATACTTAGGATGCCTCCAGGGCATAGCTCAACTGGTAAAGGACCTGAGTGACGTGTTGTCTGCTTACTGGCATCCACATCGTGAAGGTTCGAATCCCCCTGATAATAAGATGAATGAGGATTTCTCGTGTGGTGACTCAATCTATGGCAGCTCAGGACCTTGACTTGTTGAGGTACATCTCGCGATTCACATTCTCCATAAAGTTCTAAGGCAAGGGCAATGGGGCCCTAAGGGATGGGGTTCATCCTTTTTAGTACTTGGATGCCCAGAGTTAAAATGGTAACTAGTAATAACATTAAAATAAGATTTTAACTTAACAATACCCTCTACAAGCAATTAATGATTACTACTATCTTAAAGAAAACGGAGAACAACATTAGTTGAGACCAAACACTATGTCATGACATCCGAGGCTTTCTTGAACAGAAGAACCTGGGATCAAACCATGAATCAATTATTATTTCTTCGCCCGATTCATCCTCTTAAATAAGTATCAGTAAAAACATTTTCGCTTGAAACAATGTGGACGATGATAACGTATTCGGCTAATATTGATTTCTCGTCTCTGAGATTGTGCTTTCAGGGCATCTGATTGGGGTTTAAGCCCATATTAGTGTGTGTCTTCCCCTACCCTAATGTACCCTCTCAAACCAAAAAAAGATCCTGTCTCACGAAGCAGATAATAGATATTAAAGATTTATTTAAGTTTTGTCCGCAAAAACTTTAAATGCATTCTGAATTTAGTCCATAAAACAAAAATCGATCTCACTTTTCACTTCTTTGCTCCATCAGCAAACGCATGTAGATGTAATTGCTATTAAAAACATCATCCCAAAAAATGAAACATATATAGAGAAATTGGTATAAAAAAATTCACTATCCTAATCCGACTCAAATACTGTTCAAGACAACAAGGTCCATTAAGCAAATGCAAAACAGTAAAATGAAGGGTATTCCAATTTACCCCTCTTCTTTTGGTGTTGGAGATGCAAGTAATGGACAGGGAAGAAAAGTGGGAAAAATGGTGCGAATATAAATCTTAATTATAGAAACAACTTAGTTGCTTCAACTAACAACTATACATGCCTTTCAAGAATCATCAGCTGCTATCCAATATTTCCTACAGAATATATAAAGAGAATGGAGAATGATTTAAAAAAAAAAAAAAAAACATATCTTACTCATCTAAAATGTGATCAGACGGTATTTGACCAAAAATATCAGGGCATTCTTCCCAGTTGCCCTGTTCCCTAGCTTCCCAGTACCCACCAACATAGCGATACGTGTCGGACCATTTGTCTTTGGCAAACCATCGAGGTTTCCATCCTCTCTCTTGCATCTTCCTAGCCTGCTTTCCGATCAGTTCGTAGTTAAAATAAGGCCATTACACCACAATCGATTCAGTGGGCAAGAATAATGTCCGTGCAATGTTTTTTTTTACGTGTTTTACGAGAATATGTGACACAAGTCCAAATGACATGCAGAGAAGCCAAACAACTTTTGCATTTCAAACCGATTGAAGAAACAGAAAACCCGTGCGGTTGCTTATCCTTTCATTTCGATTTTTTTTTAAATTCTAGAGAATTAGTGATAAAAACAAATTTTGATAGAAAAATAATGAATTTTGAGTTTAATTGGATATGTCATGAAATGTAATAATGATAATTCATGTGATATATAAATAATGAATAATGATTGGATATGATTGGGAATGTGAGAGAGTGAAATGTGTAATTTTGTAAGATGATAGTATAATGATAATAGTTGATTAGATGTGACTCGTGATAGAAAAAGTGAAAGTGAATTAATAGTGTATTTTCTAAAAAAATTCATAAGCAATCGGAAGTTGGGGTAAAAAAAATTCTCCAGAGAGATGTAAGTTTTTGGTAAGCAATCGCACCCTTAAAATCAAGGATAAATGGAGCATTAAAGTATTTGAAACTTCTATAAAGTGGCAAAGAATCTGAGTTTAAAATAGATATCATTCACTTAAACAGCTAAGAAGTTCCTGAATATATGGATATTGCTTATGCATGTATCTTCAAGTTGACGAGTAAAAATGTCTAAATGAAACAAACACAAGCTCCAACTAGTTTACCTGCCGTTGCCGCTGCTCCAGCCTCAATTTTTCAGCATTTGCCATTTCATACTCCCCATTTTCCAAGCACCTTTGATCAGGCCTAAGTCTTGAGTCTGTTGGGGGAAGCTTTTCCTGCAAAAAGGAAAAACACATTGCAGTTTATTCAATCAGCAAACCCAGAGCTTAAGAAAACAGCCACAAGTCTCATTACCAGATGGCATGTCAAGACCAAAAAAGTTTCAGAGACTAGAAGTCATGCCCCAGCTTAAATGATCATTTAGAGGAACTAGTTTGTTAATAACAGATAGCGGTAATTACATAAAAACCCCTGAGGTTCGAGCTAACTACAAAAAAAAAACCCAGAATTTTTGAAAATTGCAAAAAAACCCTTAAGGTTTGATTCCGCTTCCCCCTTCATAAGCAAGAAACATTTTCAAAAACCACCCCTTATATTTGTAGAAATATTTCAGTTACACGATTAAATTTAAGATATAATCAAACATGAGGGGGTTTTTTGTAATTTTGAAACATCTCTGGATCTTTTTGTAACTAGCCCAAATCTTGGGGTTGTTTTTGTAGTTATCCCTAACAGACAAGGGTATAGCATCTACATAATCACATGTAACATAAAAATCACCTTCAGCCCTGGAATAAGCTCATTGAGTGTAATGGCAAAGCGTGTCAAATTATAACGTGTAGAGAACTTTGGTGGCTTGCTACGTTTCCAGAGTAAGTGTGATTCTGATGGAGATTCAGGAGCTTTTCCTTTGGCGGAGCAGTCTCCATGAACATAATGCATGCTCTCATCCCACTTTCCAAACAAAGTTGCTAGAGTCTTTCCACTCTTGTCTTGGACTACACCCTGCACCTGCAATGTCAAAATTTTCTTATGGCAAAGCCTTAACAACAATACTCATACGGTCATACCCCAAAATGCACTGCCACAGAAAGCATCAAGCTGGAATCAACTTCTAAACTCCTTCAAATATAAAACACTAGGGGAATATTTCACTAATCAGAAAAATTGTACCAAAAACAGATGCCAACCAGTGGGATCAGCAGTGTTTTTTAAATCAATCATTTTGTTAAAAAAAGGGGGGAGTTTAGAAGCTACATTTTTAGTTGTGGAATCAGAATGTGGATAATAAAATGCTTCTGGATGCTTTGTAGGAAAAAATGATGTGATATATTACAGGACACATTTTCATTAATGTTGTTTATTGTAAAAAGGGGACATTTTCATCAATGTTGTTTATTGTAAAAAGTGGGAGACATTTTCTACCGTATGTGTCTTGTCAATACTGTTTCATTGGGATATAGTTTAACTATATTAATGATTAATAAGTATTTTGGGGAGTCACTCAAATGTATTTTCTCAAAACAACTTTGCCAAACACATTTTGGGAGACTCATAAAAAAGTAAACTACAGAGGCATGCCACCCTCATTGTTTCATCTTTTTGCTGCTTTCTCAGTTTTATTTAAAGATACATATTCCCACACCATCATGATATAAGAACACCAACTAATCATTCGTCAAAAACAGCAAAACTCATCTACTTTAGATACATCTAAAGAATATTACAAGAAAAGGAGAGTACCTGATGAGGATTTCTATCTATGATAGACTGCTCCTTGAATTTCAGTTTACAAGAGTAATTACGGTTCCCTTGTATCCGCATTGTTCCATAGTGGTCGCAATACAGTTTCCCCAGAATAAGATTGTATATGGATGTTGTTACCTGAAAATGCAGGTGTGTTTGTTTTTAAACAATATAATAATAATAATAATAATAAAAATAAAAATAAAATCTCCAAATTTTCTGATTGTACCTTGCTCCACTGGAAGACTTCTCCATCATCAAATTCAAGAGTTAAAACACCAACAGGATCAAGCTGAATGGAGCGACCCCAAAATTTGCTTTTCAGATTGCTATCACCATAAAACCTCCAGCCTGTACCCTCACAATGGCATGCTACAACCATGGGATGATGACTCACCTGATCCAAACAACAATGATATTAGCTACTTTTTTTCGATCATAGATAATAGCTATTTATTTGGTTATAGAAAATGCATACAAAAAAAAAAGGAATTCTCCTTTTTCGGGTGTTTAAGCTTGACCAAATCTAAAAGCATACAGTTGCCAGGAATCAAACAAATCAGCACACATCATAACTTTACCAGTCACATGGGAGAATGATGCAACTTTTAGTAACTTGATAGATAGATTTAAAAAGGTGACTTGCAATGACAGCTGCGACTCTCTGCACTATAAGGAATGTAGGCGTATCTCACAAGAAATTCTACCCCATCTAGTGAGTGATAAGGTTTTGCGGACCTTGTAAAAACGTAAAGGCATAACTTAATATAGTGAATGGAAGGGATCCGATTCACATGATGAGACATAACGTCAGTCTCCTACTGCCCCAACCCCGTTTCCGCGTTGGACTATCCCTCTAGTAATTCAAGTATCTAGCTACAAAATAAAGAGACATAACATGTGGACAACAGAGATAAGGTCTAGCATTGCTCCAAGTACTTTACGAGCAAGCAAAGTTGAAAAGTGTGTATTGACCACTATAGTAATAGCCTTTCATCTATGAGATAAAAACTAATCTTTTGACATATCTAAATACTAGAAACGTACTGGTGCAATGATATGTACATAAGAGAAAATGAAATAAATCAAACTATCTCAGTCTTCTTTCCTAACTTATCATGTTTTGAGCTGCTACTAACAAAGTTGTAATGATTTACAAGATTGTAGTCAATTGAGATCTCAGATAGCTCAAAGCAAATTGTCGGAAAGTAAAATAGCAAGCATAGTGCAAGGCATCACAAGGAAAACACAAAAAGTTTGCTCCAGATAATGAACTGAAACCTTCTCTGAGAAAAATCGGAGGCCTTTATCCGGATAATCCGCCTCATAAGTCTCGCCTAACAATGGATTGAATGGTTTGCAATTTCTTCCCTCGGTTGAAGCATATCCAGATACAGCAAATGCAGCCACATTTAGAATTCTCATAAGGCTGTTACCCTATGCAGAAAATTACAAAGCACAGATGAGATGCTAAAGGGTGATAAACTACAAGCATCACATGCGAAGAAAAATTCACTTGCAATTCCTTCTAAATAAGCGAGTTTTTTGCCACAACAAAAGCACAGAAAGTTCAATAAACTTGTGCCTCGATATTTAATATAGACAATCGAATTCCTAATATAATTTGAGGATGGTGGGAAGATTGAATGGACTCAAATAGATAATAAAAAAAAATACAAATATAGACCAACAACCAAGTTGTCAATTCTCAGATTAAAGCCATGGTCTGTCCGCCAGCAGATGAGTATATACAACAGACAGCCGAAATAAATTACAAGGAACACTGAAAGGAAGAGAAAAGTGACATCGAAAGTTGATACTTTGATAGTACCAATACATATGCACTGTATTCTGCCTTCAGATAAAGAGATCCGGATTTTCCATATCCAGATGCTATTCCATGCTCGCGTGACCAATAAACATTTTGTTTTTAATATTTTCCTGTCGATAAGAAAATAAGAGAGCAAATATACTAAGAGACTCCTAGATTTCTACAGGTATACATCCTCAGAATCTTGAATAACATTTAATGTGGCTGACATGTAGATGAATATAATCTCAATCCTCATTTCCTCAAAACTGTCAAAAAGCAATTAAGCTTGAACCACCATAGAGCACACACCAAATTGAAAAACGTCAATATTCTGTTTTAAAGATTCTGATAAACATAAAAAGACAAGTTTCTGACAAAAATAGTGCATCCATTCAATCGATCATATGCAAGAACATCAAAAAGTGAAGTAACTAATATCAATATCACCAACTTACTCTCTTTCCCCATTCGTAAGCCCGATCAATAAGATACGAATATTCCAAATCTTCAAAACATTTCTGTAGAGAAGAGAGAGGCTCATTGAAGTAGACCGGAAGACATACTTTTGTAAGATCCTTCCCAATGTTATCTTTAATCATCGACCACAAACTCACTCCTTTCTCTTTCTCAACGGGGTCTGGCAATTTCTTCCGACGCTTAACATAAGGAAACTTTGTTCCGGCAGATCTAATGGCAGGATCAATACTATCCTCGGCTTCAAAAGCATAAAGTTCATCATCATCAGATGAAAACGACGATGTCCTAAAGTCGGACCCGTTGCTTTTAAGAGAGCTAGATGAAAGAAAGTCCCTGGTATCAAAGAAAGTATTGTCTTCTTCATCAGTATCTTCCTCAGCCGCATCTGCTCTTTCATTTTCATCTTCAGATTCAGTCGCACTTTCTGGTAAAAGTACACACAAGGGTAATGAGATGTGCCTGAACTATTCAAACTACAAAATGCACATACGAAACCGTCCACAACTCCATTATCAGTACAGAACCCATTTTCAAAGAATAATAATTCCTATGAAAGTCATACAGCCTAAAGTTTAAGTGGGGGAAAATAGATTGGCTGCATTTCTCAATCAAACTTTCACCTTCTCATTAGTGTATATACAAATTAACAAAAGCACTGCAAACAGGCAACTATGAAACTTAAAATGCAGAAGATTGACTTGGTGACACTAACTCTAAATCATGCAGATGTTCGTTTACACACTCATGTAAGCCAAAAAATAAGTATACATCCAGTGTACTTACCACTATACTTATCTTGCCTTGATCGAGAGGATGCTCCAATGTCCTTTAACTGTCTTTGGCTTTCATCAACCACCGTATTCTCCAAATCCACCTTTTCTGTCTACACAAAATTGCAACCATTCTTTAGCCAATCAAATAGAGAGAACCAGCAGTAATTAACAGTCAAGACTCCTTCCTATTCATCAAGCTTCTTTTGTAAATGCCTCTGGTGACTTTAATCCTCAACAAAGTAAATCAAAACTTGATGAGCAAGAAACAATAAAAAACCAAATCATTCAATGAAAGAAAATTATGAAAATTTTAAATGAGGAGAACGTGAAGTAGAAAAACTAAACAAAGTAAGAACCACGCAGAAGACATTCAGTAATTCTGTACACGACAAGATATCAAGTAAAACGCTGTGCAGACTCTGAAATAAAATCAAACCTAGTTCCTTAAGTATTTTTTAATTAAACAAATATCATTTTTACATCTTTCAGTTTCCCCTTTGTATCAGAATGTTAGCTCCAGAGACGCAAAACATGCAATCTTGGCCACTGCTTTATGTAAGATTTCTACTCTTACAGGATTTATACTCCCGCAGAATCTCCCCCCTCCCATAAAAGAAAAGGAAAATGAATTAAACAAATCTAAACTTCATCCTATACACCGATTAAAAAAATGGGAAAGGGAAACAAGAAACCCTTGATATAATGAGTGACCTAATTCTGATCAGCTTGTCAAAAGATTAGAACTTATCAAGACTAGTTGTATCAAAGCAGTAAAAGAGGAAGTTATTTTACACTGAGTTATTCCAGTGGAATTGTGATAATGAGCAAACAAAATTTTAAGATCACTTTGTAACTTAGAGATCTAGACAAAAGAATATTAAAAACCTAATTGTTTGCAGAAACTCTACCAAGCACCAGTAAGAAACAATCAGCTCACAATCCCAACACACCCAGCTATAAAGCCTAGGGAAAATAAAAGCACTTTAATTGCACAATTCTAAAACAAAACTGGAGAAGATTCTGAAACTGTTCTAGTAAAAGCTTCTACTTAACATGTACCTCTAACTGACGTAGAGTGTCCATGAGGAGCCAATACTTCTGCCTCAAGAGCATCAATTGATTTTGCAGCGATGCAAATTCGTTCCTCATGATCTGTTCGCTGTCCTGAATGGCAGCCTCACTCACACCTTCTTCCAACAATCTATGCCTCAATCTTTCTGTCGAGACAACTACGTTTTCCACAGGAGCCATTAACTCACTATTGGACATCCTCGGGAACATGTCCTTCACGGCTTGTAAAGCTTCCATCCATGCCATTCGATCCTCTCTGCTCTCAGCCCTTAGATGAAGCCTCTTTGTACCCGTAAAAATTGAGAATCTCTTATCATCTGATCGGCTCTCTCGAATAGATGAGACCTACAGAGACTAAGCAGTTGTATTACAAACACACATCTTGCACATACAAGTCATGCAAATAGAAGCAACAAAAGAGGTAAAGATAACCCTCCATTAAATTTAACTTTGTCCTCAATCAATTAATAATAATCATACTTGGGAAAAATATGGTAAAACCGCCACTAAAACTAACAGGATCTATCCAGTAATTTCAAAGAAGATATTTTAACAAGAATGGGAAGAAAATAAATCATGAACAAACCATTATCCTTTCACAAAACCTTGTTGCACATGTCCCCAATGATCAAATTAATTAATCTACTGAAGAAAAACAAATCTACTAAGTAAAGAACATTGCTGAGACAACTCAATTGGTTACAGGTTAGACCTTTAAATGAACTTCACCAACGGGCTTCCGGCTTTTGGCCGATGAACCGCTGTTCCCATTCCTATGATGATTGTGATGATGGTGATGATTATGCTGCCGCGACATCCGCCTCATGGATTCTTCCCCAATCACTCTCGATCCTTTCTCAGTCTCTAGATTAAGCACAATTCTATCGGGCCCATGGATCTTATAATAACTCAACACCCCATCTTGCAATACAAACCATCTTGGCCTCCACCCTTTCCCATAATTCACCCACTTGTACAAAATTCCAGAAATACCATTCCCGACTATATCATTAATCTTCAATTCACGGCTGTGGTGGCTTTGGCTTTGATTGTTATTGTTAATAACCGCGCCACCCGAAATATGGTCCGGCAGGGAATCACGCGCCGATAGAACCCTGGAGATCGTTGAGTTCTGACTTTTACTCAGCGGATCGGACGGCGGCATGTCGGAGTTGCTGTGGATAGTCATCGATGAAACGCAGCAGAAGGGATGCATAGCAGTGAGATTGAGATAAGCATAACTTACATCAATTTGGAGTAATTAAAAACCGCTCATATTGACATTTTCAAACTCTTGACCAATCAATCAATGATGGCGAATAATAATTTCAACAAAAGATAGCTGAGCCTGAGAGGGAGTGGATAAAATTGGAAGACTGCAAATATATATATATATAGAGAGAGAGAGATGAAATTTTGTAAAGTATAGATTTGGTGAGATATAAAAATTGGATTGGGAGAAGGGAGAGTTTTCCGGTGACGTGATGACTTGGCAATTGTGGCGGTGGGGTTTATGTTTAGGTTAAGGCCGGCGGTTAGGGTGGGGGGTTGTGGGCCCCGGGGGTGAGGGGGCGATGAGAGGGTGACGGGTGGGTCAAGGATTTGGAGGAACGTGGCACTGGCCAATGAGGGGAGTTGAGGATTTTATGGGTTTTTTTTTTTTTTTTTCACGTGTTATAAATATAAATTTGTTCACAATTTTCTACTTCTATTTTTCTTTTTTCTTTTTTGATATGATAGATCGACACACTATTTTTTTTTTTTTAGTACAATTACAAAGTTCTTGTTGGGAAATTTATTGTTTAGATTTTGATGAATGCCATGTAAAACTTAGAATAGGAAGTTGGCACCCCAATTTTTGTTGTAAACTGCATTGTAATAAATAGGGTTGGTCAGTTCGAGTTAAATCATTATCTTGCCCAAACATGCAAGAAGACAATCAAGACTAGAAGGAAGACTCATTGCAAGACAATTTGAGTATGGCAAAGAAGAGAAGACGGAACTCTACTAAAGGAGCGGTGAGATGCGGTGAGTGAGAGATCGGTCAAGTCAACTTAAGAAAAGCCAAGTCTCAAGTTGAAGTCGGAAGTAAGTCATCCATGATTGGAAGTCGACTCTAAGTCACCTGGGGAAAGCAAGGAAATGCAAACAAGTCGAGATAATCGAAAAAGATCCGTTGCCGAGAAATCAAGAGAATTACTTAAACAAGTAATATCTCCATGCTACCTTTCTCGAAGTGCTCGACCCCGAAGCGTGCAAAAGGAATAAACCAATGGGAAGCACTACACACCGTGTCGAACTCGAAAAGGTGAAGAACAATACATACGAGGAAATGACAATTCTAAGGATCGCAACAAGACAAGCCAGCGACCACAAGTGACTTTCAAAAATAAGTTCTATCTCTTCAACGGCCGATTTTTGAAAAGATCACTATAAAAGATCGAGATTACGCAGTTACCCGAACCACAAACATTCTAGCAATTATTAGAATTGTAAACTGAAATATTCTCAAGAGATTAAACGCTCAATCCTCAAGCCTACACTACGAAGAACATCAATCCAACACTCACCGTGAAGGAAAGATAACTTCAATCGGTTGAAGAGGAAATTATCAAGAATCAAGGGTCTACATTCCACGAAGGATTGTAGGAAGGTTCAAGGTCGAACCAAGTCTTGAGCTTTTGGAGGGCTTCGTGATCAAATCCAAAGAGCTTGAGCAAGTGGTCGTAGTAGCAAGGCAACCGCCCCGTGAAGAAAGCCGAGTCGCACGAGAAGCGGTGAGTGATCAAGCGCATCTCGGATCGAGTCCCAAAGGATCAAGTCATTTGTGTGATCAAGACTTGTATCTCGCACTGTTACCACTTTGTATCTTCGATCAATACCTAGTGGATTCCTCCGGGAGTTGGAGAAGAGAGGAGTAGAAGAATTACCCCATCTTGAACCTCTATAAAAACTTATCGTGTCATTTACATTTCAAAGACTTTAATTCCGCATCATATTTGTTTAATTCACGACATATTTGCTATCCATTAGATAATTTCTAAGTACTAAATCAAGCTTTAAATCTCTACTAAACCAAACTTAAGGGTGTTAAGTCTTCCAATAAAAAACAAACCACGAGTTGAGTTAATTTAGACTTAACGGTTGAGTTATTCCATCAACATTTCAGTTGAGTCATTTGAGAGACTAACTCTACTAATTAACTAAATTGGTCATCCACCAAGGACACAAATTTGTGTAGTATCAACTCGAACTTTTAAAAGGACTAAATCAAAAATTTGGTAAGGTTTATTCAACCCCCCTTCTAAACCTTACACTTACACCCCTGGGACCTACAAGTGGTATCGAGTGGTTGGTTCATTGAGCCTTCCTTGACCAGTTCTTGAACTAGATCTCCAAATTTTTCAAAGTCTACTTTAGTACTTAAACTTTCAAAACTCTTTTTATCATTAAAATTTATTATCATGGAAGCAAATTTGACACGCATCCCTATGTTCACAATTGAAGAATTTGATGATTGGAAAATTGTGTATGCGTGCTCATCTATCAAAGCATTACATGATGAGATGTGGATAGTGATAGAGGATGGGCCACCGCAAATCTTAAAGGTGAACACGGTTTGTAAGAAGAGCTGCAATTGAAGGTGAAGGTGAAGAGGATGTTGCTCCCGCACACCTATGATCGAAAAACTAAGAACCGAATGGACAAATGATGACAGAAAAAGATACAACCTGGACAATGTAGCAAGGACATCCTTTACAAAACCTTGGACAAAGCCATGTTCAATAAAGTCAAATCATGCAAAACGGCTAAAGAAATGGGACAAACTAACATTGATTTGTGAAGGCTCGGAGCAAATCAAAGAAAATAAATTATCGATGTGGTTGTACAAAAATTTGAGAATTTCAAAATGATCGCAGGAGAAAACCTGGATCAACCGGATGCTCGGTTCACAAAAATCACCAACGAGCTATCTCGCACTTGAAAAGGAATATACACGAATGAAATGTGTATGAAGATCCTAAAAAGTCTCTCGGTGAATGGGAAATGAAGGTCATGGCACTAAGACATTCCATGGACCTATCAAAGACATCCAACCATGAACTATTCTCGGACCTCAAAGCCTACGAGTTTGGTGAGAAGAAAAGACCAGGAAGAGACAGTTGTACCCAAAACAATTTGCTCTAATTGTTAAAGATGGGAAGAGAGCCGAGGTCAAAGAAGTCATTGACCCGGAAGAAATAGCCCTACTAGTAAAAAGGTTCAACAAGTTCTTCAATAAGAACTACAAGAGAGGCAAGGGCGAATCCTCCGAAGACACTCGGCTCCTCCAAATCAAGGGAAGATAGGCCAACCAAGAGAACAGATCATCAAAAAGTGAATATCAAAGGGCCGACAATCCAAGAATGGAAAGAGCGATCAAAAGGTTGAATATCTATTGAACCGTAGGCAACCAGGTCACTACGCCATTGATTGCCCATATCCTCGTAGTCAACAAATACAGGAATGAAGAAGAAAGAAAGGTCTTGAGAGAAAGAAGACAAGAAAAAAAAAAGGCAATGTTGGCTGCAGAGATCACGAGAGCCAAGTCAAGAGAGACAGTGATTGAGAAAGCGTGAAGCCGACTACTCAAGTGACTACGAAGAAGAAGCCCTAACTGTTTGATGGCCAAGGAACAAGATCAACTCGACCAAGAAGATGAGGTACACTCTAACTCATCAAACTCAAATTCTAGTGATAGTGATCGTGACACACACACTTCATCACCCACTCGATCTTTATGATTCATTAGGCAAAATGATGAAAGATTTTGAACACATTAAATCCTCACACACACTACTAAATGAGGAAAATGACCTACTCAAGAGCAAAACTCACGGTGACTAAAGGAGAGTACTCTAAGTCAAATAGTGATGAGAATAAAAGTTTAAAAATTTGAAAATGCCAAGCTAATAGCAGAAATAGCTGCCATAGAAAAGAGGGAGAATGACCTCAAAAATGTGATTGCCTCATTCACTAAGGCATCTAAATCATTGGGTGATCTTATTATGAATCAAAGAGAATGTGGAGACAAGACAGGCTTAGGATTTAATTCCTCTGTGATATGTCAAACTTCAAAAGTAATTTTGGAAAAAGGATCTTCAAGCAATGAAGAGTCTAAAAAATCCAAAACTCTAAATGTTGCACATACATTCACTCCAAAGAACAATTACAAGCAAACTGGCCTTGGTTATAAAGGAAAAGGAAAACAGTCAGTTGAGTGCGTTGAAAGGACAGCTGAGAAGAGATTCAGTCGAGTTCCTTAGCAAACTCCAAACAGAAAATACTCTGTAAAGAAGAAGCAGAGCTACCAAAAACCCCAGAAAATCTATAAAAGAAATACATATGATGGGAATGGTAGAAAATATCCAAGCCAAGCTGATTGGAATGATGTGAACTATCAGCATAGACTTATGGAATATAAGCCCAAATGGCAAAGGCCTAGAACTCAAAGAAAGGCCATTCCAAAAGTATAAGAGCTTTCATCAAAGACACATATGCACCTAGGCACTACACACTCAGAGACACCACAATTACCCAAAGAAGCGATTGCCAAAAACACATATACAGCATACAGACAAAAGAGACAGAGTTGTATGAACCTAGAATCCCCAAGCAATTAGCCAAGATTAATTATGATTATGGCATCGATAGATGGTAACCCCTTAGAGTCAAATCATTTGGCTATAAGTTGGTTGGATCATCTTACAATTCTAACCCCTCAGGACCAGACAAGTATGGGTACCTAAAACTTAATTTCCTTGATTGCGGGTTCAAGGAGCAGTGAGTGCCAAGGAACCTGGTACATGGATAGTGGTACATGCTCCGGACATATGATAGGAAATAAGAAAAATCTGTCAAAATTCAAGGAAGTTAAAGGAGCAAAAGTCATATTTGGAGGAAATGAAGCTCAGGTGAAATAAGAGGCATTGGATCCATCAAGAGGAATGGATTAGAAATCACAGATGTTGCATATGTTGAAGGACTCAACTTCAACTTGCTAAGCATCGATCAACTCGTGACAAGGGCTATAATGTTGGATTTAACATGGGTATATGCTAAATCAAGGAGGTGAATCGAATGAAGTTGTGTTGCAAGGATGCGACAAAAAGAACATGTATGTAGTAGATTGGTCAACCGCTACACCCAACACTGTCTCTACTAGCAAGACTGAATCAATCAAGTTGGTTGTGGCACAAAAAGCCGAGTCACCTGAATTTCAAAACGATTAACAAGCTTGCGAGTAGTCTTGTGGAAGGACTTCCGGACTCAAAAGTATACAAAAAGGAGAGTATATGTGACGCATGTCGAAGGGAAAACAAATCAAATCATCATTCAAAGAAAAGACATGCCCATCTTCAACAAGAATATTTCATCGCTACATATGGATCTATTTGGCCAAGTGGAACCGGCTAGCATAAGTGGAAAGAAATACACCTTGGTGGTAGTAGATGATTACTCAAGATATACATGGACTATATTCATGTGTAAGAAGAAAGAAACTCTCTGAAACTACCACACGGTGATGAAGAGGATTCAAAATGAGAAGAGCCAAACCATTATCAAGATAAGATCGGAGGAACCGAGTTTGTCAATGGGATAATAACTCGATATTATCTGCAGCAAGGACTCCACAAAGAGAATGGAGTTGCGAGAAAGAAGGAATAGAACTCTCAAAAAGAAGCGGCAAGGACCATGTTAGTCAACGGGGTTACCAAAAAGATTTTGGGTCAAGCAATCAACACAAACTTGCTACACTCAAAACAGATGTATGATAAACAGACGGTGACAAAGACTCCTATGAGATTTGGACGGGAGAAAACCAAATGTTGCATATTTTAGAATATTTGGATGTAAATGCTTCATCCATAACAATGGCAAAGACAATCTAAAGGCTTTCGATCTTGAAGGTGATGAAGGTATCTTCTTGGGATACTCGGTGAAAGGAAAGCCTCTGAGTATTCAACAAAAGGACTATGGTTGCGAAGAATCCATTCATGTGGTATTCGATGAGCCAAATGTAAATGGAGAAGACATTGAAGAGTCAGTCGATAAGTGAATCATCCAACCATACTGAGAAGAGTCCCTATCTTTGAAAGTGAAAATTTGGAATTATAAACTCGAAGAAGATGAGATAGTGAATCTCAAAAACAATTTGGAAAATTTGCGGCTAAGTGACTATGAGAGAGCCGATCGAGCAACACAAATGCAAGACGATCGAATCCGGCTAACTTACTCCAACGATGTAAGATGGCCGAGAGACCATCCACCAGAACTTGTCATTGGAGACATAAGAGAAGGTGTCAAAACAAGATCCAGAACTCAACAAGAAGCTATGTTCACATGCTTTATCTCGCAAATAGAGCCCAAAGATGTGTTACAAGCATTGGATGACACACATTAGATTCAAGCTATGCAAGAAGAGCTGAATCAGTTTGAAAGAAATAAAGTATGGGAATTAGTTCAAAGACCCACCCATCAAAATGTTATTGGCACTAAATGGGTGTTCAGAAATAAGATGAACGAGGAAGGTTCAGTGGTAAGAAACAAAGCAAGACTAGTAGCCAAAGGATATTGCCAAGAAGAAGGAATAGATTTTGATGAAACATTTGCTCCTGTAGCAAGATTGGAAGCAATAAGGATGTTTCTTGCCTATGCAGCTCACAAGAATTTCATTGTATATCATATGGATGTAAAAAGTGCATTCCTAAATGGTTTATTGGAAGAAGAAGTGTATGTTGAACAACCTCCAGGATTTGAGCAGAAGACTCTTGGAGATAAGGTATACAAACTCAAGAAAGCTCTGTATGGATTGAAACAGGCACCCGAGCATGGTATGATACCTTGTCACAATTCCTAAGCGAAAATGGATTCACAAAAGGAAAAGTAGATAGAACACTTTTTAATTCAAGACAAGAAGAGTATCTTGCTTGTTCAAATATATGTGGATGACATCATTTTTGGATCCACAAACAAAGAGAGTGTGAAAAATTTTCAAACCTCATGCAAAGTAAATTTGAAATGAGCATGATGGGAGAGTCGACATTCTTCCTTGGACTCCAAGTGAAACAAGCTGAAGGATGGAACCTTCATAAGTCAAACAAAATACACCAGAGATTTAATGAAGAAATTTGGTATGGAGGAGAAGTCTTCGTGAAAATACCAATGAATACATCATCAAAATGGACATGGATGCGGATGGCAAGCCTGTAGATCAAACAAGATATAGAGCACTTATTGGATCATTGCTCTATCTCACAAAGAAGCGAGGCCGGACATCACCTTTGTTGTAGGTGTATGTGCAAGATTTCAATCTGCTCCAAAAGAGAGCCATATGACAAAGCTAAGAGAATCTTGAGATACTTGAAAGGAAGCCAAGAAGTTGGCTTATGGTATCCAAATGAAGGTGGATTCAAACTAATTGGCTATTCGGACTGACGACTATCTTTGGATGCGAGTTGACAGGAGAAAAGCACCTCGAGGCACATGTCAAATGCTAGGAAACAGTGATTTCTGGTTTAGCAAGAAGCAAAATTCAATAGCCACCTCTACAAATTTGACGAGAATACATAGTTGTGGGGCATTTGTTGTGCCCAAATCCTATGGATGAGACAAAGAAGTGAGAGACTATGAAGTTGAGGAAAAGGAAATTCCAATCATGTGTGATAACACAAGTGCAATTGCAATCACTCAAAATCTGTGTTGCACTCAAGAACAAAGCATATCGATGTCGAGATATCACTTCATAAGAGATCATGTTGAAAAGAAGGACATCATCTTGGAATATATCTCAACCGATAAACAATTGGCCGACATCTTCACAAAACCATTATGTGAGTCAAGATTTGAAGAACTCAAGCATGAGTTAGGGTTAATTTGAGTGACACTCGGAAGAATCAAAGAAAAGAAATGGAACACAAAAGGGAAAAAGAGTGAACTCACAAATCGCCTAAGTAAATCGGTCGATCGGAAAGAAATTGACTATACCGAGTTAGTGACAAATTTGAGTCACTAAGAGAACTATGAGAAGAAGAGTTAAATCGGTGATGGAAAAAGTTCGAGTCATTTATGAGCAAAGTGACAAAAACGCGATCGTTTTTACTAAGCGGGAATGTTTTTAAGAAGAAGCGTCAAGATAATGATGATGTGTACGGACAAAAAAGCGCATACCAAGCTTATGATTGGATATAAATCTTTGCCGCATTAAATACGAGACATTAAATGCTAAATCGACGTGCAAAATCTAAGCCGTTGATTTCGATCATATTTCAAAAAACTACCCGCACGTCCTTTCATAAACCATACTTAAGCTTTCTTTCTTCTCTCTCTCATATTACCAAAACCATTCATTTCTCTCAGAAGCAAAGGCAAAACTCTCTCAAAACCCTATCTATCTTCAAATCAACCTCTAAGTTTTCTTGGTGAAATCTGAAAAATGGCATCAACCTATGATTTTGTCAAGTTAGGAAAGCAAATCCACACCGGGTCTCTTGTGGATTTCGGCGGCATGGTGAAACAGGGGTCCAACGACACCCTAGTGAAGAAAATTTTGAGAAATTGGAAACGTCCTGGGTGAAACCGTTTCGACATTGGAATATCCAATGACCTATGTGGAGGAGGTCGCACGAGTTCTATGTGAACGCCGAGATTCACGATGAAGGGATAAAGTCATCATTCACGGAAAGAAGTTCACCATCTCGCCAAGGATTTGGTGAACACCGCTCACTACCGAAGCGGAAGGAGCATTAGAAATCAACGATCTTTGATGTAAACTGTTCCGCTTTGCTTGGAAGGAAATAGCCAAGCCCGACTATCTTTGATAAAATAGTCTACACAAACAAACAAGAGGTCTTTGAAGGAGGATTACCACAAAAGCGTTGGACATAGTTGCCAAATGCATAGACATCAAATTTGGCGACTTTGACCAATCATCAAAAGCAAAGTTGATCGTAATGGATGCGATCATTGAAGAAAGGAAAATGAATCGGAAATTTGAGTTTGTCTACAAAGCAGACTCGCGCGAGAATGTAGGGAACAAATCCTTCAAGGAAGATGGTGCATTTGGAGGATCCCTAGGATATGGCACAGTGATTGGTCGGTGATGGAGGTGAAAGGAGTCCCTCTTAGACATGGAAAGGCGTTCCATGTAAACAAAAGAATGTTCGAGATCAAACCTCTCTCGGCGCACGAGAAGAGAGCCTACGCCAAGAGAGCGACACGAGTGAGGGGGAATCGGTGACCCTGAAGATACTGATTGTTTCCTCTCCACCAAAGAAGAAGCTGCCCCGCATTTTGCTAAGAAGATCACGCTGCTCTGCAAAGAAAGAAAAACAAACTCGCTCCCGCCCTGCGGTGAGTCACCCGCCCCGCAGCCGTGTCTCCCCTACTAGCGGCGAGCGGTCGAGAAGGACTCTCAAATACCTTCTCCGATCGTCAAAAAGAGGAGAAGCGATAAGCCAAGACGGCCGGCTCCTCGAGAAGAAAACACCGGCCAAGACGCCCCCGTCGCAAGACTCGGAAGAAACTCTTTCGAACCAGAAATCCCTCGGTACAAACTAGGAGACGAAGAAGAATCATCAAGCACTCGAGCTTGAGAAACCGGTTGAGTCACCACTCGGTGGAGCAGATCAGGAGGAGATCGCTGGAGAAGTAGAGTCCCCGGATATAATTGATGAAACAACTAAGTCTCTTTGAAGGCGATCAGCAGAGGCAAATCAAGACACACTGTGTAGTCCGCGCGCCTTGTGAGACACAAGAAAAAGAAGGCGATAGAGGCGATAGTGATGTGATGATCCTATCCCCACCTTACCCAGACATCCAAAATCGTCTGCGTGAGTGGAGGAAGTGGAAATTGAGTCAATCCAGGGAACAGTTCCAACGGCCTGAATTTATAGAAGAGGAAGAGGAACTGCTGAACTTCCTTGGAGTGACCACTGTGGTCCAAGCATCTTTGGATGAAGAAAATCGCACGGATATCTTGCAGATCTTCAAGGACAAGGAGAAGAAGGAAAGACAGGCAGAGGAAGCTGAGGCACGTGAGAAGGCCAACATCTGCCCTATCACCGGCACCACAGAATACACACATCATCTCCTTGATGTCTTATATGACAGTGATGAGGATCCGGACTCTGCTGCCGCCACAGAAAAGTTGCAAATGCAGCAAGCAATGCACGAATCCAGAATCCTTCACGAGAAAAGATTGATGGAGGGACCAGGAGAGTCCTCCAAAACACGGTGAAATTGATCCAATGGGAGTGGTTCAAACAAATCGCCACCGTTGTTCTTTGCCACCACTTCCCCGACTCACTCGGAAGAAGGAATTAAGGAGGCTGGCGATGAAACCGGGTTAGTGGGGACCCCACTTGAGCCAACCCCTAATGAAGGTGTCTTACCACCGCCCCAACGGCTGAACACTCGAGTAGAAATAGCCGGGAGTTTGGAGACGAGTGACCCCATTCCAAGTCACTCGGTGATGCGCCCGGTGAGGGGGAAACTCCTCCACCGCAACAAGGTCGAGAGAATCTGCAGATGACTCCACAACGAATCTAGGAGGCGAAGTGGAGAAGGAACAACCACAAAGTACCAAAGACAAGTTGTCATCAACGAAGCTCAGGCGATTGAGACTGTCTCGAGGTGAAACCGCTGCTCTGAGCTAATGGCTAATGGCGGCTGGCGATGTAGTCGAGGCACGAGGAAGGAATAGCCCGGGAGTTAATACTGGCGATGAAAGTGCAATCCATGGGATTGAGACTCCAATGGATGCCACCACAGAAGACCCTAAGACGGTGACATCTTTGTTGAAAGGGAGGTCCAAGGCCTCACTGCGAGTTGAGACTGTAGGAGGTAATGAAGGCCCATGGGAGGTTGAGACTTCCGGGGTAAAGAAAGTCAAGTAGAGAACATCCCTCCCGCTATCATTGATCCATCGAAAAGGAGATAAGCGCTTCATGATTCCCAGGATAATCGATGTAACCTTTTTGGGATCGAGAAGCGGACGAGAAGAAGCCGAGTCATCCCCCCATGACGAAGATCCAAAAGACTCATTGCAGATGTTCCAAAGACGAGCAAAGTCGATCTCAAGACTACTCGTCAAACTTTCAATTTTGATGATGAGCCACCAATGGAAATCTCATCATCGTCCGATGACACTTCCGATAAGGCCGAGACCGATCCACTCAATTGGAGAAACCAGTTGAGACCAACGAAAAGCATTGTTGAGACAGTGAGGCTCGGCAAAGTCGGGTCCACTTCACAAAAGACCCCAGTGAAAACAGAGTCCACCGCACATGCTCCTCAAGCGCAGCAGGTTCGACTCAAAAGGAACTTCACGCGCACCTCTCATCATTGAACAAATCCCGGTTGGCCGTGATGATTCCTTTGTAGAATCATTTCCTTTCTCCCGGAGGTACCCGACCTCCTGAAGAGTCGAGAATGAACTCGCACGCTTCCATAGACCAGCTCCTATCATTCCGTCAGTACCATCGTTTTTGTGACTATGACTTTGACGCTACATGGCCATCACCGCAACCGGAAGAAACAAATTGAAGTTCGGGGAGGTGTTCAAGGCATTATTTCTTTGAAATTGAGCAGATGGAGAGGCACCAGGCCTCTATAGACATGCGACCGGACAACAGAGATGCCAACCTACTGCGACTTGAGAGGCATAATGATCGAGGATCGGGAATGGTGGCAACAACAAAGAAACAATGCGTGTGGAACAAGTTAGATACTTGGGACATTGTTCAACAAGTCTGGTATGTATGGAGAGCCGAGAATGCCGATGCAAAAACGAAATTGAGAGAACACATTGAGCACATGCATGAAGCTCACACCGCCGAGATAAAGCTGCTTTGCATGAGCAAAATAAGAGTGATCTCCAGCGTATGGAAGAAAACATGGATAGAAAATTCAGCCTTCTCATGGCTGAGATGAAGCTAATTTGTGAGAGTCCAACGCTACTCGCTCCGAATTTCGTGCCGCATACACCGCAGCGGACTCGAGCGCGAACTCGGCTATCAGAGCTCAACTTCCCGCTTGCAAGTATGTTTCAGTGTTCCTCTCTCCTTTGATGATGCCAAAAAGGGGGAAGAGGAATACTTTAAAGCGCTAAAGAGATCGAAGGTGAAAAGGAGGAAGAATTTGTGAAGGGAAAGAAAAAGTGAGGAAGTGTCAAAACAAAAGAAAGGAAAGTCCGTTGAGGGGGAAGGATCGAAATATGTGACCTTGATGATTGCGAAACCCCCAACAAGGTCTTGTCACGGTGATATTATCGTGACAAACTCCAGTGACTCTCGCCACTCCAACACTCTGCTATATCTATGGTTGAAAAGAGAAAGACAATTGAAGCGAGGGATGGAGGAAGTGGAAGGAAGAATGGATGCCCGAGTTATGAACATCTTGAACAACATGGAGGCATTCCAAAGAGATGAGAGACACTTATGCCATCTTAGATGTCGGGACCGAGCCACGATCAGTTGATGAATTTAAAACGCTCGCATCGAAGGATACTTTGCAAAAATGTCATGGCTCAAGCTTGGGACTTGTCTTGGGAAAAGGGTCTCACGTTATGTGAAGAAGGCGATAGCGCAGACTACCTAAGCGATCACTCACTTTGGTCACTCCGCTGGTCACTCGGTGGGAAGAAGAAGACCCCAAAGACAATACACGCCCAGGAGAGAGGTAGAGAAAGAAGCGGATGAAGTGAAGGAAGAGGCTTGGACCTGAGACCTCGCCCAAAAACATTGAGCACGTAGATCCAAGCAAGAAAGGAGGGATCTCTCAAGTCTTGACCAAGTAGCCAATTTGCAAGTGGCTAAAAGCAATCTTGAGTATGCGAAAAGAATAGAAGAAGAAAATAAGAGACAAACTCAGCTATGGGAGGAAAGACAAGAGAGATTAAGAAGAGATGAAGTCGCTTGAAGGCATATGAAAAAAAGAAGAAGGCGGTGACGACGATGAAAAAAAAAAGAAGAAGAAGCGAGAAGATCTTTGAAGAAGAAGAAAGAAGGAGACAATGAAGGAGATGAAGTGTTCTTTGTCCACCCCTTCATGTATTTTACTATGTAAATACATACTATGTAAGTCTTCCGCAATAAAGTCAGTAAATTCTTTATTTTATTGTAGACAAATGTTTGCTCGATACACCGTAAACTTGATTGTGTAAAAGAATAAGAATGTTATGATCAACAAAAGAATTGATTCTACGCATACATTCTATGTGAATGCACTATCGTGTATGTATCTTTGCTATTTACATTTTGAATGTTTTAAGTTTTGGCATCATCAAAAAGGGGGAAATTGTTGGAAAATTTATTGTTTAGATTTTGATGAATGCCATGTAAAACTTAGAATAGGAAGTTGGCACCCCAATTTTTGTTGTAAAGCGCATTGTAATAAATAGGGTTGGTCAAGTGAGTTAAGTCGGCTATGCCCAAACATGCAAGAAGACAATCAAGACTAGAAGGAAGACTCATTGCAAGGCAGTGAGTATGGCAAAAAGAAAGAGAAGACGGGAACTCTATCAAGGAGCGGTGAGATGCGGTGAGTGGAGTATCGTCAAGTCAACTTAAGAAAAGCCAAGTCTCAAGTCGAAGTGACAGAAGAGTCATCCAATGATTGGAAGCTGACTCTAAGTCACCTGGGGAAAGCAAGGAAATGCAGTCAAGTCGAGATAACTGAAAAAGATCCGTTGCACAGAAATCAAGAGAATTACTTAAACAAGTAATATCTCCATCCTACCTTTCTCGAAGTGCTCAGTCCCAGAAGCGTGCAAAAGGAATAAACCAATGGGAAGCACTACACCGTGTCAGAACTCTGAAAAGGTGAAGAACAATTCATACGAGGAAATGGCAATTCCAAAGACTGCAACAAGACAAGCCAACGACCACAAGTGACTTTCAAAAATAAGCATATCTCTTCAACGGGCAGATTTTTGAAAAGATCACTATAAAAGACTGAGATTACGCAGGTTACCTGAACCACAAACATTCTAGCAATTATTAGAATTGTAACCTGAAATATTCTCAAGAGATTAAACGCTCAATCCTCAAGACTATACTACGAAGAACATCAATCCAACACTCACCTGTGAAGGAAAGATAACTTCAATCAGTTGAAGAGGAAATTACTGAAGAATCAAGGGGTCTACATTCCACGAAGGATTGTAGGAAGGTTCAAGGTCGAACCAAGTCTTGAGCTTTTGGAGGGCTTCGTGATCAAATCCAAAGAGCTTGAGCAAGTGGGCTGTAGTAGCAAGGCAACTGCCCTGTGAAGAAGTTGAGTCGCACGAGAAGCCGGTGAGTGATCAAGGCATCTCAGATCGAGTCCCAAAGGATCAAGTCATTTGTGTGATCAAGACTTGTATACGGACTATTACCACTTTGTATCTCGATCAATACCTAGTGGATTCCTCCAGGAGTTGGAGAAGAGAGGAGTAGAAGAATTACCCCAACTTCGAACCTCTATAAAAACTTATCGTGTCATTTACATTTCAGCACTTTAATTCCTGCATCATATTTGTTTAATTCTGCTGACATATTTGCTATCCATTAGATAATTTCTAAGTACTAAATCAAGCTTTAAATCTCTTCTAAACCAAACTTAAGGGTGTTTAGTCTTCCGCTGAAAACAAACCACAGTTGAGTTAATTTAGACTTAACAGCTGAGTTATTCCATCAACAAACTCGATTGAGTCGTTGAGAGACTAACTCTCTTGATTAACTAAATTGGTCTGTCCACCAAGGACACAGCTGTGTAGTATCAACTCTGAACTTTTAAAAGGACTAAATCAAAAATTTGGTAAGGTTTATTCAACCCCCCCTTCTAAACCTTACACTTACACCCCTTGGGACCTACAGTTCTCATAGAGGTGGGACGGGTGGGATTTGATCCCAGGTCAATAGCCTAATTTACAAATGTTCAAACCAACTGAGCTACAATCTATTCCCAACAACACACTAATTTTGAATTCACATTGGTGAACCCAATTCGGCTGCTATTTCAAAATTATATATCATCACTTAATTTATAGTACGTGTGTGAAAATTATTATATTAATTTCAAGAATATTGTGAATTCTTATAAGACAGTTGATTTTTTTTTCTGAAACGGTAGTACGTAATATAAACTCAGAGAAAATTTACATGGGACGATCAAAGGATCGACGATTTTCTTGAATACATAAGACATTCAAGTAAAATCAAGGAGAGCCATCAACTAACAATGGTCTAAGGAGTGCTAAAACAGTCAAGCACAACAAAAAAACAACCAGCAACTGGAAGGCATCACAAGGTGTAGATGAACTTGGTTATAACCGCACCAAAGGGAATAACCTCTTCATCAACAATCATCAAAACAAGAGAACCAAGCTTCCAAAAAACAGGGGAGTTCGCAGAGGGAGTCGATCAACTGCAAATGGTCCCTAGATCAACCTCCCTACGGACATCATCGATCGCAACAGCTTGAGCAAAAGACAAACCGATAATTCGTAGCACTAAATCAAAAGGAGATTCCTATTACCAATCATCAAAGGGCAGCAAAAAAAACAAAAAAAGAAGAGAAAAGAGTAGGAGAAAGAAAGAAACAAAAAAGAGTTAAGGGGTTAAAGAAACAGTATGGAATTCAGTCCATTCATCAATGGCAGATTCCACAGTGGCAATTTCAGGCTTCCAAACTTTTTCAAACAACCAAGAATTCCGGGTTTTCCAAAGCCACCAAAGAAGGTAAGTAGTGAGCTGAATTCTGTCACAATTTGGGCTGAACTTCTTCAGATTGCAGATAAAAAACCACCAATCACAGAACGAGTCTCTTTCCGAGTAAATACCATCCCAGGTTAAAGGTGCAAGTTTCCAGATAAGAGAAACTCTAGCGCAAAAGAAGAACAAATGCTCGATCGACTCATCACCATCCCCACAAACCGGACAAACAACATCATTTAAAAAACCTCTTTTGCAAAGGAGGGTGTTGGTGGGAAGGATTCCGGAGCAACAACGCCAAAGGAAGATTTTCAACTTTTCCTTGATTTTAAGTTTCCAAATTCTGTTCCATATGACCTTCATCCTTTCCTCTTTTTTCCAGCAATTTTCAGGCCTAGCGTGGATTGAATTGAGACTAGAAAGAGTAGAGTAAGTTGATTTAACCGAAAACTTGCCAGAATTATTGAAATGCCAAACCAAAATGTTGCCTGAGTTTGCACCACTAATAGGAATTTTGAGAATATTAGCAGTGTCCCACGGCCAAAAAGAGTCCATAATCTTTTGAAAATTCCAGCAACCATCCTCCAAAATTAACTCACTAACCCAAAAGGGGGGATCGTCAACATCAAGCTTGGGAAAAGGTTTGAAATTAAAAGAGTTGGGGATCCAAGGGGACTCCCATATTTTAATTCTCTTCCCGTCACCTACTTTAAAACGCAACCCCTGCTCCAAAACATACCTAGCCTCCAACCATCCTTTCCACAGACAAGAAGCATTACATCCAATCTGAGCATTCATCAGTCCACCCACCGGGAAATATTTTGATTTCAAGACCTTGCTGACAAGAAGGTTGGGCATAGAAACAATTCTCCAAAGTTGCTTGGCCATGAGAGCATCATTAAAAGATTGCAAGTCAAAGAATCCTAAGCCACCTTGTTCAGAGAGAGGCTTTTCCAAGACTTCCAATGAATTTTATTCTGACGGTTTTCATTAGAGCCCCACCAAAAATTAGCAGCAATCTTACAGATTTCATTACAAATTCCTTTTGGCAACCTGAAAATTGACATAACATACACCGGGAGGGCTTCAAGGACAATTTTGATTAATATTCTTTTGCCACCTTGAGAAAGAAAGACATTCTTCCAATTTTGCAACCTGTTTTGAATAGCAGAAACCACAAATTGAAAAACTTCTTTTTTTGATTTGCCTACAGCCATTGGGAGTCCAAGGTATTTGCATGATTTTTTGACTTGGATCCTGCAAAGGGTGTGGCAAATGTCATTTTGAACATCCACATGAGTATTTTTGCTGAAAAAAATGGAAGATTTTGAAAGATTGACTAATTGCCCTGAAAACAACTTATATTTCTCTAAAATATCCAAAACAATTTGAGCTTGAGAGACAGAGGCTTCGCAAAAAATTAAGGAGTCATCGGCAAACAACAGATGAGTGATAAGGGGACCTTTCTTGCAGATTTTAAGTCCAGAAAAATTGTCATGAGAAACAGCATGTCTAATGAGAGATGAAAAGACCTCAGAAATGATAAGAAAAAGATAAGGGGAGATAGGATCCCCTTGTCTAATTCCTCTAGAGGGGAGCACAAAACCATGGGATTTGCCATTAAGATTGAATGAAAATGAAGCAGAAGAGATGCAGGTTAAGATTCTTTGAGTAAAAGAATTAGCAAAGCCCATTTTTCCCATAACCAATCTAATTCCTTCCCATTCAACTCTGTCGAAACCCTTAGTCATATCCAATTTGATGGCCATATAGGATTTTTTTCCGGACCTGTGTCTGTTCAAAAAGTGGATTGCTTCATGAGCAATCACAACATTATCTAGAATCTGCCTGTCAGAGAGAAATGCAGCTTGATTATCACAAATACAAGAGGGAAGGCACAATTTTAGCCTATTTGCAAGAATTTTTGAGATTATTTTGTAGCACACATTACAAAGACTAATTGGCCTGAAGTGGGAAAGAAAAGAAGCATTTTTAATTTTGGGAATAAGAGAGACAAGAGTGTGGTTAAAACCTTTAAGAATCCTACCAGTTTGAAAGAAAGATTGGATAACATTACACAAATCAAAGCAAATGATATCCCAAAATTTCTGGAAAAAAAGAGGAGACATACCACCGGGCCCGGGGGCCTTATTAGGACTCATTTCAAAAAGAGCTTTTTTGATTTCAACCATTTCCACTGGTAAGGTAAGTCTTTGGTTCATTTCTTCAGTTATGGAGAGAGGGATGTTCCCCAACAGCTCAAAACCGCCCACCGACCCCGAGGATTTGAACAAGTTATTATAGAAATCAGTGACAGCCTTACCCAAACTAGCTTCAGTATCACACACAAAATTGTCCTCCAAAACCAATCTAGAAATACAATTCATCTTCCTCCTTTGAGAAACAAAAGAATGAAAGAATTTGCTATTCTTATCACCTTCTTTGAGCCAAAGGACCCTCGATTTTTGCTTCCAAAAGGCTTCCTCCATATTATAGAGATTGTCCAGCTTTTTTTTGAGATTATTCTAGTGGGACCAATTCATATTGCCTCCAAGAGCCCTAATGCAATCGAGTTCCATCTTGACAGATTCAATTTGCACATGTGCATTGGACTTGAGGGTCCTACTCCATTTTAGCATCTGAATTCTACAAGTTCTAACTTTGGACTGAATAATAAACATCTCAGTACCCACAACATTGCAATTCCAGGCCTCAGCCACCACATCACTGAATCCCTCGGCCCCAATCCACCTTTTGTCGAAATAAAATCTTTTATTCTTCTTGCAAGGGCCGGGGGAAAAACAGCTTAAGGAGATGAGAAGATGATCGAAAGAACTTTTGAATTCATGAGAAACCGAAACTTGAGGGAATTTTAACATCCAGGTAGGGGATCCAAAAAACCTATCTAATTTTTCTTCAACGAAACCTTCACTCTCCCGATTATTAGCCCAAGTGAAGAAACCATTTGAGCTAGGAATTTCGCTCATGCCCATGTCAGAAATGAAGTTGTTAAAAGACTGAAAGCTACACTGAGGTCTGATTCTTCCACCTTTTTTTCCTTCCGCACAACGAATGTCGTTAAAGTCACCACCAAGAAGCCAAATATTACCCCACTTGCTCATAGCCTGATTCATAAAACTCCACTGCTGGGTTCTCAAATTTTGATCGCAGCTTGCATAGACAAGAATGACCCAAAAAGACTCCTGATTACTATTCCAACAGACTTCGAGTTCGATACAAAATTGACACTTCATCAATTGAATTGTAGTTATTTTATCGGACCAGCAAACAAATAGTCCACCACTAAGACCAGAAGGATCAACACAACTCCAATTGTCACCAATCTTGAGACTTCTACAAATAGTTTTAATAAACGAGGATTTTTTCTTAGTTTCAGACAGAAATAAAATATCCGGGGTTTGGAGTTTCCAAGACTCCTGGACCTGGGCAACTGTAGAGGGTCCCCCCAGACCTCTACAATTCCACACATATACCTTCATCTAAACTGTAGGGGCCATTTGAGGCTGGCCTTCTCCACCTTTGCAACATTATCTTGGACGAGTTTGGGTTTCTTGTTAGAGGGCTGAATAGGTTCAGATTCAACAATAGTATTTTCTGAGCTGATCAGCACAGAGGAATCACGTTTGGAACTTTTGATAGTAGAGACTTTTTTGGGGGCTTTCGCAGGGGTCTTTTTGTTTTCACAAACCTGCTTTAGTTTTTTCCAAGTTTTAGAATGTTCATTAGGGGCATCGGTTTTAGAGCTGGAAGGTAAGAGAGGGTGATTAGAAATATTTGAGAAGGGAATCTTTGTGATAGAATGACTAATAGGGACGTTGATAAGAGTCATATCCAGGGCATCAATGGCAGGGGATAGGGCTGGGGGGATAACAATGGAGGTGGTAGGGTTGAGAGCTTTGGGGGCATGAGAGCTGGAGGGACCAGGGATATGGTTGGGTTTATCGGGGGTAAGAATGCGAGGGAGACCAAGGGAAGAAGGATTATTAGCAGAAGAAGGGAGAAGGGGGAAAGGTGGTTGAGGTGCGTGAGAGGGTGCAACGACAGGAAGGATGTTTAATGGTGATATAGGGGGAGGAAGGAGCTGTAGGGAGAGATTTTTGGGTGGCTCTGAAGATGGGGAGGTGATTATGGTCAGCGGCTTAATGCATGGGGAGGAGAGTGTTAGCGAGGAGGGGGCAGAAGGCGGTGGGAGGGGATTTTTAGATGAGCTTGGGATGGAAGGGGGATTGGGAGCAGAGTGGCTGGGAATGGGATTTTTTGATGGGGATCTCAAAGGGGAAACTGGTTTATCTTTTTTCCATTTTTCAGATTGCATGGGGGAGGGTGACTCAGCTTTGATCCAATCTCCAAATTGGCCTTCCAAAAGTAATGAGTTTTGGATGTCTTTTTTTCGGAAATCACAGTTCTTATCAAGATGCCCAACTCGGCCACAATAGAAGCAGAACCCGAGAAGGCTTTCGTAACGATAGTCGACCCAAATAGATTTCATTCCAAGATTGATGAAAGTCCCTCTGAGAAGGGGTTTGTTGAGATCGATAACAACTAAAAGTTTCAAGAAGCGGCCCTTTGAGCTACCTAAGTCTGGGATAATAACATCTTTGACTTCTTCAAATATTCTGCCAATCTTTAATCCAGCCTCAGAACATAGCCAGGGGGTTGGGAGGTTCCACACCTGCACCCACAACTCGACTTGAGAAAAGTTAAGCTATCCTTCTTCCGTATCACCATTCCATTCCCGAAGAATGAGATATTGATTGTCAAAACTCCAGATTTTACCCGTAAGGATCTTGAGGAGGTCATCTCTTGACTGAAAAATGAACTGGAAAGAGTTGTGTCCTAACTCCTTTATCGAAAAAGGCTCCTTAGAGGGCCAGATAGAGGCCATGGTTCTTTTGAGTCCAAAGAAGTTAACTTTTTTGCTACCAAAGATTTTTCCAAACAAGCTTCTGAAGCACTCGTCCATATTGCGAGAGACGTCTGTTTCATCTAGGTTTAATCCCAATAATTTCTTCGGAAGATAGAGAAAATTTTTTAAGCTTAGCTTCTACTTCGTCCGCCATTAGGGAGGTCCTTCAAAACCAGATCTGGGAAATGAACCTTAGACGAACTTGCCTGTAGAAAAAGCAAAAACAAAAAAGAAACAAAGCAAGAGAAAACAAGTTAGAGAAAAGAAGAAAAAGAGACAAAAGGGGACAGAAGGAATGAAGAAGAAGAGACAAAGGGGATAAATGGCAGACAAGAGTTAATGGGGAAATAACCAGGGGAATAAAGCAGTAATGGGAGTCAAAACAACAAAGGTAAAATTGAAAAAGACTAAAAATATAAAGAGCTAAAAACACTGATTAATGGGAAGCGAAGTAGCATTGAAGACCAAAGAATAAATGAAGGAGGTTCAACCACCATTAGAGGAAGAGATCTGGAAGGGAAGGAAGGAAAAAATTCGAACACACAAAGTTTGCCTCCAAAAAGATGGAACAGAGCCTTTTTCTAGAGAGAGAAAAAATCCTATCCAAAAAGATGGAACTTATAAGACAGTTGATTACCGTTAAAAAAATATGTGACAATCATTTGTGCAATAGAATATGTGATGAAACATCAGTTTAGAATAGAAGACCTCATTCGGTAAAAGTTTATTGATTCGATAACTCCTTACTATTTAGTTCAACTATAAAAAAATAAGAGAGAATGAGATGTAAATTATATCGAAATTTAACAATATTAGAAAATAAAAGAAAGCAAAGCCCTATTTAACTACAGGAACAAAAGAAAATAAAATTCAACATGCCATGATGCCAACAATAATTTTGAATGCAAATAAAATTAGTATTTTTAAAACTCAGTAGTAATAAATCAACATATATGAAGTGGAATAATATCACAAACTAATGTGACAATTGACAAATTGGTTGTTTGGAAGTCATAGAATAGGCTCACGGCATGGTCCCTTATTATTTATTTTTTCAGGGACAACATTGTCTCATTTAATTGACTTAGAAATGTGTGGAAATTAAATAATAGTCGAGTGATTAAAATTCTCAAACACAAATTAAAAGTATGAGGCTCGATTCCCATCACCTTTCCCCACCAAGAATATGAATTCAAATTTTATTGTGTCTTTGCTAGGCGTCAAAATGGGGGGAGATAATAAGTTCTTCGCTGTCAAACGCTCCTTTTCTTTTCAATATAGAGTCGTAATGTTAAATATAGAATTATAAGTGCCAATTGGTCCTTTGATTAAAGTGATAGATGATATTTAATTAATTCCTAATACGTATCTTTTGCATCAAATTAAAAATAAAATAAATAAAAGTAAATGCTATTGTTAATAAAGAGAGAGAAAAAAAAAAGCAGACCACCTGTAAATACTAGAACAAATGCAATCCATGGATGTATCTAACCGCGTAGAATTAAAGATAGGAACCTTCTAACAATAGATTAGAAATATGTATTGGTGGACTCAATGTCCTAATATATTTTCTTTTTAAGTGTTGAGAACTTATATTGGAAAATGGGAATTGATTGTATGTTGGCATTTGTAACTCATACCTTTAATTTCAGCCTCAGATCAAATTCCATCAGTCTCATCATTTCAGAATCTTGTACTATGGAAGTGTTTGCAAACACTAAAAATAAGTATTTTTCAGATTTTTTGCTTAAAAAAGCAGTTTTCAGTGTTTGTATATACCAAATTCTGCTTCTAATTCTGTTTCATTTAATCAGAATCTAAAAGCAGGGAGATGGGTGCTTTAGATTCTGCTTCTGCTTCTAGTTTGAATTTTAGAAATAAAAAAGTACTTTTACTACTTTTTCACCACACACTCTCATCTTCTCATTCTCAACTTTTAATTCTATTTTCAAATACTTTCAACTTCTGATTCTCAACTACTTCTACTTCTGCTATAATAAATCATTTCTTCTAAAAGCAAAAGTTTTTACAAACACTCCCTATAAAAACTTATATTCGAAAGGTTTTGACATCTAATTGGAAAATAAATCTACTTAAAACTCTTTATTTATAGGTAATTCTTTCAATTCATTCCAAAAAAAAAAGGAATGTATTTGTTCGAGTTTGTTATCCCATTTTCTTATTCTGCGATATATTTGTGATTCCATTGCAATAAGCAGCATTATTAAATGCGTAAAAATTGAATTTTTTGTTTTTTTAGAGAGAATGTAAGAGAATATATAGTCCAACAAAAATGATGCTTCGGAATATCCGTTCAAAGACGTCAAATACAAAGTTGAAAACGAAGTGAGAAGCAATACTTCTACAGAAATAAAGAATCAACTTATTATACGGCAACCATTTGTACATTAGTATATAATTAGTAATTTAGATAACTTGGTATTGTTTGAAATACAAGGCACATACTTTGAAATAAAAGGCACATATTAAGTTATAAATATTAGTTTCGGGCTAGGTTGGGCCAAGACATCAGTGGACGTATCAAATTTAGGACGAATCCGACTCGATTTTCTGTTATGGCTCGACAAGATGGGCTGGAAGAATTCAATCCGATTTTCTATTTTGGCCTGTAGCCCGAAAGGTTTATCTGAATAGTTGTGTTGTTTTCGTTTGAAACCAATGGACGTGTCTGTTCGAATAAATGGACATGTCTATTCGAACAGTTGTGTTGTTTCAATTATGACCTTTGGTAATCTATAAATATTCCCTTCTTCTGCAGAAAAATATTAGCATATTCATTTTGCATACAAGCACTAGCATATATTCTATCAAAATTTTCTCTTAAAAGAGAGAGTATAAAACATTCGACGTTCGCCGTCTCTTGTTTTTTGGAGTGCTACTAGAGTAAGAGGTGTTGGAAAAACTGATGGTGTATACCGAATGACCACAGAAAATCGAGCAGAGTAACAGAAAGTCGAGGCAAGAGTTGGACTCTTTGTCTTTAAGACGAAATTGCCCCGCTCACGGTGTTAACGGAAACTGGCAATCGCCTCCCAAGATACAACGACTTACGTCTTGTGATAGCAACACTACAAATCACAAGACACTTCGAACTTTTAGTGTTTTTGAACTCTGAAGACTTTTTATGCTGATGCAATGTGAATTTCGAAATTTTCTGATGCAAAAAATGATTCTGGGGGCTGGTTTATATAGAGCTCCTGGTGCCTCTTCAGACTGGGTGCAACCCCTGGTTCGGATCAGTCTTGACCGTCAGATCGCGCCCTGTGGTTAACAGCTGCGATCTGATGGTCCTGATCGCATCTGTCTGAAGGAACACACCCTTTGGCATACACCTCTGCACACTGGACAGACGCGTCCAGTCACGGTGCCCTGTCAGCGAACAGACGCATCCAATCAGCGCCACGTGTCGCCACTCAAATGCGATTCTCGCAGTCAAGTCGCTGCACCGAGCCCCCCGCCACGTCACCGAGCCACTGGACTGAACCCTGGTTCGATTTTCCAAAACTTTAAGGCTCCTCAAAGCTCCTCGCGACGATGCGTACGTGCGAAGTGCAAAGTGCGCCTCGAAAGCGCCCAATGCGACTATGTGCGACGTGCGCGGGCCCGGCCCGGCCCGACTCGGCTCCGGCTCGGATGGTGCTCCGCACCGTCCTCGGTGCCTTTTGAGCTAGCCAAAGGCTAGTCAAAATTGACTTGGTCCACTAGGGTGTACCATAAGGAGTTCCACTTGATTACTCCTTATTAGTGGTGAAGCTCTTTATTAACTAGTCAAACATATAATATGTTTCCTATGTGGGATATGACTTTCCATATTCCCACCCTTTTATATTCCATATATAAAAGCATTTTAAGTGGCCAACTTTATGCATTTATTTCTCATTCACCCGATATTGGTTTTGAGAAATTCAAAATGCTAAACTCATCTACCTGGCAGCGTAGATGACGTTTATCTCATTTATTTCATACTTTGAATAAATGACCCCACTTAAATAATTGGTCAAAATCGGGTCAAAACCCAATTTAATAAAACCAATTCCAACAATCCCCCACATGAATGAAAATAAATGCATATGACTATGCAGACACTTAGAGAGTTCAAACGGAAAGCTATTGCATCGGGAGAGGTAGCTTGTGGCTTTGAACCTTCCTTAGTGGAATACTATCGGATTTACTAGGCTGCACAGTGACGCGATGTCTTGAACTGTTCAGCTGTTTATGTAAACCAAAACAACAGCATCCACACAATATCTTTCCTAACACCATTTGGTTCTCACGGTTGTGTCCATTTTGGCCCTGGACACCATCTTGGATTCATAAGTGTTTCGTTGAAGCGGCCCGTCTTCACACTTATACAGGTGATCTCCTATTAAGAGTATCATGCCATACTCCACTTCTTTAAAGTATAGGAATCATTAAAAGTTTATAACTTAACCTCACCACATTCAGCAGGTTTCTTCACTTGGACATGAATGAGCTGTAATATGCTCCAAGTGTTTATCTGAATATTCATAACTTAGTTGTCCCATTGAACCAAGGTCTTGGGATCTCCAATTCACAAGGTTGGGTTACCGTTATGAACACTCTTATTTTGTGGATTTTAAGCCCATTCCTTTCGATAAGCAGTATACTTGATCTCTATTCAAACTTTTAGTTAACGGATCCGCTAGGTTTTCTTTCGATTTCACGTAATCGATTGTAATAACCCCATTTGAGATCAACTGCCTAACGGTGTTATGTCTTCGACGTATATGTCGAGACTTACCGTTGTACATATTATTTTGAGCCCTTCCTATCGCCGACTGACTATCACAATGTATCATGATTGCAGCCACCGGCTTAGGCCAGCAAGGAATATCCTCTAAAAAGTTGCGAAGCCATTCTGCTTCTTCACCAGCTTTATCCAATGCTATAAACTCTGATTTCATCGTGGATCGAGCTATACAAGTTTGTTTAGAGGATTTCCATGACACCGCTCCACCACCAATGGTAAAAACATAACCACTAGTGGACTTGGAGTCTTTTGAGTCGGATATCCAATTAGCATCACTTTGTATCCTTCTAATACGTTTGGATATCTCGAGTAATGTAATCCATAATTCATGGTGAGTCTTAGATACCTAAGAACCCTTATCAATGCCTTCCAATGGTCATTTCTGGATTACTTGTAAATCTACTCGATTTGTTAGCTGCGTAGGCAATATCCGGGGCGTGTGCGATTTGTTACATACATTAGGCGCAATGATCCGAGAATATTCTAGTTGAGATACGAGGCTCACCTTGATTTTTAGCTAAGTGTAAGCTTAAATCAACAGTGTTTTATTTGGAGGATTTGTCATAAGCATTGAACTTTCAAATCTTGTCTCAATATAATGAGATTTGTGATAAAACAAGTCCATCAGATGTTTTAGAGATCTTAATTCCCGGAATAACATCTGCTATACCCATATCTTTCATATCAAAATGTTTGATTAACATTTTCTTAGTATTCATGATTATTTCATGATTACTACCCATAATTAACATGTCGTCAACATAGAGACAGACAATTACATAAGCATTAGGTGTGTCCTTAATGTAAACACATTTATCACACTCGTTAATTTTGAAACCATTTGACAGCATAGTTCTATCAAATTTTTCGTGCCATTGTTTCGGAGCTTGCTTAAGGCCATACAATGACTTAACGAGTTTGCACACCTTATTCTCCTGTCCAGGAGCAACAAACCCTTCGGGTTGTTCCATGTAGATTTCCTCTTCTAATTCACCATTTAGAAAAGCCGTTTTCACATCCATTTTGTGTATCTCAAGGTTATGCAATGCTGCAATAGCAATGAGAACTCTAATAGATGTGATTCTTGTCACAGGTGAATACGTATCAAAGAAATCAAGGCCTTCTCTTTGTTTAAATCCCTTAGCTACTAACCTGGCCTTGTACTTATAAATAGTTCCATCATCTTTATATTTCCTTTTAAGGATCCACTTGCATCCTAAAGGCTTATTTCCAGGTGGGAGATCTACCAACTCCCAAGTATGATTTTGCATAATGGAATCTATCTCACTATTAATAGCTTCTTTCCAGAATGGAGCTTCTGGACTGGACAATGCTTCACCAATTGTCCTTGGTTCATTTTCTAACACATAAGTTAGAAAATCTGGACCAAAAGACTTAGTTGTTTTGGCCCTTTTACTGCGTCTTGGTTCTTCATCACTTTGATGATCACCATCGGCAGTATCACGTGTTCTTTTGCTAGAACTAGCCTCTTTCCTTTCTTGACAAGGAAACACATCTTCGAAAAATACATCATTCCTTGACACAATAATTGTACCTTCTTGTACATCTGGAATTGCTGATTTGTGCACTAAAAATCGATATGCACTACTGTTATTTGCATATCCAATGAAAATGCAATCGATTGTTTTAGGCCCTATCTTGACTTGTTTTGGCTTAGGTATTTCTACTTTAGCCAAACACCCCCACACTTTCAGGTATTTATATGAAGGTTTTCGACCTTTCCATAACTCATGCGGAGTTTTATCTTTATTTTTGTGTGGTATTTTGTTAAGAATGTGGTTAGCCGAGAGAATTGCTTCCCCCCACAAATTCTGAGGTAAACCAGAATTTATCAACAAAGCATTCATCATTTCTTTTAGAGTTCGGTTTTGCGTTGAAATACCGTTTGATTGTGGTGAATAAGGAGGCTGTCGTTTGATGAATAATACCGAGAATCCGAGCAAAATTCATCAAAAGGAGCTCCATATTCTCCACCTCTATCACTTGAATTATCTTAATTCGTTTGCTTAGTTGATTTTCAACCTCATTCTTATAGCTTTTAAAAGCTTCTAAGGCCTCATCTTTACTTCTTAAAAGATATACATACTTGATATTTTGTGCAATCATCGATAAAAGTAATAAAATACTTTTTCCCACCTCTAGTTTGCACAAACTTTAAATCACATATATCTTTGTGAATTGACTCTAGAGGTTCTGTTTCTCTTTCCACCGAGTGGAATGGTGTTTTGGCCATTTTTGCCTCAACAGATTTCACACTTGTGATGTGAATCTATTTTAAAGTTAGGTAGTAATTCCAAGTTTACTAACCTTTTCAAAGTGTTAAAATTCACATGTCCTAATTTAACATGCCATAAATTTGAACACTCAAGCAAATAAGAAGAAGCATTAATTTTATTTCTTTCAAAGTTTAAGTACATTCATTACATTCATCTTGAGCAGTCCATTATCTAAGTACCCCTTCCTATGAACTGTCCATTTTTCATAAGTACAAACTTTTGAGCCTCAAATACTAATCTAAACCCTGCCTTAACCAACAATGATCCTGACACTAAGTTCTTCCGAATGTCTGGAACATGAAGGACATCAACGAGGGTCAGCTCCTTGCCCGAGGTCATCTTCAAGACACCACCTTGCCGAGACCGACAATTTCAGACGTTGCATGATTCCCCATGTATAGCTTCCTTCCATTGATAGGAGTATACGTTGAGAACATGTCTTTGTCGGAGCATATGTGGCGTGTATCACCTGTGTCCACCCACCATTCTTTCGGGTTCTCCACCATATAACACTTGTTGCCTTCATACACAACAACAAGAGAGATCAAGCTCGGACATATCAATTGGTACTTGATTTGTCCTCGGTCACATGCACTGGTTACGATTGGCCTTTTTAGGAAGACGACAATCTTTAGCCTTGTGATTCGGCTTTCCACGGTTGAAGCGATTCCCTTTGAACTTTTTAGCCTTCCCTGCTTTTGATTATTCCCGGTGCTTTCTCTTCTTGCTAGCATTGGGCTCCACCAAGTTTGCCTTTGCCTCCATAGGAAGCTTGCGGACTTAATCTCGGACTTGCGATTGTCTTCTTGATCGCAATCGACAATTAAGTCTTCAAGCCCCATCTCCTTTCGCTTATGCTTCAGGTAATTTTTAAAATCCTTCCACAGAGGCGGTAGTTTCTCGATTATAGCAGCTACTTGAAAGGATTCACTCACCACCATACCTTCGCAATTATATCATGCGTAATTAATGGATCTCTTGAAACTGGTGATCACCGTCTTGGTGTCAACCATCTTGAACTCAAGGAATTTGCCGACAACAAATTTCTTTGTGCGGCAAAGATCTTCCGTTTTATACTTCTTCTCTAAAGAGCTCCACAGCTCTTTAGCAGTCTTTACCGAACAATACACATTGTACAATGTGTTCTCCAGTCCGTTGAGAATGTAGTTCCGGCACAGGAAGTCGCTTTGACTCCAAGCATTGAACGCCATCCTCTTCTCTTTATCAGTCTCCTCTTCCCCCACAGTTGGGGCATCCTCCGTAAGAAAACGAGCAAGTTAGAGTCGTAAGATAGAACAATATTTTCTGTTGCCATCTTTTGAAGTCGAACCCCAAACTTCTCGGGTTTCTCTCCGGTCTTTAGTCTTTAGTCTTTGAATCGAAGACGTCGAAGCCATTTGATATACACGAAAATTTCGTCTTAAACTATTGGAAAAACTTATGGTGTATACCGAATGACCACAGAAAATCGAGCAGAGTAACAGAAAGTCGAGGCAAGAGTTGGACTCTTTGTCTTTAAGACGAAATTGCCCCGCTCACGGTGTTAACGGAAACTGGCAATCGCCTCCCAAGATACAACGACTTACGTCTTGTGATAGCAACACTACAAATCACAAGACACTTCGAACTTTTAGTGTTTTTGAACTCAAGACTTTTTATCTTGATGCAATGTGAATTTGAAATTTTACGATGCAAAAATGATTAAGGGGCTGGTTTATATAGAGCTCCTGGTGCCTCTTCAGATGGGTGCAACCCCTGGTTCGGATCGTCTTGACCGTCGATCGCGCCCTGTGGTTACAAGTGCGATCGATGGTCTGATCTTATCTGTCACGAAGGAACACACCCTTTGGCATACACCGCACACTTTGGATGACGCATCGATCCACGGTGCCTGTCGTGACAGACGCATCTATCGATTGCCACGTGTTGCCACCACTAAATACGATTCTGCCAAGTCATCGACATTTGGATGAACCCTGGTTCGATTTTCCAAAACTTTAAGGCTCCTCAAAGCTCCTCGCGACGATGCGTGCGTGCGAAGTGCGCCTCAGCGCCAATGCGACTATGTGCGGCGTCGGCGGGCCCGGCCCGGCGGCTCCGGCTCGGCTCGGACGGTGCCGACCGTCCTCGGTGCCTTTTGAGCTAGCCAAAGGCTAGTCAAAATTGACTTGGTCCACTAGGGTGTACCATAAGGAGTTCCACTTGATTACTCCTTATTAGTGGTGAAGCTCTTTATTAACTAGTCAAACATATAATATGTTTCCTATGTGAGATATGGCTTTCCATATTCCCACCCTTTTATATTCCATATATAAAAGCATTTTAAGTGGCCAACTTTATGCATTTATTTCTCATTCACCCGATATTGGTTTTGAGAAATTCAAAATGCTAAACTCATCTACCCGCGGCGTAGATGACGTTTATCTCATTTATTTCATACTTTGAATAAATGACCCCACTTAAATAATTGGTCAAAATCGGGTCAAAACCCAATTTAATAAAACCAATTCCAACAAGAGGAGACCGTTGTATCTTGGGAGACGTTTACTATTCAACCGTGGGCACCGTAGCGGGGCAACTCGTCTTAAAGACATAGAGTCGAACTCTAGCCTCGGTCTAATTTTCTGCATTTTCTATAATTTCGTTTTCGGAAATGCAAGTAAGTTTTCTGATTTAATTTCGGAATATAATATCGCACGTGATAAATCCCCAACAATTTTAAGACGGTTTTTCACCCGTTTTTTCGTGCATTTATATTCTGTGCAAAACTTTCTGTTTGACAGATTTTGGTAAACGTGGATTACGTTTTTGTATTAGATTTATTTACATTCAAACTCGAATGTGCTATGTATTAATTTTCAGTTCCAGACTTTTAGATTCATGATGAGTACACTCTTTTATAATTTGATTCGTATGCATCAGTGCATGCTTAGTCTATTTGCATTTGGAAATATGAAAAATGTATACTGACTTTCTTAATTCCAAGTTGTGTCTAGCTTATCTATCCGACGACTGTAATGTTATGCTTTCTGTATTAGTCTAAATGTTCAGAAATCTATGCATGAATATAGATTTTTAATCTTCAGTTCATCTCTTTATGTACTTGGTATTTAAAGTTATTAATGCATGTGAAATGCGAGACAGAGCCTTGAAATTACTTGTCAGATGATATTTTGCATGTATTCTAAATCTGTCAAAAGTATTAATATTTGTTTTCGGTGCTTGAACACTAACGTGTTAAGCAATTGGATATGTTCATATTTTAGTGGCTAGTGGTCATTTTTATATTGATAAATATATGATATATGTTTGTGATCTACATATATTGATTTATATTTCTGGTTTTTATAATTATGATCTAGAAACATATTATTATGTCAAGTTTGAATATTTGTGTTCAACTATTTCATGATATTACTAGTTTACTATAGACTCATGTGTATTAAAATTGATAACGGTAATCTAGTACCGTTTAGATACCAATTTCAATTCTTGGTTTTCTAGTATAATTTTATGAGTCTTACTTGGAAATGAGAACTATTGTTTGGTTTGTGGAAACCATACAGAAATTTTGATTTTGTTATAGAATTGATTGAACCAAATACTGAAATAAGTGAATGATTATTTATTTTCTCTTTTCGTAATGGAGGGAACAATAATATGTTCACCTACATGTGTGATATCAAATGTGATTCCACCACTTGTTGTTTCCATTAAACCGGCTTATGTTTCTCATGGAAAAAAGTCTTAAACACTCGGGGTTGATTAAGAGATGTCAATATAAAATATTATTTTATATCACAGTATTGAGTTTGGTCTTTTTAAAGCCTACGTGGTTGAATGCAGGTCAAAATAAAATGAAATGATTCTAATGTGGGGAAAGGTTACCTCTTTTAGAATTAATTCACAGTGATACATGTGATTTAAATTTTGTGCAAACAAGATCCGGTAAAAAGTATTTTATTACTTTTATAGACTTGACACGTTAACATGAATGCCATAACGAAATTGGTGACTATGAAATTATTACCAAATGTTAAATTTGATTCACAATATAAATATGGGATTCCATGTTGGGATATGGCGTTAACCAATCAGCTATAGGCAGGGCACAAAGTGCCAACTTGAGTATTGTGACAGTTTAGTGTCATGACAACTTGGGTGTTACGATACATTGAGTGTCATGATAACCTTAGTTCTATGATATTTTGAGTGTCATAAACATGTGAAGAATGCATGAGCAAATCTAAATGTCTCTGGGTGAGGCATATGATTTAGCGTCCCCTTGTGAGGGAGCACATGACAAGTTAACTCTACCTAAAATATGGTGAATGTATACAACTGAGTCCTTTAGCCCTCTTGGGAAAATTCTTTGAAATTTTGCATAGGCAATTGGACAGTTTGTCAGTTGGCGACACAGTCACAGTTGAACTTTGTGAGAAATAACAATTGTTAGATTGGTAATTCTCAAAGTTGACCTTGTTGCACAATGCGAAGGTGATGAGTTTTGCCTCAAATGTGGGGGTGTTTGATAAATATAAATTTACATCAGTCTTGACAAAGATTGACCCCAATAACTGCGGAGTCAAAGAAATATAAGTTTCTTTGAGAGGTATCCTTGTATTTCTTTGATATGTATCCTTAGAAAAGAGGATATGAGTCAATTGACATTGACAAGCTGATTGATAGCTAAAAAGGGTCACCTGTGATTTCTCTGAAAGAGGTGCATTTTTTAGTATACTCTTTAGTGTTGCAACAGTACACACAATGAGGTACGAAAGAAAGGTGTAGAAAAAGGCCTTAAAGGCTAAACCTTATCAAGGTAGCCCCAAAATGGATTGTTGTACCAAACTTGAAGGGAACATGTACAACTATTAAATTATTGTATAGATAATGACAAGTTTGACAAACGATGAAGTCAAACGAATCTCTACCTAAAAAGAGATGACATATTGATAAAGTCTATATGAGCTTAAGGTGTTATAAAGCCACATTGACATTGAAGGGCTTCAAAGTCCACCGGTGGCACTTATGTCGATTTGAAGTGGTTACATATGCTTAGGGATTATATGCTCAAATATGTAAAGATATTGATCTCAATGTTGCGCGTAAATTTGATTGAAGAGGAGATCAAATTCTGATTATCGAAGGAAATGGGATTGAAGCCTATTACGCATGAATCTTTGTAATGGTAACCCAACCATGATGACTGGAGATCCCAAGAACTTGGTTCAATGGGACAACTAAGTTATGAAGATTCAGTTAAGCACTTAGGATAAAATTCCTACCCATTCCTATGATTAAAGTGTTTTATGCAGAAGTATGTAAGGTTAAGATTAACTTTTAATGGTTCCTATAGCTTGGTTAAACAAGTGGAGTATGACAGAATACTCTTAATAGGAGGTCACCTCTATGTAAGTGTGAAGTGGGGCCGCTTCTATGAGAATTTTGAGGCTTGAATTCTCTAAAACACTTATGAAACCCAAGGTTGTTCAGGGCCAAAATGAACACAACCATGAGAACTGGAAATGTTAGGGAGGTTATTGTGTGGGTGTTGTTGTCTTGGTTTATACAAACGGCAGAACAATTCAAGACATCATGTTCATGTAAGTCCAAGCGGCTACGATAATCTAGAGGAGGGGTGAATAGATTATCTCCATCTTTTCGATTTATCCCTCTTTTTCAAACCGAATACTCAAAGACAAATATAAAGGTGCGGAATGTAAACAACACGCGTCGATTTATAGAGCTTCACCCCACCTAGGGACTACGTGCTCTACCACCCCAATATATCCGGGATGGGTTTCGAAAAGAGAAAATTTTTATTAATAATTACCAAAATTATTACAACAAAAATCTTACACCAAAACCTTGAAGAGCATCACACTCTTCTTCAACACCACCTTTGAGATTACCACAATCTCTTCTTGAAGATTACCACAATCTTCAAACGGCACCTTGTGAAGATTACCACAATCTTCACCCTTGAAGAGCACCACACTCTTCAACCCCTCAACAAGAAGATTACCACAATCTTCTTACACCTAACACCTAGTTCACCCAAGTGTGTTCTTACCACAAAAACACTCATAAGGATATCTTGTGTTTGAATGACGACCACAAATTCAAGATTACAACTCGATAATGAATAATTCAATTGAGTGCAAGTGTAATCAAGAATGGTCTAGACCTCAAGAATGTGAAAGTGAATAGCTAGGCAAATTACAACAAGAAATAAGACAATGTAAGAACAAGTGTATTCTTGAGTGTATCTTGTTGTGTTGTAGTTTTCTCTCTTATTGTATTGCTTCAATTCTTCCTCTATTTATAGAAGATGTCTTGTACATGATAGGCTCCTCTTGGGGACATGAATTCTGTAAAAAAATACCAAAACACTTGAGGAAAAGAGCTGTTAGAAATCAACCCCTTAAATCAAGGAAAAGCTGTCTGCAAACTCAACGGATAGTTTGCTGTCAAAAGAGGGGTTCGACCGGTCGCACAGAGATAAGATTGAAATTGAATTCTGCGAATTTTTACACAGGGGGACCGGTCGCAGGGGGGTGCGACCGGTCGCCCTCATGTTGGACCGGTCGAGGAAGACCAAAACAGAGAAACAAAAGTTTCTGTTCTTCGGGGGGGCTTCAGGCACCGGTCGCCCATAGGGTCGACCGGTCTCCCTCACCGGTCGACCTCTGGGTCGACCGGTTGCCCCCTTGATTTCCCTCCATCCCTTTTTTTCTGTTCCATAACTCAACTCAGGTACGGGTTGCCCTATAGGGCGACCGGTCGAGCCTGAAACATAAGTGTTGTCCAATTTTATAATGAAAATAAACTCCAGGAAATACTCCGAAAAATAGTAAAAACATTTTAAACCAATCGGAAGTATTTAGACAACATTTAGGGACATTGTTTTGAAGTAAAAACACTCTGACATAAAATCATTAAAAGTGTTGTCCAATTTAGTCGAAAATAAACTTGAAGAAATATACTCCGGGAAATATTAAAACCATTTTAAATCATTTAGGAGTATTTGGACAACCTTTAAAAACATTGTTTTGGTGTAAAAATAAAATCATCAAAATCATGATAAAACCATTTATCAAACAATCTCCCCTTTTTTGATGATTACAAACCAAAACAATTCAACAAGACCGATTTTGAAAACAAAACAATTTTGAGAGGTGATTTTGAAGACAAAACAAGTTTTTCGGTAAAAATTCAATATCCGTTGAGAGTGACAACATTTCGCGCAATATTAACACAAGGATGGGAGTTGAGATATTAAACCACATATTACAAATGCTCCCCCTATCAACATGCACAACAAGAGTTATAAAGAAGCAACTAAATCAAAAGCTAAAGGCTTAGCTTTTCAATATTGAGTTTAAGTATCAAAACTTACCCCCTGTCAAAGAGACATCGTTAGAGACATATATAAGTCCATACTACAACCAATGGACTAAGAAACATATACAACCATTATATACCAAGAGTGGACAAAATATGATCCACAACTTATGGCTTTCAATAGCCACAACTTATAGCTTCTTTTCATTGAGCTTATCTTAGCTTCTTTGAGCTAACGAGCTTATAACCTGTTTCTCCCCCTTTGGAATCATCAAAAAGAATGTTAGCACGATAAATACATCATATATTCATATCAAAGTGCGCAACTAAGTCAATGTATCGAGCTATTTGAATATTGAAGCTTATAAACCAAATAGGAGGGAAGAGTCGAATTATACGACTTGTAGAAGCTTATGAAATATCATTTGATAAGCAAAACATGGTCTCTATAAATATATAAGACTTTTGAAAACAAGAGAATCATGTAAGTGATGAATTTCTCATTGAAACATTTTATCGAACACTTGGCGGGCGTCAAAAATTGAAAAAGATATATATATAGCCCTTGTAAATGAAATTAAGCCAAGTTTTTCATCACTAAATACAATTTAACAAATATCAATCATCAACAATCAATAAACTCATCACAAAAATATATGAATTTCATCAAGAAAAATACATATAAGTCACAAACTCAAGGGTTCAACCCAGTTGAGCTAAAGAGAGTGAAATTCTTACCATTCGATTGGTAAAGACGAGCAATGATGATGATAATCGAGCTAGATAATCCCCAAAATATGAAATTTATGCAACAAAACTCATTTGGAGTGAAATGTGTGTGCAAATGTCAAAGGGGTCGAAATAGAGAAGAAAAGGGCCAAAATGCCAAAGTCCGGGAAAAGAACTCATTTTAATGAAATATCACCAAGGGCGGCCGGTCCGGGCGGCGCGGCGGTCGAGCCGGCAGTGGGCGGCCGGTCGCCCCGCCTGCAGCCATTTGTTTCAATCGTAATCCAAAAATCCGATTTTTCGCCCCTAAATTTTAAAGAAACGTGCAAAATGCAAACGTAGACCTCATTCAATATACATTATGTCATAATCAAGCTCGAAATGAGGTAAAATACTCGGCGGTTTAACGATTAAAAAAATCCGCGAGTTATCCTTGAGACGGAATTAACCACATCTCAAGTTTTTGTTAAAAAAACTCAATCCCTTTAAAAAATATCGAATCTCAATATGATTATGACGAACTATATTTTGAATACAGAAAACCGTATAATAAATACCGGACTTGTTATCCCGAAAACTAAGAACGTTTTAAAACTATAGATATACAAGTCATAATAAGAAGTGCATTTCAAATGTTTGAAAATTTCTTTTAACGGCACTTTTAATGAGATTCGTTGGGATAGTTTTTGAAGTCGAGCATATAGACATAAGGTATATGGAATGTCGAGTCTATAGGAATAATACAAGAAAACATACCTCGAGTTTGTTTGTCGGTCGATATGCCTTTCTCAACCTTTGTCAATCTTTAGCCATAGAGGTTGAGATGGTTTTTCTTTCTTCGATGCTTAACTCCTTCAAGAGTTCTTTTGAAATATAACCATCTTCTTGGCATTGAATAATTTGTAGTCCAAGCATGAAATTGAGCTCCCCTCATCATGATCATCTTAGGTTCACCTTGCATTGACTAGGAAAAATATCTTGCCTTAGTTCGACAAATGTTGCTTTGGTCATCGAGTTTGTTCCGGAATACCCTTTTTGTCTTCTTCATCACTATCATCATAGGGCATCCAATTGATCTAAGATGTTCATAATAGAACATTTACATCCAAATATTTTGAGGTAACTAATATTTGGAGTACTTTATTTCTCATCTACACAACTTAACAAACTCATTAACGGCATCGCTTATATAAGCAAGAAAAAATAGCCCAAGTGTAAAAACATACCTCAATCATCAATCACAAAGTATCTTGCATAAGAGCATAGTAAAAATAGACACTATATATATGGACCATGAAGCAAGAAACACATACTATGCATTTAGAAGATCATCAAGAGTCTAATAAATCATGTAAGTTCAAATAAGCTTAAGAAAGCTACAAAAGGTCTCTTTTTGAAATTTGAAAATCCGAAAGCATATAGTTGAGACCTCATTTAAAAGAAGTATTTGAACAAGAGTAGACAAAGCAAATATGTGCAATCAAATATCGAATAGTGCCTTTCAAAAAATCTAAAAATCCTCTTAATGGCACTTGTATGAAATACTATGAAAAACAAGCACATAGGCACATGACAATACATATATCGAGTCTATAAGAGTAAGAAAACCACAAGTAAACGTACCTCGATAATTAATACCTTTCTTGACAAATAATGACGTAAATGGCCATATGTGAAAATATGTAGATCCTACACAATTCTTAAAACAAATCTAGCACAAATCATAATGATAAAAGTGTAGGCTAAAAGATGTCACAATTAAGCTCATGCCATAAAAATCCATAAGAGATGATAACACACTTTAGTCTACAAAAGTGCACAAGAGTTTTAAAAACATCATATAAGGTCTTCTTTTTCAAAAATAATTTAAAAGCACAAATATATATTGAAGACCTTAATTAAAAAAAATAAATACTTGAAAACTCATTTTGCAATTAATACACAAATAAAAGCATGCATAATAACAAAATAAAATGCATATTTAACTAGGGAGATACGGGTTACCAATTACGCCATTTCAATGGGTTGTGCCGTTCCCATTGTTGATGATATCTTCCCTTTGAGAAGTCACTTTGATGATGACTTCTTTGATTACTCCATTTCCAAGGTTTGTTGGCTTCCCATTGTTGAAAATCTCTTCTTCTTTGAAAATCATCTTGTTGATGATGTCTTTACCATTTCCAAGGATTGTGTTCTTCCCATTTTTGATTATATCTTCTTCTTGGAAATTGGCTTTGTTGAAAATACTTTCTCCTTCTTTGATCAAATGAAATGGTCATTTGATGTCTTCTTGGCGGTATAAATTTTCTTCGATCATTATTTTGCCGAGTACCTAATATGACATTGTTTTGTGGTACCCTTATGTGTTTGGGTCCTTTGGGAATAGTCTTGAGACTTTTAGGTCTCCAACAATAATTAGAGCTATTTCTAGCTCGACAAGAATTAGTCGTATGACCCTTTTTACCGCAATAAAAATAAGTAATAATTCTAGGAGCATAATGACCAACATGCTTAGAGACTTGATTCTTTTTCATATGATTGACAACATTAAACTTATGATCAAGTTCTAGTTTCGAATTATCACAATAATCAACAATTTCATCGGTACTCAAGTTGGATTTAGATAAATTCCCTTTCATGCAATTAATATCCTCAACAAGAGTACTATTTTCTTTTTCAAGGTTTCTAACCTTGTCAAGTGTGGTGGTGTGAGCACATGATAGTGATTCATAGGAAGTAAATAAACTATCCTTTTCATTTTTCAAAACATTGAATTCCTTTTTCAAATTTTTGTATTTAACAAGCAAGCTTTGGAATTCATTTTGAAGTTCATCATAATCATTTTGCAAATCACTATAATCATTATCATAAGAGGTAGAAGGTTTAGAACTTACCTTGTTTTCTTCTTCGAAGCCCATAAGAGATTTTTTGACTTCATCATCGGAATTTGTAAGAGGCTCATCCCATATTGGTGGATTTGATGTTGTATCCATTTGAGAAGTAGATGCTTTTGAGTTGTTCCTTTTATTTGCATATACTTCATAGATGGCTTCTAATTTTTGCCATACTTCATGTGCCGATCGAATACCTACAACATGATCAAATTCCAAAGTGGTAAGTGAACAATATAAAATATTAAGAGCTTTACCATTTAAGGAGATGATTCTCTTCTCTTCATCATTGAGCTCTTTGAAGCCTTTAGAGGTGTGTGGTATGTTCTTTGTCGGAATGGATTCTCCATTGATGACGGTGTTCCAAATATCGAACCCGCAACTTTGTAAATAGCATTCCATTATTTCTTTCCAAAATGTAAAATTTTTGGAATCAAATAGTGGTGGCTTGGTGGTGGAGGCGCCGGCAAGGTAGACTTCATTCGTAGTCGATGATCGTTCCTCTTTACTCGCGATGTGGAACGAGCTTGCCAAAGAGTTTGGCTTTGATACCACTTGTAAGTCCAAGCGGCTACGATAATCTAGAGGGGGGGTGAATAGATTATCTCCATCTTTTTGATTTATCCCTCTTTTTCAAACCGAATACTCAAAGACAAATATAAAGGTGCGGAATGTAAACAACACACGTCGATTTATAGAGCTTCACCCCACCTAGGGACTACGTGCTCTACCACCCCAGTATATCCGGGATGGGTTTCGAAAAGAGAAAAAGATTTTATTAATAATTACCAAAATTATTACAACAAAAATCTTACACCAACACCTTGAAGAGCATCACACTCTTCTTCAACACCACCTTTGAGATTACCACAATCTCTTCTTGAAGATTACCACAATCTTCAAACGGCACCTTGTGAAGATTACCACAATCTTCACCCTTGAAGAGCACCACACTCTTCAACACCTCAACAAAAAGATTACCACAATCTTCTTACACCTAACACCTAGTTCACCCAAGTGTGTTCTTACCACAAAAACACTCATAAGGATATCTTGTGTTTGAATGACGACCACAAATTCAAGATTACAACTCGATAATGAATAATTCAATTGAGTGCAAGTGTAATCAAGAATGGCCTAGACCTCAAGAATGTGAAAGTGAATAGCTAGGAAAATTACAACAAGAAATAAGACAATGTAAGAACAAGTGTATTCTTGAGTGTATCTTGTTGTGTTGTAGTTTTCTCTCTTATTGTGTTGCTTCAATTCTTCCTCTATTTATAGAAGATGTCTTGTACATGATAGGCTCCTCTTGGGGACATGAATTCTGTAAAAAAAATACCAAGACACTTTAAGAAAAGAGCTGTTAGAAATCAACCCCTTAAATCAAGGAAAAGTTGTCTGCAAACTCAACGAATAGTTTGCTGTCAAAAGAGGGGTTCGACCGGTCGCGCAGAGATAAGATTGAAATTGAATTCTGCGAATTTTTACACAGGGGGACCGGTCGCAGGGGGGTGTGACCGGTCGCCCTCATGTTGGACCGGTCGCGGAAGACCAAAACAGAGAAACATAAGTTTTTGTTCTTCGGGGGGGCTTCAGGCACCGGTTGCCCATAGGGTCGACCGGTCACCCTCACCGGTCGACCTCCGGGTCGACCGGTCGCCCCCCTTGATTTCCCTCCGTCATTTTTTTTCTGTTCCATAACTCAACTCAGGTACGGGTTGCCTTATAGGGCGACCGGTCGAGCCTGAAACATAAGTGTTGTCCAATTTTATAACGAAAATAAACTCTAGGAAATACTCCGAAAAATAGTAAAAACATTTTAAACCAATCGGAAGTATTTAGACAACATTTAGGGACATTGTTTTGAAGTAAAAACACTTTGACATAAAATCATTAAAAGTGTTGTCCAATTTACTCGAAAATAAACTTGAAGAAATACTCCGGGAAATATTAAAACGATTTTTAATCATTTAGGAGTATTTGGACAACCTTTAAAAACATTGTTTTGGTGTAAAAACAAAATCATCAAAATCATGATAAAACCATTTATCAAACAGTTCACTGATTAGCTAAGTAAATACAATAGTACTCCACTAGGGAAGGTTCAAAGTCAGAAGCTACCTCTCCTGATGCAATAACTTTTCGTTGTACTCTCTTTAATGTCTGCATTTACATATGCATTTGCATTGATTCACATAATTTCTCATTCATGTGGGGATTGTTGGAAATATTATAGATATTTCAGTGTGAATGAGAAATTGTTGCCAAAAGGTATGACTGTTCATTTGAAACTATTCGGATTCAAAAGGTTTATCTGAATAGTTGTGTTGTTTTCATTTGAAACCAATGGACGTGTCTGTTCGAATAAATGGACATGTCTATTCGAACAGTTGTGTTGTTTCAATTATGACCTTTGGTAATCTATAAATATTCCCTTATTCTGCAGAAAAATATTAGCATATTCATTTTGCATAACAAGCACTAGCATATATTCTATCAAACTTTTCTCGTAAAATAGAGAGTACAAAACATTCGAAGTTCGCCGTCTCTTATTTTTTGGAGTGTTACTACATCAACAGGAGACCGTTGTATCTTGGGAGACGTATGCTATTCAACCGTGGGCACCATAGAGGGCAATTCGTCTTAAAGACATAGAGTCGAACTCTAGCCTTGGTCTAATTTTCTGCATTTTCTATATTTTTGTTTTCGGAAATGCAAGTAAGTTTTCTGATTTAATTTTGGAATATAATATCGCACGTGATAAATCCCCAACAAAGTTGATAATATGTGCAAATAGAATCAAAATTGAGATTGTTTGGTGAATATTTTAGAAAACTGCTTATTTGTTTGTAAAATTCAAACTAGGAATAGAATTAGAAATCTAAAGCACTCATCTCTCTATTTTTTAATTGTGATTAAATGAAGTAGAAGAAAAGCAGAAGTTATAATTTGTAAACACTAAAAAAGTTTTTTTTTTCAGGCAAAAGGTGAGAAATATTGTTTTTCCCACTGATTGCAAGACTCCCTCCGAGTGATGGAATCAATAACAGATTTTTATTATTTTGCTAAAAGGAGTAGTTATGAAAAATCAGAGTTATGAGTACCAAACTACAATTCCAAATAACAAAACCTATCGAAAAACAAGTATTTCTATTTTTTTAGAACAAATCCTGGGAGGGAAGGAAGCTAAGTGAGAATCGAACCCGGAAAAATATCTGAATTTTATAAATGCATTATCATTGGCCTACCAAACGATTCCCAAAAACAAATTCCTATATTAGATATTGGGAGTGTTTGCAATCATTTAAAAAAGTATTTTTTTTTTGTTTTTGGCTTAAAAAAACCATTTTGTAGTGTTTACAAATGTCAACTTTTACTTATGATTCTACTTCATTTAATCAGGATCTAGAATTAGAGAGATGGGTACTTTAGATTTCTGTTTCTGCTTCTGGTTTGACTTTTACAAACAAATAAATACTTTTCTAAGTTTTTCACCAAACGCACTCAACTTCTGTTTCTCAACTTTTGGTTTTTTTTCCAAACAGTATCAACTTTTAATTCTCAATTATTTTTACTTCTACTACAAAATATCACTTTTTTCGGAAAAAAAAAATTACAAACACTCCCATTGAGTACTGGTAAGTGGTAACTTCAACGTGTTATGGGGCCCTTTAGTTGTGAATATTCTTCTCATCAATTAGTTGTTTAATAATGTGAAAGAGAATATGAAGAAGCCCTATAAAGGAAATATATAAAATATAAATAAATGATAGTTTGTTTGAATTTTTAAATTATATCAAGGTAAAATATCTACGTCATGTTCCATGATGCACATGTTGATTTTACAATATCAATCTTGTAATGGGACATGACTAGAGCAAATATCTCAACTCATCGTCGTCTCATGATATTTTCCATGCAAGTGGAAAAACCTATAATGATGATGGTTTTGGAATTTCATCTCATTTCTCCTTCGTATGAAGGTTGCCTCAGGAAGGGCATCCGGCGTAAAACGTTGCCACTTTGCTTTGTTGTGTGAATTTATAGTGTCAACTAATTTTAGAAAATGACACTATAAACTTCACGCCACCGACCCCCACATAGTGGGATAATGTGCAGTTGGTGATGATGATGGATCAAGTTAAAATATCGCTATAACACAAGTGACAAAAGATAATACCTAAAAAATATTACCTAATAGCCATAAAATATTATTATAGACAATATGCAACTTTTGCTATTCCAGAAGGCTTTCTCTACTGGCTCAATGTATGCTATAGCTCGAGAAAGTGTGAGTTTGGCCCCAGGATAGAGATAAAGATAAAAGAAAGAGGAGTGATGTTTCGTTTCAAGTTAGAGAACTCATGTAGGTATACATGAGAACAGAGAAGCGTCCTACGTATTTAGAACTGGAAGGTCAAAAAAAAGTTGGAATGACGGTTCGGCTACTGGAGGAGCTATTCAACTATTATTAACTATTGAGTCTCTGAGTGGATGCACTTGTCCGTGCTACCTATAGTTTAAGGTATCACTTTTAATAGCTTTTAGTGACACTTCTTTCTAAGTGTCACATTAAGTTCTCTATAACAATTTGAAAAAACACTTCTAAAATATTTAGATATGAGTCTTATGTAGCACTTGTTTGTCAAAATATAAAACTTTTTTGTAGCACTAACTCTTTCTAGCATGAACAAAATTAGTCATTTTGCTCACAAGGAGCAACGAACCCAATACATGTGTTGTTTGGAGGTGGCAATTTGCCACTAAGCTAGGTTGGTTCTTATTACATCTTTTGCTTTGATTTTTATATACACATATATGCTTATATATATATATATTAAAAGTTGGAAGAGGGTTATATGAGACCACCTCATAGGGTGAGCCCGTGGGGACCAGTCCTAGCCATATATTTAATTTTTTTCAAGGGCTGCGATTTAAGAGGCAAAATTACATATTACAAGCTAGTTAATTAAACACATGAGTAAATTAGTCATCCTCCAAAATAGTCCAATATTCAAAGGATTAAGCTGATTCTATTGTGATCACGCAATCCTTCCAAATCTCATAGCAAAATAAACATGAACAATCCCCCTCCTCCTTCTTCTTCAACGCTGCTCATGAGAGAATGAAAAGCAGTCACTTTTGCTTGAATATAACACCATTGTTGCTACGTAAAGAGTTCACATCTCATACTCTAGAAGTAGAGAAACAATCGCATATCATGATGCATGCAGAAGAGAGGAACAACATAATTGAAGAAGGTTTATCCACATCGCTTGGAGAAGGTATGTATGATGTTCAACATATTATGTAGTTATAAATCAATATCGCATGTAATGTGTATATCTATAAATGATTATCGCTACAGATGATGCTAATCTACAACGCAATTCGTAATGCTAAAAAAACTCGCATAAATCTGCATATAAATGTATTGTTTGATGCTTACGTAGTATCGTCATATTGCTTATGAACACCATTACTTTGTTAGACTGTTAAAAATTACAAAAAATTATCATGAAAACATAACTCTCAAAAATCTTGCATATGAATAATTAATTCTATTGTTACGAAATAAATTGAAATTGCTTTTGAACGCTATTAGCTGTTAACACTTGACAAAAGTCATGCTAAACAAAACTCAACAAAATACATGCATATGTATTATGATTTGGTGCTTGTATAGTAATGTTTTGTTGCTATCCAATAACATTACATGTCTATCTGGAAACAATTTAAGATGGATAACGAGCCTCGATGCATCAGCATATGAATATATGATTTGATGCTTGTGAAGATAATAGTTTATGCTTATGTAATATTGTTATATTGCTTTTAAACACGTGTATGCTTCATGAAAATATGATTGCTTATGTAGAATCTAAGTAGTGCATATTAACAAGCAATATACTGTTAAATATCTTATTGGTACCTATATGCCTTGAAGCAACATGAATATACCTCGAGAGAGACTAGAAATATCGATTAACTCTATGAAGTACTGGATACCTGAATATGAACAACAAATCAAACCTCAACAATCAATGATGTTTGATAATTTGGCTGAGGGAGTACACTTCTATCAAAATTACGGCCAAGTTGCTAGTTTTGATGTACGAATAAGTACAACAAAACGCTTTCGGAGTGAAATAATACGAGTGCAATATATTGTATGCAACAAATAGGGGTTTAAAAATGTTGCCAAATAACAGTAAGGGGATAGCAATAAATCTAACGATACCGGTGAAAGTTCTGAAATCAGACATAGAACCTTCAGACGAGTTAGATGCAAAGCTCATTGTATATTCAAATATGTCGAAAACGGAAGATATACAAGGTAAAACACTTGGAGGAGCGGCACAAACACAGTCTCACACCATAAATATACCGATTCTTTTAAGGTTAACAGAAACCTCTATTTTGGACACTAGCAATTCATTATAAACTGTGCGGAGGCAAATATTAGAACTGCAAAATCTCATCGATTGTATACACAGATGGTTGGGGGGTTACTCTAATGTAGGTGCCTTGCAAATTGATTTTAAGAATTTTAGAAGAGAGTTGAAAGCATATATTAGCTGGGCTGATGCACAACTAGTCATAAATAAGTTTCTCAAGAAGATGGAAGTCAGTCTCGGTATGGCGTTCAACTACGACGTCGACGAAAATGAACAATTGACGAGACTATTTTGGGCTCATCCATTGCGCAGGATAAACTACGCCACTTTTGGAGATGTCATATAATTCGATGCAACATACAACACTAATTGGCAACTAAGTCTAACCAATGCATTAATTTTATTGTGTATTGCTTGTATAGTGTTAACCTACTGCATCTGAAGAACATGATTTATGCATTTCACTCTATTCTATCTTGCTTGTGTAGTGTTAACCTACTGCATATGAAGAACATGATTTATGCATTCACTCTATTATGTCTTGCTTATATAGTGTTAACCTACTGCATATGAAGAACATGATTTATGCATGTCTGGAAAACTCATTTATTGACAGCGTTAATAACATATTCTCAGATAAAAAATGGTGTTTGCTCCATTTATTAACATAGATAATCATAAAAGATGTGTAACTTTTCCAGCGGGGCTACTACTGAAGGAAGATGGAGAATCCTACGTATGGTTATTCCCAAAAATTTTGGAAGCAATGGGACGTGAGCCGATATACATTGTTACAGACCAAGACCCTGTGATGAAGAATGCGATAAGAAAGGTTTTCAAGAACACGATACATCGCTTGTGTATGTGGCACATAATGGGCAAGGTAATTGTGAAGCTTGGGCATGCATTATTCAACGATGAACATTTCATGAAAAGACTAAAGACATAGTCTGGAATAATTGCATCGAACCAAAAGAATTTGAAGAAAAATGGAGCGACCTAATGAATGAATACAATTTGACTTCCCATGCATGGTTGAAGAATATTTTGAGATTAGATGATCATGGATTCCATCATATTTTAAAAATGTTGAGTTGGGAGGACTACTTTGAACCACATCAAGATCCGAGAGTGCTAATAGTTGGTTTGGTAGTTTCACAAACCCCCAAGTCAACTTGGTTGAATTTGTTATGCATTATGACAGTGCAATAGAAGCTCAAAGACATGCAATAGATAAATTGACCAATGAGACAGACACAAATGTTCCGATATGCAGGAAACCATTGGCAATTGAAAAGCACACAACGTCAGTGTATACGAGGATGATGTTTTCCGTTGTGAGTTCAGAAATAGTGGCATCATGTTATAACTGTCTAATGACAAATGTTGAAGATGCAACAAATAACTATTCTTACCAGATCAAGGTCATTGGCATCGGTATGTTTACTGCACTTTTCGATAAAAGACGGGACTTGATGCTATGCAACTGCAACATGTTCAGACAGATCGGACTGATATGTCATCACATCTTGATGTTGTTCAAGGAACATGACAAAATTCCAGAAAAAATATATAGTCAATCGATTGATAAAGAACGCATCAACTTATCAGACTTTAAACATTAAACCACTTTGTCAGTACACAAAAGTGCATGAAGTCGATACAACGTTGCAAAAAATATGGTCATATTTCTATTGTTGTGAAAGGATTGCAAAAGGCAACAAAGAACAACTAGACGCTCTGGGAAAAATCATTCAAGAACACAAGCAGTTGTTACTCATGCAACAAGGGATTAATCCAGATTTACTGGACAAGCAGACATTGCTAGAGGACTTTGATGAGACTACATCACAACTACAAGTTCAAGTTTTGCCACCAAAACAGGCCAAGAACAGGGGTAGCTTTAGCCATGTTAAAAGCCAAATTCAAAGTCAAAAAGAGAAAGCGATCAAGGCAAGCAAAAAGCTAAGAGACGTTGCGGGAAGTATAGAGACATTGGGAACCATAATAGTCGGACTTGTAGTAAGCAAGCGTAGCACATGACTCTATATTAATTTTCATTACTTTATCTCCTTAGACATTATACATGGATATTTGGTTACAAACTATGTTTTTTAAGCTGTTCTAGTGATAAACTTCATATGCAACAAATTCAAGTACATAAACAATGTATGAACAATCTGTATGCAACACAACTACATTAAGTTTAAAATCACAAAAAGGTTATACATAAGCGTCCCCCATACATTACATATGCAACAAATCTGCACTACATAAGCAAGAATTACAATATGTAGAAATATTTGATGATATAAGAGAATAATTGTTTGGAAAATAATTATGGGATAAATACCTTTAACCCCCCAAACTATTCGAACTTTTACACTTTGCCATACGAACTTTAAAACGTTACAGTTAACCCCCTCAACTTCGCGAAATTTTACACTTTGCCTAAAATTCCAAATTTATCCCTAGTTTCATGATAGTTGGTTTTCAGTTTACCCTCTAAACTTTGAAGTTGTTGCACTTTACCACCTAGACTATAAATTTTATTGCAATTTCTATTTTTACTCCTCATGGTCTTGCGATCCTCGAAAATGGTATCAGAGCCTAGGTTTATTAAGAACTTTTAGTTAAATTTATTATATTTATGTGATCAACAATTGGTGAGGAGAAATTATTCCCAGATTATGGATCCAGACCGATGTCCGAGATGTACCCCTTACAGGACATATCGTCAAATATTGACGATGTATGCACAAGAACACCTGGACCAGGTTTCAATTGGGAATACCAACATGAAGAAAAAGAAATTATATTAGGTTGAGGGAGCCGATTGTTCTTATAGGGGACACCTTAAGGCAATGCAAAATGCGAGCAAAATATTATAGCGATTTGGATGCTTAATTGCAATTTGGACCATATATGTTCACTTGATGAACCTTCAAGAAACGGTTCATGAAAATTCCCATCGAGAACAATGATTTACGATGGAGTACTGAGTGGAACGAGATACTTCCAAACAAATCTAAGTTCTCCGAAGATCTTAGAGAAGTCCGAAGAACGGTGCGAATTATGGCAACCGCCATATTCATCTACCAAAGCATAAGTTCATCGGATCTAGAACGGATGGAGAGCGATGGTGAAATATCGAAGGAAATTCTTGAATTCCTTCATGATATTGAAACGAGTCAAGAACTCGGGAGGACAAAAAAGCTAAGGCCGAGCTCTTAGGAGGAAAGAAGTGTATAGATTTCGGGACAGTACCCTATTTACACCAAAAAGGGAAACCAACCGAAGTTATACAAAAAATGACAGTTCCGGAGAAGCTCATTGCTCTAATCAAAGGAAAATCCATCAAAAATTAAAAAAGATGGATATGAAAAAGATGAATCTTAAAGATCTACATGACCTTGCTGAATCCTTCGCAGGATTAGGAATTGTAGATTTAAAGATGAACATAGGAGATGGAACATTGGTCACCTATGATCCAGTAGGAAGACCGATTCCACCACCACCACCAGTTAATCCTAACGTCGAAGAAAGTATGGGTTCGAATCATGGAGCTCGGGACGAGAGGATGCCACACGCTGGGGATTTCACGACCGAGAGTGATCCACTTTCAGGGACAGGAGGTCGAAACCCTCTTGCGGGAACTCGACAACCTACTTGAAGGCCGACTGTTTATTAGACACCTTATGGAAGATCTCACCTCGACCCAATACATCCATATGGGTTGATGTTAAATCTGGACATCCCAGATTTTAAAAATAGAGAAGTTCTCATTGATGAATGGGCTTCAGCTATTAGAATTCCAGCAGGAACCCTTGATATTACAAAGGATTCATTCATTTTACTCCTTGAAATGAGTCTTGAAGGATCGGTGAAGATTGCCTAGGATAGGACCGATGCTAGTACAAAAGGTTCGGTCACATCAGGAGAATCACTTAAAGGAATTATCGATGGCATGGCAAACCTATTCAAAATCCAGTTCATCGGCACAGGTTATTTCGAGGGATTAGAGGATGAAAAAAGAAAGAGATATAAACAAGCCCTCTATAGCCTTGAGTTACATGATATTTGTCATATTGACGAATATATCAAGTTGTTTACCGAATACCGGTGGAAATCCAAGATTGAAGAAAAGGAAGCTGCACAGCTATTCTTTGCCAAGATTCTGAGTCCCTGGAGAGAAATGCTTATCAAGGAATACAAGGATGGAGCGGAAGTAGAAACTGTGGCTAGAAAAATGTCTTTCCTAAAGGCCAAGTTATCTGAATAGTGTTACCAAGCAGCTCTGTACAGGAATTACAAGAGATTAAGAGGAATTAACAAAGCAGTTCCTCTATGTTGCGTGGATAATGACATCCCAACAATGGTGGGAGGTCAACCAAGGCGGCACAGAAAGAATAAGGAGCGAAGCCATCCATACCACCGAGGAAGCAACAGCAAAAGAAGCAGGTCTTCATGGAGACCTAGAAGGTTTTGGTCAAAACAAAAAGCCCGAAGTTACAAAACGGGGCAAAGACCAGCACCAAGCAGGAGTAGAGCCTCTTCATCAGGGTCTAATCAAGCAAGTACAGTGAGAACACCGGGAAGGAGAACTTTCGGGCGTGCTCACACTAGAGCAAATGAAAGTTTCAAAGACTGTAATTGCTGGACATGCGGAGCAAGAGGGCATATCTCAACGGATTGCCCAGACAATCAAAAATGAGGAGTTAGACAGTTCGAGGCTACACCAGAAATCGAAGAAGCTGTCTATTATCAAGATCTTATACGGGTGTATCAATTTGAGGATATACCCTCAGATGAAAGCATCTATGAAGAAGAGATCTATTCTGACGATGGAAGTGACTCCAGCTTCGAATCAGAGTGAAGAAGAAATTCTTGACAGATCGGGGAAGATATGTCAGGATTCCTCTCTCACACGACGGTTTCTCATAAAACTCTTATGAGAATCATGAAGGAAGATCCAAAGCTTCAAGTTTATGATGGATTTACAATCGGAGCTATGGAAAACGCATTGGATAAAATTGGGTTTCGTAACAGAAAACACCAAATTATCCGGGGGTAACAAGGAGAATTTGCTATTCCGATGGAGTTTTAGGTAACTTTGATCGAGATCTGATTGGTCCCTATTAAAGAAATACAGGAGATCAAAAGCAGAGTTAAAAGAGAAGTTGCAAATACGCTCTCATGGATTCATATCGGAGCTATAAGAGTTATTATTAAAGCAACATTCAAAGAAGGGATAGATTCGCCACTTAATCTGGCTATCTTTGACAAGCGAATCTCAAATCTCAAGGATTCATACCTTGGAGCGGTTACAGGAAATTTGTATGCTGGGAAATTGGCATTTAATGTCTATCCTAGAATTGCATACAATCTGGGAGATCGAGACTTCAGTAGAGTCCTAACCCTTCATCAAGATTTCAAAAGAGATGATTTGATGAAAGAAGGGAATAGACCCTACTCGATCACATACAAGATATCCTATGCTCTCTCGAATACACATCATTCAGAAGTATTCTTGAGAAAAGAATTTATTGAAGTCCCCAGGATTTTCGAGGACTTTGCCAGGGTGGTTTTACCAGAGATTATTGAGTCTCCAACTATCAAGGAGATCGATATGAAAATACAAGATCAACCAGTCTTCAACAAAAGTCGAAGTCTTAGAGTTGAGCCAAGAAGGATGTCTTTCCAATAGGACAGAATGACGAGTAGCAATCGTTGGGAAGAAAGGAGACCAAGTACAGTTCAGCGTATCCCATATGTTTTCAAAACAACAGGAGAGCTGAAATGTCCAGAAGGATGGCAAGAAGTTGAAGTAATATTCGACATAACTCAAAAGGATAATATTTTTCCTTGTGATGTTCTATATTATCTCCAACAACCAATAGTTGGACGATATCAAGGAAGCCTGAAGATATGTGAAATTGAGCTGACTATAACAGGAGTTGCAGGAAAAATCCTAGAACAGTTAATACTAGGAATTGAATTTCTCGAGGATCATAAACCCTGGGAAAGATTACAAGACGGAATGGAGTTCACAGTGGCTAATAAAAGATACAGAATCAGATGACCACTAGTCCATTCTCCATATACATTTCTATTGGAATATTATATGCTGAATACAAGGTTGAGTATTTCGTTGCTTATATTGATTCAAGTGCCGGAATATGTACTGCAAAGCCAGATGTCTTTCCCAAATTGGAGAGGATTTGCCAGCTATAGCAGGAAGAGATTTCTCTAAAAGGATTCTTATCCTTAATAGAGGAATTAAGCAAGCAGAAATCATGATCGGAGGCGCGGGCGGTACCCCATGGTACAAAGTGAAGACGCCACCAATCTATTTTCATGACACAGGAGCAGATGTCTTGCTAGGAAATAATTTCCTACAAACATTCAAGCGATTCACACAGGAGAATGAGACAAGAAGGCTTATTTTTACAACATTATGTGATCATAAGATTATTGTCCAAAGACTGCGGGAAGCATTTTATAGAAAAATGCCTATTAATTTTCGCGGCAAGCTTGGTGATGAAGCCAAACTTTGGAATCCAAAGATGGCGGATCGAAGAAAAACACCTCAAGAGCACCACACTCTTGAAACACCTATCACCTAGATCACCTAAGTGTATTCTTACCACAAGAATACTCACAAGGATATCTTGTGTTGAATGATGACCAAAAAACAAGATTACAACTCAATAATGAATATTACAATATGAGTGCAAAGTGTAATCAAGAATAGCCTAGACCTCAAGGATGTGAAAGTGATAAGCTAGGCAAAATTACAACAAGAATAATAACTATGAAGAACAAGTGTTTGCTTGAAGTGTATCTTGTTGTGTTGTATCTCAATTGTTGTGTTGGTTGCTCCAAAACTTCCTCTATTTATAGGAGATGATTAATCAAACATAGGCTCCTCTTGGGGATTGAAAATCTACAGAAAAATACAATTAAAATCAAGAATATAGCTGTTAGAAATCAATCCCACAATTTAGGGAAAAGCTGTCTGCTGCACAACGGTCAAAACATAGGGCGACCGGTCGCGCAGAAATAGACGTTTGAAAATAAAAACACATTTTTACACAGGGCGACCGGTCGACGGGGGGTCAGACCGGTCACCCTAGGGTCCAACCGGTTGCCCTCTTCAAAAAATAGAAATAGAGAAGTTTGCAAATTTGAACCAACCTTCAGGTACCGGTCGCCCTATAGGTCGACTGGTCGACGTCACCGGTCGCCCTATAGGGTGACCGGTCACCCTCACCATTATCTACAAACATGAAGTTTTCTGTTTTGCACAACTTTCAGGTACGGGTTGCCCTATACGGCGACCGGTTGACCTCAAAACAAAAGTGTTGTCCAATTTTATATCGAAAATAAACTTCAAAAAATACTCCAAAAAATAGTGAAAACATTTTAGACCGATCGGGAGTATTTAGACAACATTTGGAAACATTGTTTGATGTAAAAACACATTAACTCAAAATCATAAAAAGTGTTGTCCAATTTAATGTCGAAAATAAACTTGAAGAAATACTCCGGAAAATTAGTAGAAACAATTTAAATCATTTAGGAATATTTGGACAACATCTAAAAACATTGTTTTGGTGTAAGAACAAAATCATCAAAATCATGATAAAAACATTTATCAAACAATCTCCCCCTTTTTGATGATTACAAACCAAAACAATTTACCAAAGTCGATTTTGAAAACAAAACAATTTTACCGGTTAAAAAAGAACTTTCCGTTGTGAGCGACAACATTCCACGCAATATAATCACAAGGATGGGAGTAGAAATATTAAACATATATAGCAAAAGCTCCCCTATCAATATGCACAACAAGAGTAATGTAAAAGCAATCATCCACAAGCTAAAAGCTTAGCTTTTACATATTGGTCTTAAGTACAAGAGCTTATAAGCTCCCCCTATCAACAAAACATCATTAGACAAGTATATAAGTCCATAATACAACAAATGGACTAAATATAATCCACAACTTATGGCTTTTAGAAGCCATAGCTTATAGCTTCTTTCTCGAGCTTATTTTAGCTTTTATGAGCTAATAAGCTTATAACCAGTTTCTCCCCCTTTGGAATCATCAAAAATAATGTTAGCACGATAAAAACATCATATAATTATATCAAAGTGCGCAACTAAACCAATGTATCGAGCTATATGAACATTGAAGCTTATAAACCAAATAAGAGGAAAAAATCGATCATACTACTTGTAGAAGCTTATGAAAACTCATTTGATTTGCAAAACATGATCTCTATAAATATATAAGACATTTGAAAATGAGAGAATCATGTAGGTGATGAGTTTTCATTTAAACATTTTATCGAACACTTGGCGGGCGTCAAAAAATAAAAACTATGTATATAGCCCTTGTAAATGTAATCAAGCCAAGTTTTTCATCACCAAAAGCAATTTTACAAACATTATTCACAACAACAATCATTATTCACAACATAAATATGCAAGAATTCCAACAAAAATCAATACATAGGCATTTTCTCAAGGGTTCCACCCAATTGAGATAAAGGAGTAGAATTCTTACCATTCAATCGGTAAAGATGAGCAATGATGATGATAATCGAGCTAGATAAACCCCAAAATATGTAATTCATGCAACAAAACTCATTTGGAGTGAAATGTGTGTGCAAATGACAAAGGGGTCGAAATAGAGAGGAAAAACATCAAAATGCCAAAATACAAGAACAGAGATGGTTTTAACCAAATTTTCACAGTGGGCGACCGGTCAAGGGCTAGGGCGACCGGTCGAGCAGGTGGGCGACCGGTCGACCCCTGCCCTGGCAGCCCACTGGTTCACTTCTGTTTTGAAAATCCGAAATTTGATCCAAAAATCCGAATTTTTGCCCCTAGGTTTTAAAAACGTGCAAAATGCAAACGTAGACCTCATTCAATATGCATTATGTCTTAATCAAGCTCGAAATGAGGTAAAAGACTCGGCGGTTAACGATTTAAAAGTCCGCGAGTTATCCTTGAGATGGATTTAAACACATCTCAATTTTTCGTTTTAAAAACGCAATCCCTTAGAAAAATATATCGGATCTCAATATGTTTAGTTTGAATACGAATAACCGAATAATATATACCGGACTTGTTATCCCGAAAAATAAGAACGTTTTAAGACTTTGGATACAACAAGTCATAAGAAGAAGTGCCTTTCAAATATTTGAAAATTTCTTTTAAGGGCAGTTTAATGAGATTTGTTGGGATAGTTTTGAATCCGAGCATATAGACGTAAGGCATATGGAATGTCGAGTCTATGGGAGTAATAAAAATGAACATACCTCGAATTTGTTTGTCGACCGATATGCCTTCCTTTGTTAATCTTTACATGGTAGTCATAGAAGTTGAGATGGTTCTTTCTTCTTCAATGCCTCACTTCTTCAAGGGTTCCATTTGTATACTTTTATAGTGAGATATAATCACCTTCTTGGCATTGTTTAACTTGAATTCCAATGAAGAAATTGAGCTCCCCCATCATGATCATCTCAAGTTCACCTATCATCAACTTAGAACAATATCTTGCACAAAAATTCATTAGTGGCACCAAATCAACTCAAATATGTACTAATAAGCAATCTTGCCTTTTTTTCAAAAAACAAAGAAAGTAGTATCAACTTTACCTCTTTATAAAATCATTTTGCAAAATATCTAAGTTTATCAAACAAAACACGGGATGGTTATATCAACCGTACAAGGCCTTTTAAAAAGAATTTGGCCTATAAAAAAATCTTTCAAACCCCGGTTGTTTTATATAGACTTCTTCTAGAATAAAAAACCGTTTAGAAAAATTGGATTTATCATCCATTTGGTAAAGCTTGAAATTTTCTTAAAACAAGAATGGGCAAGTAGAATGCGAAAAGCTTCTAAATGTGCTACCGGTGCAAATGTATCAAAATCAATACCTTCTTCTTGACTATACCATTGAGTTACTAACCTTGCCTTGTTCATCAAACTTGTTCCAAAATACCAAAAAATTCTGAAAAATCTCAACAAGGAATCTTGTACAATAGAGACACTATAGCAAGTAACACATACTATGCTTAAAGAAAATCATCAAAAATATAATACAACATGTAAGTTCAAATAAGCTTGTATAAAGCTATATAAGGTCTCTTTTGAAATATGAAAATACGAGAGCACATAGTTGAGACCTCATTTACAAGAATCATATGAACAAGAGCTTTAACATAAGCATCCAAGAATAATGGCATTTATAAGTGCAATAAAATGCATAACTTAGTAGATCAATTGTTTTATCAAAACAAAATAAAATCCTTTACAAATCTTGGATAAAAACAAGCTATGTCAAATAATACCTTTTCAAAAAATCAAAACATCCTCTTAATGGCACTTGTATAAAATAAGCACATAGGCTAATGACACAATTATATCGAGTCTAAGAGATAAATAACAAAGGTCAGCGTACCTCGATAGTTCATGTTACTCTTGACATATTATGATGTAGATGGCCATTTGTGATGATATATGAATCCTACACAATTCTTAAACAAGACTTGCACAAAACAAAAAAAGATACAAGTGTAGGCTAAAACAATAAAAGATATCGCAAGCAAGCTCATGCCATAAAAATTCATAAGAAATGATAAATCAATTAAGTCTAAGCAAATACACAAGAGTTTAATATAAGCATCATACAAGGTCTTCTTTTCAAAGAATTTTTTAAAAACACAAATATATATTGAAGACCTTAATTTTAAAAATAAATATTTGAAAACTCATTTTGAAAATATAGGCACAAATAAAGACATGCATAATAACTAAATAAAATGCATATTTAAATGGGGAGATACGGTTTACCAATTACGCCATATCCATGGGTTGTGTCGTTCCCGTTGTTGATGATATTTTCCCTTTTGAAAATCATCTTGTTGATGATGGCTTCTCCAATTGCTCCATTTCCAAGGATTATGTCTTTCCCATTGTTGATAATTTCTTTCTCTTGGAAATTTATTTTGGTGATGTCTTCTCCTTTGATTAAACGAGATGGTCATTTGATGTCTCCTTGGCGGTATGAATTTTCTTCGATTGTTATTTCGCCGGGTACCTAATATAACATTGTTTTGTGGTACCCTCAAGTGCTTGGGTCTTTTGGAATTAGTCTTGAGACTTTTAGGTCTCCACAAATAATTAGAGCTATTTTTAGCCCGACAAGTATTTATTGTATGACCCTTTTTACTGCAATAAAAACAAGTAACAATTTTAGGAGCATAATTACCATCATACATAGGTACTTGATTTCTTTTCACATAATTAACAATACTAGGCTTATGATCAAGTCCTTGTTTCAATTTATCACAACTGTTAACAATATTGGTCATTTTATCGGTACTCAAGTTGGATTTTGATAAATCTTTTTTCATGCAATTAATATCCTCAACAAGAGTACTATTTTCTTTTTCAAGGTTTCTAACCTTATCAAGTGTGGTGGTGTGAGCACATGATAGTGATTCATAGGAAGTAGATAAACTATCCTTTTTATTTTTCAAAGCATTGAATTCCTTTTTCAAATTTTTGTATTTAACAATCAAGCTTTGGAATTCATTTTGAAGATCATCAAAATCATTTTGCAAATCACTATAATCATTATGTATAACAATATCATAGGAAGTAGAGGGTTTAAGACATACCTCGTTATCTTCTTCGATGCCCATAAGACAATGTTCAACTTCTTCATAGTTGGAAGTTGTAAGAGGCTTGTTCCTTAGATTTGACATTGTATCCCTTTGAGAAGTAGATGCTTTTGAGTTGCTCCTATCATTTGCATATACTTCATGAATGGCTTCTAATTTTTGCCATACTTTATGAGCCGATCGAATTCCTACAATAAGATTAAATTCCAAGTTGGTAAGTGAACAATATAAAATATTGAGAGCTTTACCATTTAAGGAGATGATTTTCTTTTCTTCATCATTGAGCTCTTTGAGGCCTTTGGAGGTGTGTGGTGTGTCCATCATCGGAATGAATTCTCCATTAATGACAATGTTCCAAATATCGAACCCGCAACCTTGTAAATAACATTCCATTCTTTCTTTCCAAAATGTAAAATCTTTGGAATCAAATCGAGGTGGCTTGGTGGTGGAAGTGCCGGTAAGATGAGCTTCATTTGTAGCCGATGATCGTTTCTCTTCACTCGCGATTTGAAACGAGCTTGCCAAAGCGTTTGGCTCTGATACCACTTGTAAGTCCAAGCGGCTACGATAATCTAGAGGGGGTGAATAGATTATCTCCATCTTTTCGATTTTACCCTCTTTTTCAAACCGAATGCTCAAAGACAATAATGAAGGTGCGGAATATAAACAACACACGTCGATTTATAGAGGTTCAACCCACCTAGGGCCTAATCATTTACCATCCCAGTATATCCGGGATGGATTTCAAAAAGAAAAAGAATTTTATTAATTACCAAAATTAATACAAACTCAACTTACAACACCTTGAAGAGCACCACACTCTTCTTCAACACCACCTTTGGAGATTACCACAATCTCCCTTTGAAGATTACCACAATCTTCCTTCAACGGCACCTTTGAAGATCACCACAATCTTCAATCTTGAAGAATACCAAATTCTCCAACACCTCAAGAGCACCACACTCTTGAAACACCTATCACCTAGATCACCCAAGTGTATTCTTACCACAAGAATACTCACAAGGATGTCTTGTGTTGAATGATGACCAAAAAACGAGATTACAACTCAATAATGAATATTACAATATGAGTGCAAAGTGTAATCAAGAATAGCCTAGACCTCAAGGATGTGAAAGTGATAAGCTAGGCAAAATTACAACAAGAATAATAACTATGAAGAACAAGTGTTTGCTTGAAGTGTATCTTGTTGTGTTGTATCTCAATTGTTGTGTTGGTTGCTCCAAAACTTCCTCTATTTATAGGAGATGATTGATCAAGCATAGGCTCCTCTTGGGGAATGAAAATCTACAGAAAAATACAATTAAGATCAAGAATATAGTTGTTAGAAATCAATCCCATAATTTAGGAAAAAGCTGTCTGTTGTACAACGGTTAGAATTTTGCTGTCAAAACATAGGGCGATCGGTTACGCACAAATAGACGTTTGAAAATAAGAACACATTTTTACACAGGGCGACCGGTCAACGGGGGGTCGGACCGGTCACCCTAGGGTCCAACCGGTTGCCCTCTTCAAAAAATCGAAACAGAGAAGTTTGCAAATTTGAACCAACATCCAGGTACCGGTCGCCCTATAGGTCGACCGGTCGACGTCACCGGTCGCCCTATAGGGTGACCGGTCACCCTCACCATTTTATGCAAACATGAAGTTTTCTGTTTTGCACAACTTTTAGGTACGGGTTGCCCTATACGGCGACCGGTTGACCTCAAAACAAAAGTGTTGTCCAATTTTATATCGAAAATAAACTTCAAGAAATACTCCAAAAAATAGTGAAAACATTATACCGATCGGGAGTATTTAGACAACATTTGGAAACATTATTTGATGTAAAAACACATTAACTCAAAATCATAAAAAGTGTTGTCCAATTTAATGTCGAAAATAAACTTGAAGAAATACTCCGGAAAATTAGTAGAAACAATTTAAATCATTTAGGAGTATTTGGACAACATCTAAAAATATTGTTTTGGTGTAAAAACAAAATCATCAAAATCATGATAAAAACATTTATCAAACAATGGGCACTTCTAAGATTGATACTAACGAGATTAAAGTTTCTTCTTCTTGGCAGGAATACCAGGCGAATTGGGAGAAACTAATCACCAGGAAAGGGATATCTCCAGAAAAAAACAAAGATTGATATTTCTGGAAAATATCCAAGGGTTTGGATGTTACCAAATTCTAGCCCTGAAGAAGTAAAGAGGTGGTATGAATTTGGGGCTTTGGCCTCAGTCTATACTACTTCACCAGCCTTCCCGGAGATCACGAAATTACGAAAATGGATCCAAAGCGATTGTCACGAGTCTTTGGTCCAACAATGACACCTAAAACGAGGGGATACATTGAGTCGTATTTCATAAGTGCGCAAAGAACAGAGCCCGTCGGAAAAGGTGGACATGAAGCCTTCCATTACATTAGAAGCCAAGACCGGATGAAAGAGCCTTCAGAAATATCAAGGAGGCAAGTTCAGAAGAAGTACAATTGGCCATGACCTTCACTGAAGATCATATTACTACAAGAAGGGCATGGGGATTGTGGGTCTGTCTCACGGAGATGGACAAGGTCAAGTTTCCATTCAAATTTTATCAAAATTCAGTGAACGGATCTTTCCTGTTGAATACTATGACAGGAAAAACTACAAGATTCGCAGAAGATCTGTTTGAAAAGAAAAGAAATCTTCTGTGGGAAAACAAGCTTCCGGGGAGTAAAGAAACTCGCCGAAAATACTGCAATATGGCTCACATCAGCCATTAGGAACTTTGGGTTTGTCCCGAATGTCAAAACCAGAAGGTGTAAGTCCAAGCGGCTACGATAATCTAGAGGGGGGTGAATAGATTATCTCCATCTTTTCGATTTCGCCCTCTTTTTAAAATCGAATGCTCAAAAACAATAGTAAAGGTGCGGAAAGTAAACAACACACGTCGATTTAAAGAGGTTAAACCCACCTAGGGCCTAATCCTCTACCACCCCAGTATATCCGGGATGGATTTCGAAAAGGAAAAAAGAATTTTATTAATTACCAAAATTAATACAAATTCAACTTACAACACCTTGAAGAGCACCACACTCTTCTTCAACACCACCTTTGGAGATTACCACAATCTCCCTTTGAAGATTACCACAATCTTCCTTCAACGACACCTTGTGAAGATTACCACAATCTTCAACCTTGAAGAATACCAAATTCTTCAACACCTCAATAAGAAGATCACCACAATCTTCTTGCACCTATCACCTAGATCATCCAAGTGTGCTCTTACCACAAGAACACTCACAAGGATATCTTGTGTTTGAATGATAACCAAAAATCAAGATTAAAACTCAATAATGAATAATACAATTTGAGTGCGAAGTGTAATCAAGAATAGCCTAGACCTCAAAGATGTGAAAGTGATAAGCTAGGCAATTTTACAACAAGAATAATAACAATGAAAGACCAAGTGTTTGCTTGAAGTGTATCTTGTTGTGTTGTATCTCAATTGTTGTATTGGTTGCTCCAAAACTTCCTCTATTTATAGGAGATGATTGATCAAGCATAGGCTCCTCTTGGGGATTGAAAATCTACAGAAAAATACAATTAAAATCAAGAGTATAACTATTAGAAATCAATCCCACAAATTAAGGAAATGTGTCTGCTGTCAAACGGTCATATTTTTGCTGTCAATACACAGGGCGACCGGTCGCACAGAAATAAGAGAAAATAAGAACACTTTGAAAATTACAATAGGGCGACCGGTCGACGTAGGCTTCGACCGGTCGACCCCTGTCTCAACCGGTCCCCCTAATCAAAAAAACGAAGGGGTTATGTTCTGTTTCACAATGAAACTTGCAGTCGATCGGTCGGCCATTGACGGCGGCCGGTCGGCCGACGCCTCGGTCGATCGGCGCCGGCGGTCGACTGCTTGTTTTTACTTCCGTCTCATTTTCTGTTTCTAAAAACATCTTGTGTCACGGGTTGCCCTAGGGGCGGACCGGTCGACCACGAGACAGAAATGTTGTCCAATTTTTGTTGAAAATAAAACCTAAGAAATACTCCGAAAATTTAGTAAAAACATTTTAAACCAATCGAGAGTATTTAGACAACATTTAGGAACCTTGTTTAGGAGTAAAAAATCCATTGATATAAAATCATTAAAAGTGTTGTCCATTATTATCAAAAATAAACTAGGGGAAATACTCCGGAAAATATTAAAACTATTTTAAAACATTTAGGAGTATTTGGACAACCTTTAAAAACATTGTTTTGGTGATAAAATAAAATCATCAAAATTAAGATAAAAATATGTATCAAACAATCTCCCCCTTTTTTATGATTACAAACCAAAACAATTTTTACACAAACTAAGAGAGCAATTTTTAGAAATGATTTTCCGGTAAAAACATTTGACCGTTTGGAAGCAACCAAAATTTCCAAAAATATTAAAGCAACCAGGTAGGGAGTAAATATTTTTCAATAATAAGCACAAGCTCCCCCTATCAACAAGCATATCAAGAATAATGTAAAAGCAATTATCCATAAGCTAAAAGCTTTAGCTTTTACAATTTGTTTAAGAGCTTATAAGCTCCCCCTGTCACAAAACATCATTAGACAATAATATAAGTCCATCAAGCAACAATTAGACTAAAAACAAATCACAACTTATGGCTTTTATGAGCCATAGCTTATAGCTTTTATGACAAGCATTTATTAGCTTCTTTGAGCTAATGAGCCAATATCCTGTTTTTCTCCCCCTTTGGAATCATCAAAAAGAATGTTAGGATGATGAAAACACCATATAATAATATCAAAGCGCGCCAAAGGAACGGTTTAATAACCGTTGAGCAATTAAAGCATAACAATCCAAGGAGAATTGAAACGTAAGAGATCCATAAGCTCATTAGTAAGCTACAAACATGATTTCAAAAAGATTTTATGACATTTTGAAGCAAGAGAATCATGTAGAAGTTGAAAGTTTCATTTCAACAAACACCTTGTGTGCGTTAAAAATAGAAGAGGTTGTATATAACCTTTGTAAATGGTTCAAGCCAAAAATTTTCATATCATCAATCAACCTCATTCCAAATCTCAAAAAAAATCATATGCACCATATGCAACAATTTGTTCATCAAATAGGAAGCTCAAAGTAGATTCTCAAGGGTTCAACCTAATTGAGATAAGCTAAGAATGATCAAGGCATTACAAATGCCAAAAAATTAGAGCATACATCAAGTAATAAGTCATGCTTTCAACAATACATGTATCAAATGTCCCAACATATCCAACTAAGCATAATGAACAAAACAATAAGAGAAGCACTTTTACCATCAAGTACTTCATACCAATTATCAAACAATGCTTTAGAGTATTTTTACCATTAAATACTCCATCAAAGTCATGATCATTCACAAGTCATTATCAACTTGCAATTTTAACCCTTTAAGAAAAACAAGCAAATATCATTAGTACAAATGAGTTTTACAAAAGTTTATCAAAATACAAAGCAACATTAATGAAAATGCTAGAAAGTAAAGGGGGTGGGGACATCATTCCTCATCCGAGGAGAAGCAAGTTCCGGGAATAAGGTCCTTGATGAATTTCTTCAATTTGCCAATTGACTTTTTCAAACTAGAATTTTCCTTTTTCACACCCCGGAGCTCTTTTCTAAGAGAGGCCACATCTCTAAATGTTTCTCTTTCCACTTTGGCCATTCTCTCTTTTAGATTTAGATCTTCAACATCCAACTCGTCTTCATCTCCTTCCTCATTTTCTTCCTCCCTTATTTCTTGTTCATTTCCCACATTTTCTTCTTCATTTTCCTCTTCATCATCTCTTTGTTCGTCAAACTCACCTCTTCCAATATTTTCAACCTCATTGTCATTAAAGAAATCATCCCGAGGTTGTTGTTGATGTCGGGCACGTCCCCTAGCGGCTTTGGTAGGAACCCGTGGTAAATGTCGTCGCATTCTTACCATTTGTAGAATGTTGGCATTATCAAAATCATTGTGATGAATTTCGGTATTCATTTCATTTTCCGGGTATCTCGATAAGTATAAGAGTCGGCAAATCAAATTTCCCAAGGTATATTTTTTCTTGGTAAGCTTTCTAGATTCCAATAAGCAATATACAAAAATTGTCCCATAATTTACTCTTTCTCCTTGAACAATTTTATAGGTGAGAAAGAGTTCAAGATTACTTGGAAGTTTTACTTCATTTCCACAAACACAATAGGAGCAAATGATAGATATAATCCGATAATTTGGCGGCATTGCCGAGTATGTTACTTCGGGATATACTCCTAAAAAGGTTTTCACATCATCTAGTGAAACACCGAAAACGTTATCATCCCAATGAGCGCAATTCACATTGACCACTCCATCATTTGGCACGTTAAAGTGATTACAAATATCGGCCAATGTCCATGAAAAATGCCTACCATTAACAAATGTGTGAAGTTCTAAAGGATTATCTATCATAGCATCAACAATCCACATATTTGCATAGAAAAGTTTTATAAGCTCGTCATCATAGTGCAAACATGGATTATCCCAAAGTGAAACCCATCCTTGAATTTCAAAATAAGCTCTAATATCCGGAAATTCATCATGAAAAGCTTGAAAGCGAACCATACGAGTGCACGCAATTTTCTTATCATTTAATCCAATATTCTCATAATGTTCCTCCGCAAGTTTATTTAAGAAACGAAATCTATTAGCTCTAGAGGGAGGCTCGTAGAGGAGTGATAACTTACTAGAGTCCCAATGAATGCTCGATTTTGAAACCTCGGCTCTTAATTCGACAATCTCCTCTTCCGTAAGCCGATTTTGATAGTCTCCTTGTAGAATATCATCTTGTTGGGGATTGGAAGAAGATTCTCCCCTTTGCCTCCTTCTCCTCTTTTGAGGATTTCGTTCGGTAGAATTTCTTGGAGGTGCCATATATGTGAAGTTCTTGCAAAAAGAAGTGAATTAGCAAGAAAGATTACAAGAATTGATGAAGAATTGAAGATTGTAGAAGAAAGGGGTGATTTTCGCACAACTAGGGTTTGGGGATGATTTTAGAGTCTGTTTCAAGCGCTGAAGACAGAATGTTTTAAAGCTGTAAAAATAGCCTGGGCGACCGGTCGAGGTAGGGGGCGACCGGTCGACGTGCAGTGACCGTCCCAGGTAATTTTCCTTTCCCCAGAGTTTTCCAAAATTCGATTTTTCACCCCAAAAGTTTTAAAACTTTGCAAAAAGATAATTTTGGACAAAGTCCAACAAATACGGGTTTCGGAAAACATAAATTTGAGAAAATCGAGACTTACCGAGTAGTGCCCTTTTAAGAGAATTTTTGCAAAATCATTTAGGGGCACTTAAGGGGTTAAAGTGAAATATCTTGAAAGATATGTGCATAAGCATAATATCGAGTTTAAAGAAAAATACGAGTAGACATACCTCGATAGTTTAAGAAACTTGATGACGTAATAGCCTATGAGTATGAAATATGTATCCTACACAATTCTTAGACAACATTTGCATAGAAAATACAAGTGTAGGCAATTAATAGGAGATATCAAAAAGAGCTTATGCTATAAGATTTCATAAGAGATAATAAGCCACATAAGTCTAATAAAAATGCTCAAGAGTTTTAGAAAATTAAGCAAGGTCTCTTTTAAAAATTTTGAAACTCATAAATATATAAGAGACCTATATTAAAAATAAATACTTGAAGACTCATTAAGACACAATTAAAAACATGCATAGAATTAAAAATAAAATGCATATATAAATGGGAAAATACGGTTTACCAATTACGCCGTTTCCATGGGTTGTGTCTTTCCCATTGTTGATGATATCTTCCCATTGAGAAGTCACTTTGTTGATGATGACTTCTTTGATTACTCCATTTCCAAGGTTTGTTACCTTCCCGTTGTTGATGATCTCTTCTTCTTTGAAAATCATCTTGATGATGTCTTTGCCGTTTCCAAGGGCTATGTTCTTCCCAATTTTGATTATATCCTCTTCTTTGAAATTGGCTTTGTTGGGAATAGTTTCTCCTTCTTTGATCAAATGACACGGTCATTTGATATCTTCTTGGCGGTATGAATTTTCTTCGACCATTATTTCGCCGGGTACCTAATATGACATTATTTTGTGGTACCCTCATGTGTTTGGGTCCTTTGGGATTAGTCTTGAGACTTTTAGGTCTCCAACAATAATTAGAGCTATTTCTAGCTCGACAAAAATTAGCCGTATGACCCTTTTTACCACAATAGAAACATGTAATAATTCTAGGAGCATAATGACCAACATGCTTAGAGAGTTGATTCTTTTTCAAGTGATTGACATCCTTAGGCTTATGATCAAGTTCTAGTTTCGAATTATTACAACAATCGACAATCTTGGTCATTTTATCGGTACTCAAGTTGAATTTAGATAAATCATTTTTCAAACACTTTATATCCTCAACAAGAGTACTATTTTCTTTTTCAAGGTTTCTAACCTTGTCAAGTGTGGTGGTGTGAACACATGAAAGTGATTCATAGGAAGTAAGTAAACTATCCTTATCATTTTTCAAAATATTGAATTCCTTTTTCACATTTTTGTATTTAACAAGTAAGCTTTGAAATTCATTTTGAAGTTCATCATAATCATTTTGCAAATCACTATAATTATTTTGAATGACAACATCATAGGAAGTAGAGGGTTTAAGACATACCTCATTTTCTTCATTGATGCCCATAAAACAATATTCAACTTCTTCACAATTGGAAGTTGTAAGAGGCTTGTTCCTTGGATATGAACTTGTATCCCTTTGAGAAGTAGATGATTTAGTTTGACTCCTATCATTTGCAAATACTCCATAGATGGCTTCTAATTTTTCCCATACTTCATGTGCCGACTTTATTCCTACAATATGTTCATATTCTAGATTAGTAAATGAACAATACAAAATATTTAAAGCCTTACCGTTTAAGGAGATGATTTTCTTTTCTTCATCATTGAGCTTTTTGAAGCCTTTTGAGGTGTGTGGTGTATCTTTCATCGGAATGGATTCTCCGTTCATGACGGTGTTCCAAATGTCGAACCCGCAACCTTGTAAGTAGCATTCCATTCTTTCTTTCCAAAAAATAAAATTTTTGGAGTCAAAAGGAGGTGGCTTGGTGGTGGAGGTGCCGGATAGATGAGCTTCGTTCGTAGCCGACGATCGTTTCTCTTCACTCGCAATGTGAAACGAGCTTGCCAAAGAGTTTGGCTCTGATACCACTTGTAAGTCCAAGCGGCTACGATAATCTAGAGGGGGTGAATAGATTATCTCCATCTTTTCGATTTCGCCCTCTTTTTAAAATCGAATGCTCAAAAACAATAGTAAAGGTGCGGAAAGTAAACAACACACGTCAATTTAAAGAGGTTAAACCCACCTAGGGCCTAATCCTCTACCACCCCAGTATATCCGGGATGGATTTCGAAAAGGAAAAAAGAATTTTATTAATTACCAAAATTAATACAAATTCAACTTACAACACCTTGAAGAGCACCACACTCTTCTTCAACACCACCTTTGGAGATTACCACAATCTCCCTTTGAAGATTACCACAATCTTCCTTCAACGGCACCTTGTGAAGATTACCACAATCTTCAACCTTGAAGACTACCAAATTCTTCAACACCTCAATAAGAAGATCACCACAATCTTCTTGCACCTATCACCTAGATCATCCAAGTGTGCTCTTACCACAAGAACACTCACAAGGATATCTTGTGTTTGAATGATAACCAAAAATCAAGATTACAACTCAATAATGAATAATACAATTTGAGTGCGAAGTGTAATCAAGAATAGCCTAGACCTCAAAGATGTGAAAGTGATAAGCTAGGCAATTTTACAACAAGAATAATAACAATGAAAGACCAAGTGTTTGCTTGAAGTGTATCTTGTTGTGTTGTATCTCAATTGTTGTATTGGTTGCTCCAAAACTTCCTCTATTTATAGGAGATGATTGATCAAGCATAGGCTCCTCTTGGGGATTGAAAATCTACAGAAAAATACAATTAAAATCAAGAATATAGCTGTTAGAAATCAATCCCACAAATTAAGGAAATGTGTCTCATTTGTCAAACGGTCATATTTTTTTTGTCAATACAGGCGATGCCGGCCGCACGTAAATAAGAGAAAATAAGAACACTTTGAAAATTACAATAGGGCGGCCCGGTCGACGAGGCTTCACAGGTGGCCGACCCTGCCTCAACCGGTCCCCCCTAATCAAAAACGAAGGGGTTATGTTCTGTTTCACAATGAAACTTGCAGTGCGGTCGGCCGATCATTGGCGGCCGTCGCCGACCGGACGGTCGACGCCAGGCGCGACGGTCGACTGCTTGTTTTTACTTCCGTCTCATTTTTGTTTCTAAAAACATCTTGGTCACGGGTTGCCCTATAGGGCGGCCGAGGTCGACGACCACGAGCGTAAATGTTGTCCAATTTTTGTTGAAAATAAAACCTAAGAAATACTCCGAAAATTTAGTAAAAACATTTTAAACCAATCGAGAGTATTTAGACAACATTTAGGAACCTTGTTTAGGAGTAAAAAATCCATTGATATAAAATCATTAAAAGTGTTGTCCATTATTATCAAAAATAAACTAGGGGAAATACTCCGGAAAATATTAAAACTATTTTAAAACATTTAGGAGTATTTGGACAACCTTTAAAAACATTGTTTTGGTGATAAAATAAAATCATCAAAATTAAGATAAAAACATGTATCAAACAGAAGGAACCGGAATTTGGCAAGGGATTCCGGCCAAAAGTTGATCGGAAAAGACCCGGCGACGGAGAAGAAAAGTCACAGAAGTATCCAAAGTTTCGGGGACCACCAAAAAAGTAGATTCCCCGACAAAGTTAAAGGAGACATGTGACTCAAGGATAACCCACTCAGCAAAGAGACAAAAAGTGGGTCAGATCTAGTAATTGGCATCCAACTCATCAAGATGCTGATAATTCAAGTTAATGACGTAAGCAATGACGTCATAAGATTCCATCAAGCTAAAAGACGGAAAAAGAAGAGTCAGCTGGCTTTGGAGCCTTATCAACTTGCCTTGGATACCAGACAATGAGGGACCCGAGCCATGTGAAGATAGTAAAGTATTCCACTACTTTCAGCAAGTGGATGGGAGAATTCAAGGAATAGAGGCAGCCCTTACCTCTATATAAACAAGAGTTTTCAGAAGGCTAAAGGCATCGAACATTTCCCTTAGTCTTCTAACAATAAACTTTCTTTGTAAAATTCTGTTGTGAGTTTAGAATTTCCAGAGTGTTTTCGATTTTAGTTTTTTAATTTTATGTACAAGAGTGTGATAGCCTTTATGAGAGGCTAAACTGGTTTTCTCCTCCCAAAAGGAGATTACTGATGTAATAAATTTTTCTTTAAGTTCTTAATAAAATAAAGGCTTTTGTTCAACATGTGTTCATAGTGTACTATTGAACTATCCCTTTGAAGAATTACTTATACGCCTGGAGTAGGAAACGAACCAGGTGTCTTTGGCGATTCTTTGAAGGAGTCGGATAACTTGCAGATCATCTTCCCTGAGGGTGAGGTTGAACAGTGAGGAGCTGTTTGTCAAACGATCTGGGGGCAGTAATTTTCCGACTGGTGGTGTTGCGAGCCATCTCACCCGGTGCTGTTTCGGTCAAAGAAGATATGAATTTTAAGGGATTTATTACTTTTACGGAAGCATGTTGGGCCTGATATGGTCGTAATGGACTATGTTCATTTTCAGTCTATAGACCTAATTTGTATACGGATTTAAACTTGAAATGAGAATTTTGATCGAAGTATGTCCTGTTGAGTTTATAGGCTGGAAACCTGACATGATCCTTTTAAAACCTCTGAATAGAGACTGGATCTAAGTAGGTGTAACAACGCCACGAACAAAACAAGTGACAGAAAATAAGAATTCTCGTTTCTCGAAAAATCCGAAAAATAAATTGATTATGGAGTAAATTTTTCATGTTTAATGTTTAATGCAATAAATTTATTATTATGTAGTAGATTGCCACAAAATAGAGTTTAAAGGGATAACTTGAACTATTGTTTTAAAAGGATAAAACCTATGGGCAAAATTGTCCATATAGGATAAAGTGTAACGATTTTTAGAGTTCAGGGGGCAAAGTGTCACGAATTAAAGTTTGGAGGGTAAAGTGTAAAAATTAGAATAGTTCGGATGGGTAAGTGTATTTATCTCAATAATTATTATCTCTTTGTAAGCACCAACAGGCTTCTTCATATGCATACAAAATATCATTCAGAAGGAACATACCTACTTAACATTCAAAAGTCCCATCAAATTTGATGTGTTGCATATCTACACATGCATCAAACTAAGTTTACTTTAGCATTGCATGTACAGATGAAACAATTTTCTTATGTAGAATAATACGATTGCATATATAGTATTTATACATGAAAAAAGTTAGATATACACCAGAATAATCATCATATAACCTTTACACATAAAAACATCGTACATACACAACAAAATTAGAAAATCTACGATCCTACCTACATGTTTATCAAAATATTTGCAACATGACAACATAAAACAAAAACCACATCAAAATATCTTGTTCGACATAGAGTTACAATATCAAATTCAAATTCCTACAACTTCTTCATCCACTAAACTTTTTTGCCTCGAGCATATTCTACGCCTTGTGTTCGGTCATGTCAGCTAAAGCAATAGTAGCGGAGTACTTCGCCCGCAGCATGGATAACTGTGCAGAATTTTTCTTCTTCAACCCACTATCCCAGTTCCTCATGCTTTCGCCCATGTATGTTTCCATGTGGCGCATGGCAAAAACACCACAATCCACCTTATTATTAGTATCCCTCCAGTCCATAGCCAGCTCAACACTTTAAAATTCTGTATAAAACGTGCAGCCAATGTACAACCTTTGGACAAAATGTACTGAGCAAAAATATGGCGTTGCAAAAGTCACAAATACATGTGCATCAAAACAACTTCATATGCACAAACTTTCAACTACATAAGCATTTAATGAACACTACACATGCAACGCTACTACTAAATTTAGAATCACAAAAAGTTATACATAAGACGTACATATATATTATATAAGAAACACATATATATTATACAAGCAAGCATTGTAATATGCAATAATTACACATACTAAACACAATACAGTATTAAAAATGCAATGAATGCATACTACATAAGTAGTACTCTTATATTGCACATGCACAACATCAAACAAATAAGCATAAATATTATACTACACATGTAGTGCAATTATCCTACGTATGCAATGTAATTATATTGCATAAGCAAATATACAAAACAAATATTCAAAAAGTCAGGAGAAAGGTACTCATACCAATTTTTCGAGGAGGCTTTCATACTTGGTAGTTTTTGTACCCTCCACCGAAGAATTGTCTAAAATGTGGTCGCCTTCGCAAAAATTCCTTGTCACTGTTCGAGTAGCTGGCACTCACCATCTGATCTCATTTTTTCTTGATTTTGATCGGACAATTTGAGAATCCAAGAACGCACTCAACATCACTCACATCGATGTGGATCGATTTTCCTTTTGCCCACCTCAGCTCAAAACTAACAGGATCAAAGTGTTCTACCAACTAGTATACCAGCTGAGGGGGAATTCTTCAATTCTCATCTCTAGCAACCCCCCAAAGCCCATCTTCACAATGGCAGCCCTCTGATGGGGTTCCATTTTTCAATGACTTCAACTAACAACCTCGGTAATGATCTTGTCGAACATTTTGGATGTGAAATCTTACCCTTGCCTTTACTCCCAACTCTTTGACTTTTTAGCCTCTTCTGGCTAGCAGATTTATCTTGTCGATCCCCATCGCCTTCACTACTCAAATATTTTCTTTTGTCATCACCTGCTATTGTCTTGAAAATTCAGAAAATAATGACACCTGCAATAAAAATATACATACACAGAAATCATTATAAGCAACACACTGCTACATACAAAATATTCTTGTCAAATGAAAATTTCCCAACATATATAATCATGTGTTGTTTTTATATGCATACTTTTAAAAGATCATAAGCAAAACTATTGATGTACACAAGGAGAACAAAAACAGAATCAATATTAATAGGAAATAAATTAGATTTTGCATAAAATCATTATAACACAAGCAACATGCAAACACTAAACAAGCAATACTAGCAAAATACATAAGCATATAAAAAATAGGGAAAACATGGTGTTAACAAACGCACTGCACATAGAAACAACCAAATGATGTGCTGTTACAAAAATATAACTGATGAAAACTTCGCATGCAAATGGTAATACCTTCATAAGAATAATTACACAATTACAGAAGCATGCAAACAAAAACAGACATAAAAGTAGAATTGCAGTGGAGTCAAAGTATTCATAGGAGCTTGCATTCGCTGCATCAATGAATGTGCTTGCGTACTCTTCTATTCCTGCGGGAAGTGGGACTAATCTAATTTCGTCTTGTCTGAGCTAAGAGAATTCAATGAATCGTCTCTTGCACGAAGACTTTAGAGCTATCTCTGGGGCATCTTTTGAATATATGTAAGTTGCTTCTGTGCCGGCCTTAAGCCTTGAGAGAAAGTACGTGTGGAGACGAGGATCATTTTGGGCTTGAACTGTCGCCAATAGGATTGTCGCTCTTAATGAATAAGAAGCTGGCGGAGGGCACCTTTCCTTCTCGCTTGTTTTTCTTTCCACAAAGAGTTGATTAGCCTCAAATGGAATCTTTGGTAGACTGCTAGCCAAAGCCAAATAAGAGCGCTCTAGTTTTCCGATTTGAATTTAGATGGATGATTCCCCTGAAGCTAAAAATGATTCCCGGATTTGACAAATCTTTGTCATCTCCGCTTTATTTTCTTTTCTAATTATAAATGGAGTAGGGCCAATTCTCAAGCCTTCGAGCTCGAGCGTTGCTTCTTTTCCTAAGCATTCCTTTTTACCAGGTTTCAAAAACCAAGATATCCCGCCTATCCCCAAAAAAGGGACTCTTTACAATACAAAAGTTGCATCATATAAAGAGTTCTTTTTACTAAGCATATGACGAAGGAAATGTAAGGTAAGGCCTAGAGCCTATCAGAGTTTGACCGTTCAGCATTCCCCAAGCACCATAAACAAACTAAACAAGCAACCTTAACAACTAAAATAAGCAAATGAAAATAAAAGAAACACGTGAAAAAAACAACCACCACCATAGTTCTAAACAAAAAAAATCAATGTGCAAACCGATATGAAAATCACACAACAACAACCAAAAAAACCATCCCAGAACAACAAAAAAAATAGAATGAAGTTTCAAAAATCGAATGAACAAACACGAACTATGAACCTTCATAAACCCTATACAACTGGCTACTAACTAAAAATCGAAAGCTTCAAAAACACATCCTCAAGAGATGGAATCTTGCCTTCAAAAAATCTGCAAACCCTTCGAAATCAAACTCGAGAACAGAAAGTCGAAATATGAGAGAAATGTTTTTGAAGATAAAACATTGGAGAGAGAGAGGGAAGAGGTACGTGAAACTTAACACGATGCGTGAAAGAGGGAATGAAATCTCAATAACTGATTCTATATTGCAAAATGACCACCTTACCCTTTTTAGTTAAACAAACAAAAAAAAATATATATAAAACCCCCCCTAAAAATCTAGACCAACCAAAAATATTAATATGTAGTTAAAATTGGTCCCTATGGACTCACCTCAAATGGGAGGACCAATTGGATCCATATCCGTTAAAAGTTATATTATATATTTTATGTATTAAAGATTATATTATACTTTATATATATTAAAAAATATATTTTACACTATATATTAAATCAACTCTATATAGTAAAAGAAAAAATAAGGTTGACACATGTCATCCCCTTATTAATTTTGGACGTGTGTCAACTCGTCATTTTCTCAATTCCACGCGACAGTTTCATATTTATTCATATATATAGCATCCCTATGTACAAATTTGAAAATGAATTGATAATATATAATTGAATTTGAAGCTTAAATATTAGTTCAAATTATATTGTACAAATTTAAAAGACAAATAATCCAAAAAAATCAAGGATTCTATCTACACTATCTTTTAAAGCTTAAATATTATATTGTACGTATCAAAAAGATGCAAAAATGATAAAGAAAGAAAAAAAGACTCTATTAGTTCAAAATCTATATTTTTTATATATTATATTCTCTCATTTGAATGAATAATATATTTTTATAATTTAAAAATAACAAATTTAAAAGATAACAAGTAATCCAAATAGCAAGGATTAAGAATCTACACTATCTTTTAAAGCTTAAATATATTATTATACGTATAAAATAAATGCAGAAACAAGCAAAAATACTCAAGTAATTGTTATCTACTATAACTATCAAACAAATATTTGAGACCCCAAAATTTTAATTTTTTTACGAATCTCGTATAACACATGGGTTTTGTTCTACATTATATTATATAGCTAGTCTAGATATTAAAAATTATATTATATATTATATATTAAATAACATAGTAAAAATAATAAATATATAATATTAAATAAATTATCGACGGGTTGATTTTCTATTGAAAATAAAAAGAAGTATAAAAATAGAAAATTATTTTCCCAACGGATTAAAAAAAATTGGTTGTACAAAAAAATGGGTTACCCACGAAATTAGTTTCCATCGGTAAAAATTTAAAAAAAATAAAATAATAATAATAATAATAATAATAATAATAATAATAATAAATCATTCTTTAGTTAAAATGACATAATTTTGTGTTACCAAAATTATGTAGTCAAAAAAGTTACAATTAATTAAATATAATGTCACCTAGAGCGTTGTTTAATTAAAGTGATATATATTTGTGTTACCATAAAAATAACAAAAAAAAATAATGATATTTAAAAAGTGTTACTAATTTAAAACTCTTACATACAAGTTTTACATACTGTTAAAATGTTGCAAAAGTGTTATATATATTAATGTAAAAAATATTACAAACATGTGTCACATAATATGACTTATGTAAAAAGTGCTACAATTTTATATTACCTAATGTCATTTATGTTGTAATATATTATGAAAGAGATAACTTTGGTCAGAACTCAGAAGGTCAATTCATGTGTTGGGAACCGGCCTGCAACACACAGAAATGGTTAGAAGGGTTTCGGGGTTGTCCCCCGGAAGCTCATCTGATACTTAAGTTAGTAGTGTATAGAAGAAAAATCCAGAGAATTAACGAAATTCAACACTGAATTGAACTTAATAAAAAAATAATGAGGGAGAGACTATTTATATATGAGACCACGGGTTGCATGAGCCAAATATAACGAATTGGGCCTCTACGACAAAATACTATGAGTTAAGTCTCATGAGCTTAATGCGATGAACTGAGCCTCATATATTTTTTTTTTGACTTGACCTAATTCACAAACACAAAAACTCATGTCAGACCGTCTAACGGGTCTGACCTGTTAGACGGATCTGACCAGCGGACCCGATGGTATTTCCGTAATATTAGCAGTGGTGTTTTAGTAGTTTTCAGTGACCACTGGTATTAACAGTCCTTCTGAAAAGTATTATTCATCCTTCTAAAAAGTATTAGCAGTTCTTCTGAAATGTATTAGTAGTTTTCTGAAAAGTATTTTAGTATTTCTCCTGAATATACTCCCGAAATATATTAACAGTCCCTTAAAAAAGTATTAGTAGTTCCTCAAAAAAGTATTAGTAGTTCCTTGAATATAATTAAATTTTTCTCCCGAAATATATTAACAGTCCTTCTGAAAAGTATTAGCCGTCCTTCTAAAAAGTATTAGCACTTCTTCTGAAATGTATTAGTAGTTTCCTTGAATATAATTAAATTTTTCTCTCAAAATGTATTAACAGTCCTTCTGAAAAATATTAGCCGTCCTTCTAAAAAGTATTAGCAGTTCTTCTGAAGTGTATTAGTAGTTCCCTGAAGAGTATTTTAGTATTTCTCATGAATATACTCCCAAAATGTATTAGCTGTCCCTCGGAAAAGTATTAGTAGTTTCTCGAAAAAATATTAGTAATTTTCTAGAGAGTATTTTAGTAGTGCTCCTGCAAATTATTAGTTTTTTGTATAAAATGTATTAGTATTTCTCCATAAAAGTATTAGCTGATACTAATACTTGTATCATTTAGTGCTTCGTCTTCAAATACTCTGCTACTGCAATATTCATTCTTTTTGCCTTCTGCTCTCTATCCTCTCTTTATCCACTGTGAGAGAAGCAGTACGATGTCCATCTCATCCCCAAATTTCCTCATCTCCGCCTCCAAATCACCCTCTCGACCCTATTGCCGACATCCCATCAAGGCCACAAAGCATCAATATCTGATATCCATGTTGGTGTTTGAGCAATATCAACTGATGGTGGTTTATTTATTCCTTTTTGTTAGTTTAATCCTCTCTCTATTTTTTTTTCTGAAAGGCAACACAAGCAATATATTAGTAAGAAATGAGAGCGTTTACATCTTCTGCAACTAAAGTAGACATAGAGTTGAGAACAATCCAAGCCCAATAAATCTCTGTTAAAATCTTGATAGAGTTCCGATATGGAGTCATTGCACGATTTGCTTCCCTAAACACAAACTGAATTTCGGCGGACTTTGCGGCGAAGAAGGCATAGACAACCATGGATTTGGAGTCAGTGGATTTTTTTTATTTATTTTTTCGTGGATCCGGATTAGGTTTGGGAGATGGGTAGAATATTTAGACCCGTCTAACGGACTAATAATTAATTTAAGAGTTTTAAATAGATAATTAATTATTTGAATGTAGAATTTTACCCCTTGTCACAAACAAATCATGGCCGCATTACTTGCGATTTGTACTAGATTTGTGCGGACTTATTTTATTATTCAACGTCACACTGAATTCGAGGTTTTCCTCTTCTTATTGTTTTTTGTTTTGCATCTTTTTCTTTTTGGAATAAACGAAAACAGAACAAAACAAAACTTTCATATAGAAAAGTATGTCAGTTTGATTGTTTTTAGATGCCATCCGTTCCCAATTTGCTAAAACCCGTGTCATTTTTTTTCTTCTTAAAAAAGAGCACCTGTCGTTTTGAGAATTCTTATTTGAAATTCAATTTGGATAATCCTAATCAATCGCATAAAAACAATGCATAAATACTTTTTCTTATTATGTGGTCATTTTTTCACATTGGGAGTGTTTGGAAACACTAAAATAAAAGTGATGCAGATTTTTTTTTTGTGTTTGCAAATACCATTTTTTGCTAGTGTTTTTGTTTCATTTGATCAAAATCTAAAACTGTTTTTAGTGTTTCTTTAGAAAAAATTACTTTTGGCATTTTTGTAAATAAAATGAAGTTTATTTTTGACATATTTATCCTCAAATTTTTATTATAATCTGAACGGTTGAGTTAAACATCGGTTGACAATTCATCAGAATAGTATCTTTCGGCAAAGAGAACATCAGCATACACATTAAATGACTAGAGGAACAAACAATACCGTATTCAATTAAACAGAAATATTTTTTAACAATACGTTAGCAACATTTAATGTTCCACAACATTTATCATTTAAAACTGCATATGAACAAAATTAGGTTGCCTACGATTGGCCATAAATGATGTTCGCTCATTTAGTACGCTCATAAAGTGGATTTCAAGATCAATCTTGATCATCGATCAAAATTCAAAATTTTATTGTCTCTATTATGACCTTGGCTTGATTGAGCTGAGTTAATTTCATCAGAAGAGTTTAACTCTATCAGTTGAATAAAATCGGCAAATTTGATTGATTAGCAGAAATACTCATGTCACTCATATATGAGTATTTTTGTCTTTATATCCAAAAACTAATTTTGAAAGTATTTTTTTTTTCCAAACACTCCAATTTTTATTTTCCAAACACTCCAAAATCGGCAGATTCTGATATTCAAAATTATTGCAAGCACTTCCATAATTTGAATCAATGGCTTAATAGATGTGATATTGTTTGATTTAATTTAGGTAAATTGGAAATGTTGTTAGGATTTCTGGCAAAACCAATTCCCCCATTCAGAACTGGTTTATTACAGTAAACTCAAGAAAAAAACAAATAATAGGATAAGTCTCTCTGACCAAATATTTTTCACCTGAGTAACAGAAATCGATGTAAAAGAACGTGACAGATATATTGCTAGTTTTATCTATAATAAAAGAGTGAGGTAGCAACAGTACCCACAAAAATATGCAAATTTGAGGTACGTTTTTTTTTTACCTTGTTTTAATCAGTTTAATGTCAGCCAAAAACCCAATGTGGTCTCACTTCTCTCTCTATGCTCAATAAATAAATAGGTGAACCAGGTGGGTTAGCCCAACTGACCACCACAAGAGACTCAATGTCTCTTGTGAGGTGGAGCTAAGGGGTTCAAACTCCTGTTCCATCAAATTACTCTCCGGGGCATATATGAGCTGATCAAGATTTGGTGGGAACTCATACTGAATAGCATCCGTATGGGTTTGATTCAAGAGAGATAAACCATTATTAGATTTGGGGGGTCGAACATAATTATTCTCTTTACCTATGAGGACTTTATCGGCGGACCATACCATAACATTGGCTAATGCGTACACATCCCACGGTTTACATTGGTGGCATCACTGAGGAGCCGGAGCTGTTATCTCAGGCATAGTCAGACGTAAGCATAGAAGCTGATTTATAAAAAAATAAAAAACCTAAATAGGTGGTAGCCAATAGCCATGTGATATTGTAGAGGATGATTGACAAAGTGATAAGAGATCCATATCTGAAATCCTCTTTGATATGCAAATGCTCACACTTTGAATCTTTGTTGGAACCAAAAATGGCACAAATATGCACGGATTCAGATTTACTAATAGAATTTTATTGTAATTCAAAAGGCGACCTCTCTCTCTAGCAATTTCCCTCTCTCTTCCCTCTAGGAATAGTAAAACCCTAATCCCCTTTTCCTTTTTTCCCTCTCCCACTACAGCCCACCCCCACTTCCCCTCCCCCTCCTTGCTGCTTGCCAGCGGCGGCCGGCGACCAGCAGAGGTCGCCGGCCAAGTCTGGCCTCCTCCCCGCGATGTTTTTCTCCTTTTGCTCGGATCCTAGCTTTGGGAGGTCTTCTGGCAGTTGGTTGTGGGCGGCGGGATGCGAGTCTTCGGAGAGTGGTGAAGTTGGGTTGCGGGTGGTAGCCTTGGGAGAGGGAGATGCCGCAGTCTCCGTTCGTGGTTGGTTTTTTTCTTCGTTGTTTTGCTTATTTTTTCCGTAGATTTGGTGTCTTTTTTTTTTTTCCTTTTTCTTTGTTGGTGTTTTGTGGTTCTCGGTTGAAGGGCGAATCTTGTAGGCGAGTCTGAAATTGATTGTCTTGCAGTGCTTGAAAGTAGCTCGTGCCCGGGGGGTGCATTTTCTTTTTTTTGTGTCTTGGTTGGTAGTCTCCTTTGGGGGAGTGCCTTAGTCTTCCAGTGCGGGTAGCATTCTAGTCTCCTCTTGGGGGAGTTTTTAGTTTTTTTTTTTTAGTGTTTAGTGTTCAGTTTTTTAGTGTTTGTTTGTAGTTTTGTTTGTTCTTGTGCTGATTACTCCTGTGGAGTGGAGTGGAGTGCGTATTCCCCTTGACATTTGGTTGTGCAAGGCGGCCTTGTGCCAGTAGGCATGTTGTAAAAATGTGTTTTAGTTGAAATATAATGCTATCGTTCTTGGTAAAAAAAAAATAGAATTTTATTGTGCGTAATTTTTATTTTTAATTATTTGCGATTTATTCTCAGTCATTTAATTATTCAATTATTAAGACTTAATTATCAAATTGGGCCCAAAATTATATATTATCTCTTGAATCGCTGGTCCACGAGGTCCAATCCATTATACCAGGCCCATGAGGCCCAAGTTCTGACTATAAATAGTCTCTTTCATCTCTTTTATATGGTACACAATCTTTCTCTACTATCTAGTCCCTCTGGATTTTGTCTATAATCCTTTTGTCAGACCCGTTCGAAAAAACTCTTAAGTCCGGACTTGTTTTTTGGAGATTTAGGTGATATGACAAATTTTAGCAGTAATTCATTTGAATTTGGATCTAACTTACTTTGATTTGTAAAATGAGTTAGATCCGTCTCATGAATTTAAATCCGTGAGACGGTCTCACAAGAGACTTATTCAAAATATAATCAAATGCACATGAGATTTATCTTGTACAAATGTCTTTTGTAAACCATGATTATGGGAGGTGAGAAAACCTTGGAACCATTTACCCAAAGACAAGCAACTTCTCCAAAAGGGCTAGGACAAATCCAGCAAATATTTCCCTAATGAAAGTGTACAACTGCCGACAACTACTAAAATAATTGCATATCTTGCCCTCTCTCAAATCATCCAAATATACAACTGTTACATTAGTAAACCATAGGCCAGCACCTGATTTTTGTGTGGAGGCCATGCACCACCCAAATCCATCGAGCAAGACAAGAAACTACCATAGTGTGTGCCCATTTTTGTTTTTGTTTTTTTTATTTTGTACTTTTAGCTTTTCTCTTTGGGTGTAGGGGTCATGTCGTGGGCTAGAAAAAAATAAACGATAAATTACAAAATCCTAACCAAAAAAATCTAGTTATCTGTAAATTACAAATACCCTTTTTAGGTTTATATTTTACTTAACATATACCACCTCCGACCTCTTGATGATGTAATTGTTGGGTAAAAAATTTAGGTAGGTGTCTGTTTAAGGAATGACTAGTGTTTGAGTGTTTGGCTTAGTCGAGGCCTGAATTCGATTCAATCTCCGCAAGACGAAAACGTCTCGTATACAAGTGCTAACGATTCCAGCGTACGTCCCTAAGATACAACGGCTATTTCTATTCTGGTTTGGCGACACTTGCAAAAACCGGAACTTCAGCGAACTATAAGTGTTTCAGACTTTTCAAGCTTTTGAATGGGAGGAAAATCAATATGCTCGAATGCAAATGACCGGTTTTTTAATCTTATGAATTTCGTGTGCTTTTCCATCTGCAGGGGTTCGAATTATATAGGCATCAGGTGCCCCGTATGGAAAGATCACGTCTTTTGGCTCGAAAAGACATGTTTTCACCGAACAGACGCATATGTTCTTTCCTTCGCATCGATGCACGACTAGGCGCACGGCCCGTGCATGTGCCCATGCTCGGATGTGAACAAATTGACAAAGTTTTGACTTGACGCACGACCTGTGCGTCTGCCCGTGCTCGGATGCGAACAAGTTCGACTTGACGCACGACCCGACTCACGGGCGCACACGGATGCGAACAAGTTCGACTTGACGCACGACCGTGCGCCCGCCCCAGCTTGAATGCGAAGCACTTCAGTTGGATCCGTTAATTAATTAATTAAAAAATTAATTAATTATTAATTTTAAAAGTTTTTGGTCCAAAAAGAATAGGGCCTTGAAGCCCAAGCCCAGACCCACGGCCCGCGACCCTCGACCCTCGACCCGGACCCAAACTCGTGTCGGGCCGAGCCGAGCCGGCCGGCGGGCGGTGACGGCGCGCGCGCATGTGTGTGCTTTGAACCAAACCCGCAAGCATGTAGGTCATCACCCCTTTAAAAACTTGGGTGCCCCCAAGGGCCCAAACCTATAAGTCCAACTTGGATATATCAAGTGAGCAAACTTTGTCTTCTTTTTCCATGTGGGATGGAGCATTTCTCCTTCCCCATATTTTCCATTTTCCATACCAATTACTTGTATTAAGTAGCTAACTTCTAGCATTAATTTCTCATTCACCCGGAATTGGTTTTGAGAAATTCCAAATGTTATTCTCATCTACTCTCTTAGTAGAATTTTTACAAATAATTTAATTCCATTTTTCACTAATGGAAACCACTTAATTATTTGGTCAAAATCGGGCCAACACCCATTTTACCAAAACAAAAATTCCAATAGTAATTCGCAAAATACAAACAAATATCAAGGGGAATAGGGAATTTTATAATTCTGAAAGATAGCTGGTATTTTTGTGATTAAATTGAAACTCAATGGTTTTTTTTAATTAAACCAAAAGTATAAACTTTCTTGTAAGATTTATTTTAATTGAATCCTACAACAGTAAAATAACGAAGCATTTGTGATACAACATTATAGATGAAATTAAACCGAAGATTTGGACCCTGGTGCGATAGGATATGTTTTCATTTTAATTTTTTTCTTTAGAGAATAGTGGTAAAAAAATTTAAGAAAAAAGATGAAATTTGAGAGTTTGATTGTATATAAAATAAATAAATAATGATTAAAGTTGATTTGATATAAAAATAGTAATAATGATTAGTTATTTTTGATAGTTAGGAATGTGGGAGTGAGTGAATAGTAGAACTTGTGGGAGGATGTGTAATAATGATTAGTTATTTTTGAAAATATGTAGATGTGATTGATAAGAGAAAAATGAAAGTGAGTGAATAATGTACCCAACCAAGTTTATTTCAAAAAAAGTGAGTGGATAGTGTATTAATTTTTTGAAAATTTTCATAAACAATTGCATGTTGGGTTAAAAAAATCTCTAGCGGAACGAAAATTGAAATTTTTTCATATCCAATCGCTGACTGATTTGTCAATTTTCCTTTGAGATTTATCCATCCCCTCCAACCACTCATCCCAAATTATTAAGGATTGTACGGATGTATTTTCAAGTCCAATTTCTAATTTTTAGTGTCTGGAAATGAATTATCAAGAGTTAATAATTTTTGTGTGAAAAATGAAAATATGTTTGGTTTATTGCCTGAGTTTTTGTTAGATATATGTTACGTTATAGGTTTTTAAGCGAATTTTTGGCACAGATTTTTGTTGTGTTTTCAAAAAAAAATTCCGTAAAAAACAAAAGCTGAATTATTTCCTTTAAAAACTTCCCTAAACAAACATAAACGAATTTTCGAGAATAATTAGAAAAAGGAAAATAGTTTTTGGAAATACAACCACACATGACATGGGTCTTTTAGTTTCCTTGAGATTTACCACCTCCCTCCAACCACTCCTCACAACTTTTTTTTTTTTTTTTTTTTAAAGTAACTACTCACAACTTACTTAAAATTGCCTTGGACTCAGATCCACGACACTATTGCCTTGGTTTCGGAGGGCTTTAACATTTTCCATAGTCATCTCGATAATAACATGATTTTGAAAATTGATATCCGTAAAGCTTTTGATACGTTGAGTTGGGGTTTCCTGCTTCATGTTCTGCATCGGTTTGGCTTCTCTGATACCTTCATTCAATGGATCAAGATTATTTTGCAGTCGTCCCGAATTTTGATTTTATTAAATGGTTCACCAGTGGGTTACTTTCCTTGCTTGAGAGGTGTTAGACAGGGTGATCCTTTGTCCCCTTTGCTTTTTTGTATTGGGGAGGAAGTTCTGAGTAAATTCCTAGAGGCAACGGTTTTCAATAATCACCTCACGCCGTTTGCGGCTCCGAGACGTATTGATTTTCCTGCTTTGGTTCTCTACGCCGATGACATTGTTATTATGTGTGGGGCTTCTTCGTCTAATGCGCATATTTTTCTTCAGATTCTCACGGTTTATGCTACTATTTCGGGATAGGCTTCAATCCTCAGAAATCGAAAGTTTTCTTCGGCAGCCGTGTTTCTACTCAGGTGCGTAGTTGCATTCAGGATATTATGGGCATTCAGTCAGGGGCCTTGCCGATGGTTTATCTAGGCGCCCCTATCTTTAAAGGTGCTCCCACACCCGATGTTTTGTAGCAGATTTTCGATAAGATTATTCTGAAGTTTAGAAGATGGAAAGGGACGACTCTTTCTCTGGATGGGAGAGTTTGCCTCGTTAATTCTGTTATTACTAGTTCCTTTGTTCATACTATAATAATCTACAAGTGACCTATCTCTTTGCTTAAGCAAATGAAGAAGGCCATGCGTAATTTTATTTGGACTGGTGATATTAATTCTAAAGGTTCTGTGGTGGTCAGTTGGGCTCGTTTTGGTATGCCCAGGACAAAAAGAGGCCTTGGGGTTAGATCTATCATTGTGGCTAATAATGTTTTTCTAACTAAACTGGGATGGAAGGTTATGACATCAGACTCAGTGGTTTTTCAGATTCTTCGTAAATGTTACTTGCTGTGTGATGATCTTATCCGTCCTACGTTCTTACCTTCTTCTATTTGGGCTGGAATTAGGCCTCGTATTAAGGACAGTCTGTCGGAGTCACGCTGGATCCTGGGACTAATTCAAAGGTATTATTTTGGATTGATAATTGGTTGGGATAACCTGGACGGTGGACGCGGCTATTGTCCAGCTTTGGGTTCTCATTGTTGAGTCTTCATCGTTAGATCAAGGTTGCATGGATAATGTTCAACGGGATCTTCTTACACTTTGAGACTTCACATTCCTGGTTGGCCAAGGAAAGCTCCGAACATTGTGCAGGTTGATTGGCAAAAACCGCTTCCCGGATGGATCAAGGTGAATACAGATGGAAGCGCTGGGAAGGCTTACGACGTCTGGGGTATTCCGGAATTGAAGAGGCTTTTTTCGAGGTGGCTTTGTGGATCGATGTGGTATTGGATATGCATTTGAGGCGGAGTTGATGGCGGTCATGTTGGCAATTCGTTATGCGTTTGTTAAGGGCTGGACTCATCTTTGGCTTGAGTCGGATTCTGCTTATGTGGTGGATCTTCTTCATAAACGATCTGCTACTGTTCCCTGGAGGCACTTGAGTAAATGCAGGTACACTCTGCACTTGATATCTCAGATGGACTTGGTGGTTTCACATATTTATCGGGAAGGCAATCGAGTGGCAGACTTTCTGAGTGAGAAATCGTAATCGGAGACATGGTGGGGCGTCCCCCCAGAGGACATTGTGCCCCTTCTCACAGAAGACTATGTTGGCCAATCGACTTACAGATTTGTTAGCTAATTCGTTCTTGTGCTTCTTTATTTCATCTTTTGGACGTTTTTTATGGGGGGTACTTTTTTCTTGTCAGGGGTTTTCCCACAAAGGTGGGTTTTACCTTGGGAGGTTTTAACGAAACCCCAACCATTTAGCTACCTGGTCGGCTTGCGATTAGTTTGCTTTTCTTCCTGGTGTTCGAGTTTCCCTATGTTTTTCATTTCGACTTTATTTTCCTTGGCTACCTGGTCGGCTTGTGATCAGGATAACTTTTTTCATTTTTAATATATTTTCAATTCATTCAAAAAAAAAACAAACTTAAAAAAAAAACATTTCCAGGACAGCTGAACACTAATCAAATTTCATGTTTGTTTTCATGGACCCTTAGGATGAGTTATGATGGAACAGGGTTAGTGGGATTCGGATAAAAACCCCATAATCATAGGACACGTACAAGTGTTTGATTGTGAGACACAACTGCTTCATATCTACTTAATTTTTGGCTCAATATGCAAACAATCTTTCTGAATCAGTATATTCTTTAGCTAGTTATAAGAAGCGCGCCTATGGACTATTAACGAGAATTTGTGGATAGAGACAACCTATGGGCCTAAGTCACGGATATTGAACATTTGAATCTTAAACATCGAAGCCCCACAAAACAACTAGGACAATACAAATGTATCGTCAAACTTTCAATAAGCTACAGACTACAGTCGACACAAACACGAGTAGCATGAAAAAAGATAAAAAAAAAAAAATTACTTAATTGAGTGAATTTTCTAAAGGACTCGTAAGTGTAAATGAGAAGCTCCAACTTTACCAAGCCATTTCGTCAAATTAATAGTATAATGCATGGGGTGATTTATTTTTGGTTCATTACAAGAAGTACCCATGAGGTTTTCCGTAAATACAAAAAAAAAAACCAATTAATTTTCAAAGTTACAAAAAGTACCATGAGTTTGTACTGTCTAACATTAGACGTTACTTGACCTTATGAAAATTGTTAACCTTATTAAAAAATTAACCTAAAAATCCAAAAATGCCCCTACAATATTGTTCATAAAATTTTCACAAATCACATAACATTAAAATCGTCTCGATAATCTTACAAATAATCCCTCTGTTTATGAAGAAGAAACAATTTCCACCATATGGTTCCACCCTAACTACAGAAAATGTCCAAAACAAACTCTAGAAGTTATTTTTTAGTCAAAATTTTCCTTTTTCCTTCAAATATTTTTTTAAAGAATTTCGTTAGGTGCATTATTGATTTTATAAAAATTATGTTGTCGCAGTCCTCGAATCTCAAGGTTATTTTTTTATAATTTTAAAATTTAGTTGGATATTTTTGTAACTACCCCAAACCCCATGGTGCTTTCTGTAATTAACTCCTTTTAAAAAAATAAAAATAAAAATGAAAAAAGGACTACTAATTACGCACCATGTGACATAATAACACTTGGGTCATAACGAGTTCTCCACCAGCGAACAAGTACTATCAAAAGAGTAATTCCAGGAGAAGACCAAATTATAACTTTCCTCTAGTCTGAATGAAATAAAACTTTACCAACTTAATTATAGTAGAAAGAGCTAAAACCAAATCCAAGTTTGACCATGTAATAATTAAAGAAAAATAAAAAGGTCACAGGGAAATATAGGACATTCTCAAAATTCACACGGTGCAGCAAATGTTTTTTATTCAGCAGAAGTTAGCATCAGAGGTTGAGGCCACTTTTCTTCTGACAAGTCCTTTAAAGAAATCAAAACTGTAGCCACATGGAGTAAACTCACATCAATCCAGCAAGAATTACTTTCAAATGGATACAACATTTAATGATAAAAACCACATGGGACATGGATGCCATATACATAGGGGTGGCAATCTCTGACACGACACGAAAACACGACCTGAACCTAACACGATATAAGTGGGTTAGGGTTGACCCATTTATTATTCGGATCATAATCGTGTCAGACCCATTTAACCCAAATAATAAATGGGTCAGTTTCGGGTTGACCTGAAATGACCCACTAAACCCGTTTAACCCGTTTAAATAAGAAAATTCAGTATTATTTTTAATATTTTTAAATATTCTATATATAAATAACCCAAAATTCTCATTTTATCAATATAAATAAAAGATCTATTCAAGGTTAAAAAATATACAGGTCATTTCGGGTCGTGTTTGGGTTACCCGTGTAATAAACAGGTCGTGTTCGGGTTGACCCATTTGACCCGAATAATTAAACGGGTCGTGTTCGGGTTGGGCAAATTTGTGTAATTATCATGTCTCAACACGACCCGCGAACCCGAACGCGACTCGAATTGGCACCCCTACATATACACTTGCGGCACTTGCATGTAATGACATTAAACTATTATGCATAATCATACACAATGTACTCTTCCTTTCTCTTTCTCTTTCTCTCTCTCTCTTTTTTTTTTTTTTTTTTGATAATCTAGGTTTTAGGCGCGCGCAAGAGGCCAAATCCCAATTAAATTGTGCCCATGCATCTGGTGGGGTCCGAACCAACCAAACGGTGCCCAATGACTTAGCCAGGCCGCGAGAATGAACTGAACCGACACACGAAAATAGGGTGAGCCAGATAGAAAACTAAAAAAAACACATAAATTATAACTTAAAAAAAATCTTAATGAAATTAGGGAAAACATAAAAAGTGGAGGGAGGGGGCTAGTATGTCCCCCAGTTCCACCATTGACAATGCCTACCAAACGATGTCCATGCATCCTGTGGGATTTGAACCCAACAAAACGGTGCCCATGTGTCCAACAGGATTCGCCTTGACCCTTCTAAACTCTTATCTTGGATGGTCAGATTGTTGATATTTTGTCCTTCGAAAAATCGCATCCATAAATCAAGATAAATCAAAATATATTAAATGTTAGTCTGAAGGTCTCAGCAAAAATAAAAGTTAGAAAGATCTTCTACTCATAAGACCAATGTTCTAACCAGCTGACCAAAGCCTTTTAGCAAATATTTTTGTTTTGAGTTAAATTTATTGGTTGTGACCGTCAGTGAAATTGAAATTAATATTGGTGGACGCATTGTCAAACAATGTGTCCTTATGAGAAAATACCAAGTATTGTGCTCATTGCGAACATGTTGGACATACATAGGATGATTGCTACATCAAGGGCAATAAGCCTGCCCCCCATACTTCAAAAGGGTCAGGAATAATGGCGGAGGCAGGACATAGTAATGGGGTTAGACAATATACTAAAGTTGGGTAGGCCCGATAGAAAACCCAAGAAAAATCATATAAATTCTAACTATTTTTTTTAAAAAAAAATTCTTACTAATATATATTTTTTTAAAAGAAGGGCGGTTAGGGACTGTTGAACTTTGCCCTTGGTCATAAACTTAGAAATTATGGGAATTCATGGGAGGGAGGGAGGAAGATGAGATTTGAATTTGAATTTGAGTCTGCTCACAGTTAGACTGTTGAACTTTGCCCGAGATTTTTTTTTTCTTTTTTTGCTTTATTAGAAAATATATGAATAGTTAGAAGCATATGGATTAGTCTATGAAAGATCACAAGCAGTCTTATTTGTTTCAGCTTTCATATCTTGAAAGTATTTGCTCATTTTGCATCACCAAAATTGTGTAACTTCAATTAATAGCTGCAAAGGACCCCTGCATATGTACAATTTTTAAAAGCTGGCAGCCACTTGCATTACTTAAATAGGAAACAATGGCAACAAGCAGAAAAGATCAAATTCAGATCACTTATCTTCTCCGTACAAATCTTTAATGCTAAATGAGACAGGAATAGGACATTAGCATGAATGTAAAAAAATGAATTGAACATCATATAGGAATATCACAGACCTAATAAGTCCTATAAATCACATTCCAGAAAATTATTGGCGTCCCTAGCTTGCTCTAATAATAATGGAAATTAATTAACCTCGTCGCAGAACAATGTGAAAAAATAAGACCAAAAACCCAGTACTCAGATAAGCAATAAAGAGAATCACAAGCAAATAACCTCCGATCAATGAAATTTGAATAAAACATTCCACTACAATTTTTCCAACCCATTAAAAGTAATGTCATTTCAGGATTGGCAAAAGGATAATATTTCTATAAAAGTGCTAAGCCAAAAGTCACATTTATATGCATAGTCCCCCCCTTTTTTTTGGTCTCTGTACAAATGAATTTGGCATACGATATTGATAAGAAACTGGCCAATTTCTTTTACCAAAAAGTCGCTCATATAGAATAATTTCAGCATTGACTGCATCCAAAACTCTTCCCCATAGTTGAAGATTCACCCTGCTCAAGGTTACTTAAGAAGTGTTAGCAAACACTTAAAAAAAACAAGTGATTCTCACCTTTCAGCTGGAAAAAAAAATCACATTTTAGTATATGAAAATGCCAACTTTTACTTCTAATTTTACTTCATTTAACCAGAATTGAAAAGTAATGGGACGAGTGTTTTAGATTTCTGATTCCGCTTCTGGTTTGACTTTTACACAAATAAAAAACTTTTACAACTTTTCAACTAGACACTCTCTTAACTTAAGTCTTAATTTATCAATTTTCCGCTTCAATTTGCAAACATTACCAACTTCTAATTCTCAACTACTTGCCGCATCCTCGGCAATAAATCACTTCCTCCAAAAGCAAAAGTGTTTGCAAACACTCCCTTAATATCATATGCTACACTGAATGCATACCAAATCACCAAAGGATTACAAAATAGTACAAAACACAACAATACAGGAATAAATTAATAGATCATATGTTAGTGTCTCGTTCCAAGTTTGCTAGCTGTTCTTGGAGCTGAAAACAAAGGGTTGACATTTTACAAAGTAACTTCCGTAGTAGATCTCTTGAGATCGATGATGAGTCGGGTCGTACTACGAATCTCGGGTCCTTTACCAAATTCTGAAGTTGAGAACATAACATCAATGCCATTTCATCCTCTTCACCTAATTCAGCAATAAGTCCAAACAAATCACAGCTTTGCTCAATAGTGCAAGGTACTTCATGTGGAACAGGAGGTACAAGAAAAGGGTGCTGTAGTAATTCAGGAATCCTCCATCTTTCATTCCTGTCCCAAGCAAGACATTTCTTCATAAGATCCATAAGCCAGGGGTTGGTCAATGGTTCATATGTGATCTCATGATTTGGATCGGTTATGACTTTGAATTTTGCCCAAAAGGTTTTGTATTCGGAGAATGGTGTTCGCCCGTAAACCATTTGGTATAGGATGCAACCAAGGGACCAGATGTCCGAGGGACGACCACATTTTATTACGTTTCCATTTGTGTCCATTTCATTACACATGAATGCTTCGGGAGACATGTAACTTAGTGTGCCAACCTGCAATTTTTATGTGATCTTAGAATAAGAGAAGCGTGCACACGCTCATACATATACGCTACATGAAAAACCAATTTACGTACATAAAAATATGTAGGTAAATATTAAAATAATTGTAAAGTATAGATAAAATCATTGTATGTAAATATTTACCAACAAAATCTAAAACGGTTGGTAAATGGCTAAAATATTACTTCCCGTAAATTTAAAATTGTTGGTGATTTGTTAGTCATTGGTTGGTATAGTTTGGGGGAAAACAATATTTTTTATTTCGTTGGTTATTGTAGGTAAATGTAAAATTTAGTGACAATCATTTTTGTCTGTAAATTATGTCGGTAAAATTGGAATTTTTTTGTAGTGATATATGCGTAAACGGATGTGTTTATTTATATAAATTTTAGCTTAATTGCAAAATTGGTCCCAAATGGGTATTTCAATATTTCATTTATTCCTACAATACCCTTATCAATTATAGCCAAAATATCCAAAATATCTATAATCGTTAAATGTTAAATAACTGCAATTGCTATTTTAACTAAAGGGTAAATTCGTCAAGGATCGAAGCTACCACATCAAGAAGTTACAGGACTAAGATTGCAAACCCCTAAGAGTTATATGGCTAAAACTGCAATTAGGTCTAAATTTTAATTAAGGATAATTATAAAAACTATTCCTGGTATTTAGACTAATTACAAAAAAAAAAATTAAGTCATATTTCAATATTATAAATACCCGTTAAGGTGTTACAAATAGGGGTGTGCACGGAACGGGACGGTTCGGAGATTTAGAAATCTCCAGAACCGTCCCGAAATTTGAAGATTCTAAAAATAAATCTCCAGAACCGAACCATAAAAAAAAATCTCCGTCCAGAACCATACCGAAAGTTCGGGACGGATATTCGATTCTAATTGGACGGTACGGTTCTGGGCGGAGATTGGTCATAAATAAAACATACAAATTTAGAAAAAAAAAAGGAAAATCAATATAAAAATCCCCAAACAGATATACTTCCAGTCTCTTTTTAGTGTAGTTTCAAAATAAATACTAAAACCATAATAGGTAATACAATCCTAAATTTCAAACTTAATAAACTCTATAATACGAGAATATTCTAATATCTTGGGCAATTGTCCTTCTATTGACTTGGAACAAATATAATTAACTAATAATTTTGATAAATTAATATGTAACAAAAATTTGTATAAATTTACAATCTCAATATCTCCTAATTTATTGTTGTTTCGTTAAAAAAAAATATCTCCTAATTAACAACTTAACATAATCAATAAATTATATTGAGCAAATTGTGGGAAATACCCACTTGGGATAGGACAAAGACTTTTCTGACATGTGAGATAAAAAACTAAGTTTTCTGCCCACTTTTGTGGTTCTTTTACCCAAATACCCTTACACTTTAAATGCAAAAGTAGGTGGGGTCCAATTTCTTTAATTGTTCTCTCTCTACTCCAATTTTGGATTTTATAAAAATCTGACTTTTTGGTAAAAGTTTTCGAAAGCCTTCAACAATTTTCATTTTTAATTCCATTTTTCATATTTTTGAACAATTTTTGAGATTTTTGAACAAATTTCCATATTTTTAAATAATGGGAAATGTTTAAAAAAAGTGTAGTTTTTTTTATTTTCATATTTATTTTTTTGTAAATTTTTTATTTTAAAATAACTTCGATCCTTTTTTCGTTTTTAAAATAAATTATCGTGGGTTTTTATATTCTAATCTTTAGATTTTAAAATAATTTTGCGGGTTTTTTAACGTTTTTTCATAAATTACAAATACTTTTAAATTTTATTAAAATAATTTTTAAAATTAATAGACAATTTTTCAAACAATTGGGGGGTGGCACGATACATATGTATATGAACGATATATATATAATTACATGCACAATTTCCTCGATATACGCATATGCACGATATATATATATATAATTACATGCACAATTTGCTCGATATATACGCATATGCACGATATATAATTACATGCACAATTTGCTCGATATATATGCATATGCACGATATATATATAACTGCATGCATGCATATGCACGATATGCGCTATGCTATTTTTTGCATGCACGATATTGCATGCATCATGCATTGTAGGCAATGACACGATATATTGCATGAATTGTAGGCACGATATTTACATGCATTGTAGGCACGATATTGATTTTTGCATGCACGATATTGCATGAATGCATATAATTGCACGATATTGCATGCATCATGCATGCATATGCACGATATGGACATGATATGACACGATACATATGGTGTGTGTATTTGGGGGGAGTGTACACGGTTTTCAAGGAAAACAATAATTGCATCAGTTTTAAAATTCAAAATACTCAAATTAAAGGAGGGACAGTTTGGTCAAATTCGGTAAAAAAATAGTTTTTTTAAGTTGGTGGGTAGAAAAGAATACTCCCCCAACTTTAAAAACTGATGTAATTATTGTTTCCTTGAAAACCGTGCACACTCCCTCCAAATATACACACCATACGTATCGTGTCCAAATCGTGTCATATCATGTCCATATCGTGCATGCAATTATACTGTGCATATGCATGCATGCAATATCGTGCATGCAAAAATCAATATCGTGCATGCAGTATGCATATCGTGCCTACAATGCATGCAATATATCGTGCCTACAATGCATGCAATATATGCATGCAATATATTGTGCCTACAACGCATGCAATATATTCATGCAAATATCAATATTGTGCCTACAATGCATGCAATATATCGTGCCATTGCCTACAATGCATGCAAATATCAATATCGTGCCTACATGCAATATGCATATGATGCCTGCAATATATGCATGCAAATATCAATATCGTGCCTATATCCAAAATGCATATGATGCCTGCAATATATGCATGCAAATATCAATATCGTGCCTACATGCAATATATGCATGCAAAAAATAGCATAGCCCATATCGTGCACATGCATGCATGCAGTTATATATATATAAATATATATATATATCGTTCATATGCATATATATCGAGCAAATTGTGCATGTAATTATATATATATCGTGCATATACATATGTATCATGTCATATCGTGCTCATATCGTGCCACCCCCCAATTGTTTGAAAAATCTGAAAAATTATCTATTAATTTTGAAAATTATTTTAATAAAATTTAAATGTATTTGCAATTTATTAAAAAACGTTAAAAAACCCACAAAATTATTTTAAAATCTAAAGATTAAAATATAAAAACCCACGATTATCTATTTTAAAAACGAAAAAAGAATCAAAGTTTTTTTTTAAAAAAAATTTACAAAACTTTAAATATGAAAATAAAAAAATACACTTTTTTAGACATTTCCCATTATTTAAAAATATTGAAATTTGTTTAAAAATCTCAAAATTGTTTAAAAATATGAAAAATTGATTAAAAAATGAAAATTGTTGAAGGCTTTCGAAATTTTTTACGAAAAAGTCAGATTTTTGTAAAATCCAAAAAGGGAGTAGAGAGAGAACAAATAAAGAAATAGGACCCCACCTACTTTTGCATTTAAATTGTAAGGGTATTTGGGTAAAAGAACCACAAAAGTGGGCAGAAAACTTAGTTTTGTATCTCACATGTCAGAAAAGTCTTTGTCCTATCCCAAGTGGGTATTTCCCACAATTTTCTCTTATTAATATTAAGGTTTTTTAAAATTCATAATAGTTGTAGTATTATGTTTTTGAAAAAATATGTTTGATATTCAATTTAATTTCAAATAATTTGTAGTTAATTCAATATCAAAATATAAATAAAATATAAATAATGTATATGTATTTATATAAAATCTTTCAAATTGGTTCTAGCTTCAAGTCCTCGGTTCGGAGTGGTTTGGTATGGATATGTATGGTTTTCGGTACGGGTATTTAAAAAATCTCCAGAACCGTACCAGAAATTTTTTTCGAGACAATCCTCGGTTCGGAGTGGTTTGGTATGGATAGGTATGGTAATTTTTGCAATTATCCCTTCTAATTATCAACAACATTGTAGATTATCCCGATTCCAAACCTTGCAAGATCATTCTACGGTCAAAAATTATGCATAAGGGTGTGGATGGATGGCAGATTTGTTTTGCAAAATTTTCCTTAAATTATTTTTTTTCCTCTTAACATGCAATTGCTTGTAAAAGGTTTCAAAATATTATACTATTCACTCATTGTCACTTTCTAATGATCAATCATATCAAATTATTATTTTAAAATAAAAACATCACTATCGACTATCATCATTACACAATTATATAACAATTACACTATTCACATTATCTTATTTTTCAAACCACCAATCACATCCAATCATTATTTTACTAAAGAATTATCGCATCAGCTATCATCGTCACATTTTCTCTTTATATTCAATCACACTCAAAATTTATTCCATTTTTTCCTGTTGGTATTTGATTTGATAAGAGAATTAATTTAGAAAAATAATTAATATTTTAGGAATGCAAGAAAGTGATTTGGAGATTTTGTAAATATTTGGAAAATATTATTGTATTGATTAGTTGAAGTCTTTCCACTTGTTCATTACATTAGTGCCTTGCATGCCTATTTATAGAGGCATTATGTCGGTTTAGCTAATTACTAGAACATGCTAATTACTAGAATCTACTACATAGTGGTAGATATTATCTATTTAATATTATTGATATTCTAGATGATACCTAATTAAGAAAAGTTCCTCTGTTGTTGCATTTTTACTACAGCTATCGCCGTATTTTTATTTTTATTGTCATATATTGTGCATGAGTCTCCTTTAAAAACTAATTCATATCCTTTCTCCATCATTTGACCCACACTTAAGAGATTAGTGTCAAGTTTAGGAACTAGCAGTACATCTTGTATGAGACGCGTACCTCTTTTAGTGTTTGCTGACAATTGTACCTTTTCCTTCAACTTCCACCAGTTCTCCATTTACCGAGCGACTTGGGACTTGATTGACCTGTCAATCTCTTTAAAGTTCTTCTCATTTCGGTCGTGTATGTTGGTTGCTGCGACATTAATACTGCCATGTACCATGTGTCGTTCTTCACCTCACCGACGTGACATGGCATGCATAGAATAGATTGTCTTCTTTTTCATTTTCTTCTGAAAAATTAGCTTGATGTTTTTTTATGGAGCGACAGTCTTTCTCGAGATGACCAATTCTTCCACAACTTTCACATTTTGGTTTATCTCGGTGCCAACAATCTTTTTCATGATGGTTGGTCTTTTTGCAAATACCACATGGAGGATGTTTGGATTTTCTTTGATTGTAATAATTATTATTATTTCCACCATTATTTTTGTTTTTATTATATTCTCCATTTCTTCTCCCCCCATTTCTAGAATTCTGAGACCGCGTATTAATTTTTGACTGAAATGCATTTTCAACAAATTCATTTTCTCGCATATTCAGTCTTTTCTCATAGGCTTCAAGTGAGCCTATTAATTCTGTTACCGACAAATTTTCTATATCTTTAGTTTCTTCCGTTGTTGTAACAATAGGATCATATTTAGCCGGAAGAGTGATTAATATTTTTTCAACTACTCTTTTGTCGGTAATATTTTCGCCATAGGCTTTTAATTGATTAACTACTTCTCGTAATCGAGTGTAGTAATCTTTTATGGTCTCAGATTCCTTCATTTTCATATTTTCCAAATCTCTTCTTAGAGTTTGTAGTTTGAGATGTCGTACTTATCACTTCCCTTGATATTCCTCTTTTAGAGTATCCCAAGCCTCCTTTGATGTTTTAGCTCCACTGATTCTCGAAAATAGTGATTCCGCCATAGCCATCTGTAGCGTATAAAGAGCCAAGTTGTCCTTCTCCACATTTTTGTCTAATTTTTCCTTTTCCTCCTTAGACAAAGCAGATGTATTTTCAGGAATCGTATATCCCTTGTCAATGATATCCCATAGACTTTGGGACATAAAATATGTCCTCATTTTGATAGCCCAATAATTATAATTTTCTCCTGAAAAAATAGGGATTGAGATTTGGTAGTTGTTTTGTAGAGTTGACATAATAGGGTTTTTTTTTTAAAAATGATGTTTGGATAATTTTAGTAAATGTGAGGGGATAGTTTAATGGAAGCTAGTTTCGCCCAGTTAATAATCCAACCGGGCTCTGATACCACTGTTGGTATTTGATTTGATAAGAGAATTAATTTACAAAAATAATTAATATTTTAGGAATGCAAGAAAGTGATTTGGAGATTTTGTAAATATTTGGAAAATATTATTGTATTGATTAGTTGAAGCCTTTCCACTTGTTCATTACATTAGTGCCTTGCATGCCTATTTATAGAGGCATTATGTCGGTTTAGCTAATTACTAGAATCTACTACATAGTGGTAGATATTATCTATTTAATATTATTGATATTCTAGATGATACCTAATTAAGAAAAGTCTAGAAATGGGTAGCAATATTTTAACATTTCCAAATAATTTTTTTTATACTATTCTCTACAAAAAAACGACCTAAACAGACTTGGAAAATAACTAATAAAAAAAACATGTTATATCTAAAAATAAATGAAAATATGGCTTTTGACCGCAAACGATAGTGTGATATGATCTATATAGCCGACCCACATAGTGGGATAGGACTTAGTTTGTTGTTGTTGTTGTTTATTCTCTACAAAAATAGAGAGGAGCGGAACGAAAAGCCAGCCATCCACAACCTAAGATGCTCCAACTTTTTATGTGAGAGAATAGGATAGCGTGATGAACGAATTATATTAAGAGTGGCGCTATTGACATCCCCTTTTCCATTAAACATACCCACCTTCTAAATACACCACCCCCATTTTTTAAAATATGGCCCAATTGTTAAATGCACCTCCGCTTATTTCCAATTTTACCCTTTTCCTATTTTTCCTCCCAAATACACCCAAAATGATAAACCCAAGGCACGGTGGCGGCGACGGAATAAATTCCGCCAATCTTCTTTGTTCCGGCAACGAAAAAAGATGTAATATCTTTTGGATTACACATTTTTATTTTATTTTAAATTTAAATTTAGTATCTTACTTTAATTTCGCACTTATAGTTGGATTAGTTTGGGTAATTGTTGGATATAAGTATTGAGTAATTGTATTTGGTTTGAATTCTAGAGTTACATGACTTTTTTTTCCTGGTTTTTTTCTGAATTTGGGGAAGAATACGATGGATGACACGATGGTATACTCGATCGTGCCATAAGGCACGATCAAAAAGTAACTACGATCGTGCCATCGTGCCAAGTGGCACGATCGAAAAGTAATTACGATCGTGCCATCGTGCCACTTGGCACGATGGCACGAGAAAAGTTTTAACTGTACTGCGATGGTGACAAGTATCGCACTTTTGTTATTCAACAGTAAATTTTCAACTGCACACTTTTAAGTTGCAAATTAAGGATATACTTATATTATTCGACAAAATTAATTTTTTGTTGTTCATATTTGCAACAATGTGAGTGTTTGAAAATCTAGGGTTTACAAAAAATAAATTCAGCTTTTTACAAGAATGTGGGTGTGTGTGAGGAAGATGAAGTGTCATCATCAACTGCACCTTATCCCACTATGTGGGGTTGGTGGTGTGAAGTTTATAGTGTCAATTAATTGTCCAAAATTAGTTAACACTACAAATTCACACAAAAAGCAAAGTGGCAAAATTTTACGTCGGATGCCCTTCCTGACGCAACCTTCATACGAAGGAGAAATGAGATGAAATTCCAAAAACCATCATCATCATAAGTTTTTCCACTTGCATGGAAAATACGACGAGACAGCGATGAGTTGAGATAGTTGCTCTAGTCATGTCCCATTACATGATTGATATTATAAAATCAATATGTACATCATGGAAGATGAAGTGTATTAGAACTTATTTATTTAAGGGTATCATAGTCTTTTTAACTAATGACATTTTTGAAATTATATGAAGGTGGGTGTGATTAACAATTTTGGGGGTGTCAATAGCGCCATCCTTATATTAAATTATTTGACAAGAAAGAACTACTCATTGGAAGTAACTGTTAAAAAAACAAAGGAAAAAAAAAACCTGCGAATCACGTTGAATGTTGGTTGTATCACTCATTAAAGCCTTGGCGATTCCAAAATCAATCAGCTTCAATGAACCTCTCACCAGAAGAAAATTAGCTGGCTTCAGATCAGAGTGCACAATACGTTCCTCGTGTATGGTGTTTACTGCTAACAGTATTTGCTGCAACATATTTTGCAAAGATAGATATCAAAGTTCTTGATGATGCACAAAATAAGTTACCTTGCCACATGATTTGGCAATGATTAGTTTCTTGAGAAACTATAGAAGTTAAAAAATGAAGTAAAATGAAGAAATGGGTTTAACGAAGGACCTGCCAATAAAATCGGAGCCAGTTCTCATCTATGATTGCATTAGAACCTTCCAGTTGCTTCCATTTCTGAGACAGCATGTGTGCCAAATCAATTTCTCCATATTCAAGTACCATGTATATATAACCATCATCCTTGATCCTGTAATCCTTATTACTCACGGAACCATTCATCACTTCCTGAAGCAAAATCTTATCTGTCACCTAAGCAGGAAATTAAGTATTAGTTGCAATGATTTTCCCAGAAAAATTGAATCATAAAAACTCAAAGCAATTGAAAAAGAAGTTCCAATCTTTTATTCTTATCACACCCATTTTACTTAATATACAGGGATCAAAATTGTCAACCTAGTAGTATGGGTGGTCAAATGGAACCGAAACTGGGTTCCAAACCGGAACCGAAACCATGTAGGCTGGTTCCGGTTCCTTTGTCTAAAAAACCGTGGAACCGGCGGTTTAACTGTCTGTGGAACCGTGTGGAACCGGTAGTTTTCAAGGTTAAACTAACGATTTTTTTTGGGGTAAAAAACTTAATTGAATATTAAGTCCAAGTTTTTTTCTTTCTTTTTACGGATTTTTTTTTTAACTGAAATTGATAAACCATTTTAAAAAAATCAAAAATTAAACAAACAGTTCTTGTTCGGAACCATGGAGGAACCATGTTCCAAACCAGAACCGTCGGTTTCAGTTTTGGAACAGAAACCGTGAAGCAACGGTTCCGATTCTGGTTTCTCCAAAATGAGGCACCGAAACCGGCAGTTCCAGAACCATGACCACCCCTACCTAGTAGCCATAATTCAAATGTGTGCCTGCAATTCTGCCAAAATCTTTCTAAATTTTAAAAGCCTCAGCCTTTCAACTATCAAAATATCCTAAAATTCTAGTTTGTCATTTAAGTAATATGTGAATTGCACGCAATAGCTTAAACAATCAATTTCAAGCCGGCTTTTAGAAAAGATTTTCTCTTAAATTATGCACGATTTAAAAATTGACATTGCTTCAAAATCTTCATGGCGAGTTACAAAGGTGGGTAAAAGAAAAAACTAGAAAAAAAAGTACTTTTGCATAATAACTAAAGGGGGAAAATAATTTCATTGGTCGCGTAACTTGGATTATCTTGAGATTTAGTCCTTTAAATTTTAGTCCAATATCTTTTCAAAATTTGGACATTTAGTCATATTTTGACCGAAATTGTGTAATTTTATCGAAAATAACTAACTATGACCGGTCTAGCGCAAACATGTCAAAACAATTGGGAATTTGGTGATTTGGCGCAAAAATTACCACCAAAATATTTGTATCAATATTTGGTGATTTGACTTGTCATTTTTTTGCGCCAAATCACCAAAATACCTAAATCTTTTAGACACATAAGGACTTATCGGTTGCAGTGAGTAGTTACGGTAAAATTACACAAATCTGGTCAAAATCAGACTAAATTTCCAAATTTTTTAAAAACACTTGACCAAAATTTAAAGGTGACTACAGAGGACTAAATCTCCCACTAGCCCAAGTTACGACCAAAAAAAACTATTTTCCTTAACTGAAGGAAACTGCTAAACTGCACATAAGCATAATCCAAGTTCGTAGAAGCATCCGCTAAAGCATGTACCTCATAATCAACGAGCTGAATAATGTTACTCTTCCCCCTCAATGTGTTCAAGTATTTCATTTCTTGACAGAATCCATATGCCGTGGCATAGTCACGGCCTTTAAGTTTTATTTTCTTCAAAGCATATATTTTGCAATCTGATGATATGACTTTGTGGACCTCGCTACTCCCTCCACTTCCTATCTTGCCAAGCCTTTGATAAAGCTTTCCGTTAACTTTGAAAAACAAGTCAGGATCATAGCCTTTTTTACGAGACACTGATTCTCCTTTGCCACTCGCACCTCTTTCTAGTTTCTCCGACTTGGAATTTTCCATCCTGGCATCTGACATTGATATTTTTGATGATGGAGGCTGAGATTTCGAATTGATAGCATTTCTCTTGGCTGAATTGTCTCCTTCAGTTTTTCCAGCAGGCTCTGTACTCAAATTAGCATTATTCATTTGTGTTTGTGAGGAATAAGATGTTGAACTAATCATAGGAGCAGCAGTTGAGTCTATTAGAGTTGACGTAACACAAGACGACCCAACAACTGAAGATTGAGTCATGGCATTACTCAAATCATTCTGCAAAAAGTTTCCGAGCTGGTGCAGCTGATCCTGGATAGGCATTGTTTTTCCAGCTGTCACAGAAGACATCCCACCCTCGGACCTCAAGCTATTATCCATTTCAATTCTCTGAATATTATGATGCTGCCAGTCTTGACTGACAGCAGCTGAAGTATCTAAGTGATTGTGCGCATCCCATTCCATTTCTGTTAATGCAAGTGAATCCAGATGAGGCATCAAGTCATCTGTTTCAGTTGCCAGTTGGTCATATACCCTTGTAGACAATTTGCAGTATCTGCTATAAAATGCAAACTACTTAACCCATAGTTTCCACCACACCTACTTAACATCCGTATTACAATATTGTGTGTAACCACTTTTTTTTAATCATAAACAGGTAAAGATTATGATGACGTCTCATGATATTTTCTATGCAGGTGGAAAAGACTATTATGATGACCGTTTTGGATTTCATCTCATTTTTTTTCGTATGAAGGTTGCTATAGGAAGGGCACCCGGTATAAAACTTTGCAACTTTGCTTATTGCATGAATTTATATATGTTAACTAATTTTAGACAATTAATTGACACTATAAACTTCATGCCACCAACCCCAACATAGTTGGGATAACCGGATAAAGATGCAATTGATGATGATGATGATGATCCTAAACAGGTAACAAGCTGCTGATCCATTTGAACAGGTCTTGGAAAAACAACTTACCACAAGATTTGGCATTCTTCTCGGTGGCAAAATGAACCTTCTTTTGAACTTCGGCCAGAACATTCCCAGTTTCCACAGCAACTGTATCATTGCTTCCAGACCGTGCAGGTTGATCTCTCTGAGCATTAGATGGCTTTATATTTTGTTGAAGTGTATTTACAGTTGAACCCCATTCTGAGGGTGGCGTTATTGATGCATCCTCCTGATTCTGTCCAGTCATTGTTTCCACGTTCTTGGACTGTGAAATGGAGACCCTCGGTCTGTGACTCTGTGGCACATCCTCTTTGTTGATTTTGGCATCAAATGTTAAATAAGGTTGTAAATTTGAGTCCTTTGTAGCTTCTGGTTGGCGAACCGCAAATCTCCTTGGTCTAATACCATTTGACTGCATTATACCTAAATGTTCCTCAGCAAATATGCAATAAATATTTAGGAAAACCATTTCAATAAACAGGTTGACAGGTACAAAATTGAAATCCTATTAGCAACAATGCCTCAAAGGACTGATATAAAAACAATGCCAAAATCTTGAAATACCCTTAAGCAAGCAGCATTTGGGCTTCAATGTTAAAATTATATAATAGAAATGGGCTTTGTATGCAAAAACAAAACTATAATGGCAAATTTAAAAACCAAAATCAAAATAAGATGGAAAGTCTTCGAGACATTCTTAATAACAAAAACATGAGACTAAGAAGGATGCCTGCGTTACTTTCACATCATAGACAAGAAATGTTAACCACAACATATGAATGCCGTAACCTAAAATGGGCTGCAACTAACTTACAAACAAAACACTTCAACACTTTCACCATTTTCAGTCAAATGCATAATAAACAAAAACCCAACCCTACATTAGAGTACTGCATTTGAATCAACAACGAGCAGTCCGGCTAACTTCCACCACTCAATGTGGCTTCGAATTAACACACACAAAAAAAGAGGAAAAACGAACCAAGGGGACGGTGTCGTTTGAAGGCGGCTTGAACGTGCCGGACCAAATCCGGAGGTGAAGAGGATGAAGACGATGTCGTTGAGTTGTAGGTGGATGTGGCGTTGAACGAATGGCTGAAGTTGGTCGAGTCGGGGTTGATGTTGATCGGGCGGCTCAGATTGGTCTTCGAGGATTTCGCTTCTGCTGGAGGCGGCGGAAGGTCGTCAGGCTCCGTTTCCATGAATTAATCTCAGATTCATGATCTCCAGTTTCCACTTTCCTGTACAGATTGAAAGCGAGAATTGAGTGTTGATTGAGGTTTTGAAACGAGTGTTGGCGCTCTGCGTTTTCCGCTTGTTTATTTTTGGGGAAATTTGTAAAAATGCCCTATTTTCACAAAATTTTTGGAAAAATGCCACATAACCTAAATCTTTTATAAACTCTCACCCCTGTGAAATGTCCAACATACCCCTTCAAAATGAAAAGGACTCAAACCCATTTTTTCCTCCGATTCTCACGTTCTCTGGCAAAAAAAAATGGTTCTCTCTTTGCCTCCTGGTATCCCTCCGACTTCAGTGCTCGAACTTTTTTTCCCATTTTCCGGCCTCCCTCGACGACCCGACGGCGAGCATCCTTTTAGTTCTGGCATCTCTTTGTTCTCTCTAGGTGTCCCTTTGTTACGCACCAAGTGAAGTTGACGGTATTCTCCTCTTCCGATAAAGCTTCCGACATAGATCGGTGCATCATTTTTCTTTTTTCGGCTTTCATTATCAAATATTATTTTCGGTAAGTTCAATTTTGGCTCTGTTGTTCTATAATCTTAGGATTTTCTAGGTTTTCGCTTGCATTTGTGTATGAAATTTTATTTTTAATATTTTTTCAAAAAAATGTGTTGTTTTATATTTTCAACTTTCTGCTTTCCTGGTTATGTATGCATTGAATTTTATTTTTGCTCGGATTTTGGGCATTCATGTGTTTAGGATTGATGGGTTTTGGACAAATTTATCTTTATTTTGCCCTTTTTTTTCGAAAAATGTGTTTGGGTTATTTTGATATGCTATGAAAACATCCTATTATTTGTTTGATTTTTATTCTTATGATGTTTTTTTAATTTTCATTGATATTTTTTGTTGTTTTTATTTTTATTTTTTGCGTTCCTGAAAATTTGTGAAATATGTTCTTTTAGTTTCTGACAGTATGTTTTTAATGCAATTTTGACTATGTTCTCGACTACATTCCGACCATGTTGCCGACTATTATATGTACTATTTGATTACCGACTATTTTTCGACTGTATTTCGACTATTATTTCGACCTTATATTTTGTTGTCTTGGTGTAAAATAGGGACAGGAAACCACCCGTGGATGTCAATGCTGATTGGAAGATTTCTAGAATAGAGCACCCACCACATCAAATAAATGGTAGTGATTGTGGAGTGATGGACATTAAGTTCATGGAGTCATTGGCAGCGGGGAGAAGTGTAGTTGTAATAGATCTTGGAATGTGCATCAAATTTAGATTTAGATTTTGCTCTGAGCTTTTTACTGAAGACATTGTTATTTATTAGTATGTTGTATGTGATTAGAACTTTGTTATATTAGTAATTAAGCAAATATTATATGTATGTGAACTTTATTAGAATAGTAATTATGTTAATATTATATGTATGTGAACTTTATTAAACTTTTTCACAGCACACAATTGCATAAGAAAAAATAGACACTCAAAAACAAAGCAATATCTGTACAACACAATTAACTTTACATTGGTAGGTCAATAACTGTACATCATCTTCATCCATTACATGATAAAGTGACAATGAATCTTTACATTGGTAGGTCAGCCAACTTTTGTCATCTCAATGTCAAAATCACCCGACCCACTCTTGTGACCAGATATGCCTTTTCTAATAATTGTGAAAACTTCATATCCGTTGGGACAACAACGTGTTTTGTTTGATTCCCACTGAAAGACCAACAACGATAATTTGAATCGAACTCCCAAGCACCATCCCAAATAATTAGTATTGAGCATGAACCAAAATCTGAAACAATGCAGTAACCAATTAAAATCACAAATTCACAAATAATACGACCACACGCCCGACTACAAAACGACCGACATACCGACTGCTTTGACATACATACCACAATTGAAATTGTTTATAAAACGGCCACATACCGACCACAAAACCAACTTCCTGCTATACAGGATAATATTTTTTCAACAAATCACCATAATTCTACAAATTCATCACATTATCAGCTTCCAAACCATTACATGTGCTAAAATTAAAATAATTACTAATTACACAGTCTGTAAAACCAACTACATTGCATAATTCCAAATCTAAATCAGCTAAAAAATGACTAATTAACGAAAAATATTAATTAAAAAAGATATTAACCTCTTTCCATAATTTTGAACCTAAATCAGCTGAAAATTAGCACAACCCAAATGAATGCTTGTAATTAGATGAAAACGAGCTCGCCAGAAAAAGCATATTCAAAATGTTGCTATTCTACAAACCTCTGCTCAAAATTTATCCCACTTTGCTTGAGATGAAAACGAGCACGCCGGAAAAGCCGTCGACATTGGCAGGAAAATGAGAGAATTCCGAAAGATAGGGTGGTATGCGAAGGATTTTGTGGGAATGAAGGGAGGACGCCAAAGTTCTTCTGCTACAGAGTGTGTGAGGAATGAACATGGGTTTAAGTCCTTTTCATTCTGAAGGGGTATGTTGGACATTCACAAGAATGAAAGGGTATAATTTAAAGGATTTAGATTGGGTGATATTTTTCCCAAAATTTTGTGAAAAGAGGGCATTTTTCCAAATTTCCCTTATTTGTGTTTCAATAGATCTGAAGATGAAAGTCCAAATCCACATCACTGATTTCGGCACAAAAGGCTCTATTAGGTTTATTTCATATAACAGGGCCCAGGCCCAAGTAGCCCTCCACCTCTTTAGCCCATTTACTGTAGTATTATATTGGATGATATGGTATTTATTTATCACCCACTCTCTGAATTTTATAAGTTGATCCGCGCCACGTGATTTTCGTGTCTCTCCTTTTCTGCATTTCTTTTTTGGCTTTCCTTTCTTATTTATATTATTTGTGAAACTGTGAAAGAGGTTGTTTGCTCTTTGCGGTGTAGAAGCGTACATTATTATTATGTTTTTATTCATTATTTTCAGTATTCTATTGTTGCATTCTCAAAAAAAAATATGTTCCATTGTTGCTGCAACTTTTGTTTGGGACAAAACGCAAAATTAATCGTGTATTTATAAGGGTGTTGCAATGTTAGCCTGCAATTTTGAAATTTTGATTTTAGTCCAGGAAGTTTTATTTTTATTGCAATTTTGGTCATGATGGCTATTTCAATATTTTAGTTATTCTCAAGTTGCACTTGGTACCCAAAATATTCAATATATCAAAAACTAAGTAGAACATAGTATCAGACTTCAGAGCCCATGTTTCATTTACTTGTGGGTTGAATTTATTTATCATTTATGCTATAGATTACATAATGAGCAAAATATTTTAGAATTATAAAGTGGAATCAAATCTGGTATGCGAATTCTACATGTATTATTTCCTAATTATGAAAATATAAAAATATGTATAAATTTGGTAAAATTAGTTGTTTTGACTAATATGACTGAAATTATCACAGCTAAAAAGTATAAAACTAAAATACTTAAATCTTAAAAGTTATGTTTGATACATGTTTTTATCTTAATTTTGATGATTTTATTTTTACACCAAAACAATGTTTTTAATTGTTGTCCAAATACTCCTAAATGATTTAAAATGGTTTTAATATTTTCCGGAGTATTTCTTCAAGTTTTACTTGGACAACACTTTTAATGATTTTATGTTTATAAGTTTTTACTTCAAAACTAGGTTCCTAAATGTTGTCTAAATACTCCCGATTGGTTTAAAATATTTTTACTAAATTTTCGGAGTATTCCTTGAGTTTTATTTTGACAAAAATTGGACAACATTTCTGTCTCGAGGTCGATCGGTTGCCGTAAAAGGCAACCCGTACCTGAAGATGATTTTTGGAAACAAAAAATAAGACAAACCTGAAAATAGTCAGGTCGACCGGTCGCCCTGGGGCGTCGATCGGTCAGGTCGACCGGTCGCCCAGGGTGCGACCGGTACCTGGGAGCTTAAGATTGAAACAGAACTCCCTGGTTTGATTTTTGGTCATGGTCGACCGGTTGTAGGGACGTCGACCGGTCGAGGTGGACGTCGACCGGTCGCCCTGTGTTTTTTTGCTGTGCAATTTTCAAACGTCTATTTCTGTGCGACCGGTCGCCCTATCTTTTGACAGCAAAAATGTGACCGTTTGACAACAGACAAATTTCCTTAAAATGTGGGATTGATTTCTAACAGCTATATTCTTGATTTTAATTGTATTTTTCTGTAGATTTTCAATCCCCAAGAGGAGCCTATGCTTGATCAATCATCTCTTATAAATAGAGAAAGTTTTGGAGCAACCAAAACAACAATTGAGATACAACACAACAAGATACACTTCAAGCAAATATTTGTTCTTCATTGTTATTATTCTTGTTGTAATTTTGCCTAGCTCATCACTTTCACATCCTTGAGGTCTAGGCAATTCTTGATTACATTTTGCACTCAAATTATAATATTCTTTATTGAGTTGTAATCTTGATTTTTGGTTATCATTCAACACAAGATATCCTTGTGAGTGTTCTTGTGGTAAGAACACACTTGGATGATCTAGGTGATAGGTGCAAGAAGATTGTGGTGATCTTCTTATTGAGGGGTTGAAGAATTTGGTATTCTTCAAGGTTGAAGATTGTGGTAATCTTCACAAGGTGCCGTTGAAGGAAGATTGTGGTAATCTTCAAAGGGAGATTGTGGTAATCTCCAAAGGTGGTGTTGAAGAAGAGTGTGGTGCTCTTCAAGGTGTTGTAAGTTGAGTTTATATTAATTTTGGTAATTAATAAAATTCTTTTTCTTTTTGAAATCCATCCCGGATATACTGGGGTGGTAGTAGATTAGGCCCTAGGTTGGTTGAACTACTATAAATCGACGCGTGTTGTTTATATTCCGCACCTTTATCATTGTCTTTGAGCATTCGATTGGAAAAAGAGGGCTAAAACAAAAAGATGGAGATAATCTATTCACCCCCCTCTAGATTATCGTAGCCGCTTGGACTTACAAGTTACAGGCGTAAAATTTATTTTTGTTGAAGGGCAAAATTGCCAGATGACTAAATTGCAACTTCAAAAATTATAGGAACAGTGGCAATATTGTAGTACCCCTATAAATACAGGACCAATTTTGCAATTTTTCCCTTTTGTTTAACTCCTTTTTTTTCGATTTTTGACATTTTGAAACGGTTGATGATATGTAAACTCTTTCTTCTTTTAATTTTGTAACGTCCGCTGCAAAGTTCTCTCTCTCCATTCAGAGTAGAAGGAGCTTTTTCTGATTTGTCTAACTTAAATATATTGTCTAACATTAAGTTGGAATGCACGAGGGCTTGGGAGCTCTCGTGCATTCAATAATCTACGAAATCTTATTCGTAGTAAATCCCCAAGTATTGTCTTCTTAATGGAGACAAAGCTTCATAGTACAAAAGCGAACAAATTGACAGAAAATTTGGGTTTTTTGAATGGAGTTGTTGTAGAGAATGTTGGCAATAGTGGTGGATTGGCTCTTTTGTGGAAAGAAGATGTTAACCTTACAGTAAAACCCATGGGATGTTTCTTTATTGATACAATTATCTTTTCTGATGGCTGTAATTGGCGATTTACGGGTTTCTATGGAAACCCTGATAGATCATCTTGTGCTTTATCTTGGACATTACTTCGAAGGCTAAACTCTCAGATGTTGTTGCCCTGGCTTATTGGAGGTGATTTCAATGAAATTTTATATTCGTCAGAGAAAAATGTGGTGGAGCTGATACTATTCAATCATGCATGAATAATTTTCGTGTTACCATTGAACATTGTAACCTTAACGATCTAGGTTGGTCAGGGCCTAGATTTACGTGGAGGAAAGGGCTATGAAACATGAATAATGTCCATGAGAGATTGGATAGGTTCTTCGGAACCTAGAGCTGGATTGAAACTTTTAAAAGTTTCGGTGTTGTCCATGGGGATTTCAATGGATCGGATCACAGAGCTATTTGGGTACTGACGGATTGCGCTTTAACCTCTAAGATTAGTGCGAAGAGGAAAAATCGCCCTTTTTACTTTGAGCCTGCTTGTTTAACTGCAGAATCTTTTACAAATGTTCTCCAATCATCCTGGCTTGCTAGTAAACAACAAAACCAGTCGTTTATCGAACAACTTAAGTTTTGTGGTAATTCGTTACGAGCTTGGAGTAGAACGTCTTTCGGGGATATTTGATGTCGGATTGAAAATCTACAGAAAGCTATTACTAAGGCGAACAGTACAAGCCCTGAACATATGGATTTCTCTCGCATCGCTAAGTTACTGGAAGAATTGGAAAGAGCCCTATTAGTGGGGGAACATTATTGGAAGCAACGTCTAGGGTTGAATGGATTAAATTCGGTGATAAAAACACAAAATATTTTCATTGAAAGGCCTATGCCCGAAGACGGAATAATTGGATTAATGCTGTTGAATCAGAAGAGGGTCGATGGGTTACAGAGGAGGGAGATATATCTAAGAAAATTGCCAAGTACTTTCAGAAAACATTTTCTTCATCGAATCCAACTAGTGCAGATATGGAGCCGATACTTGACGTTATTACATCCCATATACCACTTGATGTACTCGATGATCTTGACAGACCATTTTCAGTGGATGAGGTACGGAAGGCACTATTTAGCTGGGGGCAACAAAGCACGAAGCCTAGATGGTTTTTATCCTATATTTTTCAGAAGAATTGGGACCTTATTAGCAATGACTTGATTGATTCTATCCTCGATATTCTCAATAACGGCAAATATGTTCTTCCTTTTAATGCGACAAATGTGGTGTTGATCCCTAAATTGAAATCTCCATGCATTGTCTCGGATTACAGACCAATAAGCTTGTGCAATGTCTCCTACAAAATTATCACAAAGGTCTTAGCGAATAGGTTGAAGAGTGTGCTTCCGTTAATTATTTTAGATGATCATAGCGCATTCGTGCCAGGTAAGCTTATTTCAGATAATATCCTAATTGTGTATGAAATAATGCAGACAATACGGAATATAACTAGTGGTAACTCGGGCCTTATGGGACTTAAGCTCGACCTTAGTAAAGCTTATGATAGAATCAAATGGCCCTTCCTTGTTGTTATGGAGCGCATGGGTTTCCGACAATGTTGGATTGATCTCATATATGATTGCATCTTTACTGTGTGGTTCTCTTTTAAATTTAATGGACAGGTTTATGGAAATGTCATTCCTTCCCGTGGTTTAAGATAAGGGTTCCCTTTATCTCCCTATCTTTCAATCTTATGCATTGAGGGCCTTTCTGCATGGATTCGTGAACATGAGCGTCGAAACATCATACGGGGAATAACCATTGCTAGGGGTGCCCCAAGGATAAATCATTTATTCTAAATCAGATGATTCGATCATATTTTGTAAAGCCTCTCTAGACTGTGCTCAAAGCATCCAGTTGATTCTAGAAAAGTTTGCTTTAGCTTCAGGGCAACAAATTAACTTTGCAAAATCATCGATTACTTTTAGCCCGAACGTGAATGATTCTTTGAGGAATGGGATTTGTCTCACTATGGATTTAGAGGTCTCTTCTTTATCTCATCAAAAATATTTGGGGTTGCCCTCCTTGGTAGGACGAAATAAAAAACACACTTTTAAAGCTATCAAGGAGAAAGTTCAAAAGAAGTTGGAGTCATGGAAGCCGGGGAATGTTTCCTCGGGCGGAAGAGAGATTCTTATCAAGTCAGTAGCTCAAGCCTCGGGGAACTATTTTATGAGTATTTTTCGACTTCCAAGGTCTCTTTGTCAAGAGTTGCAGGGATTAATTGCTAAATTCTGGTGGGGTGCAATAAAAAATTCCACTGGCTAAGATGGGAATGTCTTAGTCATCCAAAATACTCGGGGGGAACATGGTTCCGTAATCTCGAATTTTTCAATCAAGCCCTCCTTGCAAAATAGGTTTGGCGTCTGCTGTCTGGACCAAACCATTTGGTTTGTTGTGTTTTGGGAGCTAAGTATTTTTCTCTCGGTGCTTTCCTTGATGCCCCTCTGGGACGGTGCCCTTCGTACATATGGCGGAGCATTGTTTGGGGTAGATACCTTTTAAAACAGGGTATTCGGTGGAAAATTAGCAATGGAAGTCATGTTCGCATATTTGGAGACCCTTGGCTGCCAAGACTAAGAACTTTCAAACCAATCTTATATCCTCCGGATGGTGCTCCAATTATGGTGGCGGAACTTATTGAGAATCGTTCTTGGAAGTCCAATTTAATCAAAACTACCTTTTGGCCTGTCGACCATGAATATATCCTAAAGATTCCTTTGGGATGGATTGCAAGCGAGGATAAACTTATTTGGCACTACGAGAAGTCCAATGATTATTCGGTGCGTTCAAGGTATAAGGTTGCTTACTCACACTACTTGCAGGAAGGCTTATCTTCTGCAGATCAGCAAACTTGTTGGTGGCGCACGTTATGGAATCTACGTATCCCCCAAAAATTAAAATCTTTGTTTGGAAGGCGTTTATAGGATGTTTGCCATGCGCAGTTCTACTTCATAGACGAGGTAATATATGCACACCTCATTGCCAAAGGCCTGAAATTGGCTAGAGAGGTTGGCCGACGAGTACATTCAGTGGAATCAGACTTGAAGATAGCAGCGGCAGCGTGCAACCAGATAGATTCTGTCACTCCTATTACTACTACTAGAAAATATATAAATAGTGCAACTCGACCGCAACTCTATTTGAAAACGTGTAATTTTTTTTTTCTTTTCCTTGTATTTGTTGGTACACCCAACGAAGATTTTACCATTTAAAAGCAAAACGCCAGTCAACCTTATTTGTACGTAAACACGTGACTAGATATACAAACCCAGAACTCAAACCAGCACACTATTTACATATATTTACAAAACAGTTTCAAAAGTTATAAACAGTACAAGTTCCTCCATATAATACAACCGAAGCAAAACCAAAATGACCCCCAAAACAAGCCCGACAGGTCATCATCCATATCCATGATCCTCAAAATATGAAGAAGCTTCATCACTACATAGTAAGCCAATGACTCAGGCATTCTCATGCTCACCTGCAATGCATGAACTACATATGCTAAAGCTCAACAAGTAAAAACCATACATGTCCGAATAATAGTGATGCTTTTCCAACATGTAATGCTAACATGTAAAATCCATGAGTCAAAATACTTTACTCAAATCGCTTTTCTTTCATTTGGGCCCCTGACCCAACTACTATGCACCGGAAAAGAGCTCTGCACACAACAATAATCAAATGGCCAATAATATCGTTATGATGTTATGCGTGGTCCATCCTCCTGCGGCCCAGCCAAGGGTCCCCTACTTGCGTCCCATGTGTCCACCAAGAAGGATCATAATATAGGTACCCACAAGTGGTTCATCCTCCTATGACCCACCGAGAGCCCATCTCCCATCTAGCTCTGTATTCACCAAGAAGTACCCCACTTGCTATACCTAAACATATATCATAAAGCATGCCCAACATGCCTCGGTGCACTAATAGTGGTCAAGAAACATCTATTTTGTTCCATAAAATATTTTTGTGCATGCAAATATCCTCTTGTAAAATGCATGCACATGCAAATGCCGTGAATGACATGTTTAATGACTCACCAAGCACCATATTGAAACATCATGGGAACAACTCATGCAACATTTACTACTCACATATATTCAACAAGATACCACAGTCACATGTAATATAATTAATTCAAACAATACTACGTTCATGCATTAAATTTGCGGATGGATTTTTACTTACCTTTCATCCTTGAATATGATACTGAAAGTTAGCTAATTTTCTCTTCTTCCCTAACCTTAGAGGTGCGACCACCTGTAAAAATATAATTTATCAATCTTATCTTTTAATCATTAAGTTCACTATCCCAAATTTTATGAAGGATTTTAAATCATAAATTTATAGAACTTGGATCGTATCGAACTTTTCTCTTTCCGTCTATTAAAACTAACTTGACTTAAATTTACTGGATCAACTAATATATATATATATATATATATATATATATATATATAGGGGAGGATCCAATGAGACCATAATTTATGGTGAGACAGTGTGGACTAATCTCAACCCTCCCCCATTTACATCAAGGCTAGGAATAATTTGGGATAATAATACATTAACCATTTAATTAAATTGCAGAAAGGGTAAAATTGTCAAAACAAACATGTGGGGGACCATCCAAATATGGAGTCAATTATTAGGAGAGAGAAAATCACGTGGGGAGAGAAAAAATTGCGAGAAAATCGCGCTGGAGAGAGAAAATCACGCATGTGCTCTGCCATGCAGTATGATGTACATTTATCATATATTTGATGTATACTTAACACTATTTTATTGTATGTTTAAACATAATTTTACTGCATATTAAAATGGTCAAACAAAAATATGCGGGGACCGTGAATCAAGGAATCGATTATAGAGAGAGAGAGAGAGAATCACACTCATTAACATGTGGGGTCGTGGATTAAGTAATCAGTTATAGAGAGAGGGAGAAAATCACGCTCATTATGTACTTATATTTAACATATATTTACTGTATATTTAATACTATTATACTATATATTTAACATATTTGTACTGCATATTACAATTGTCAAACAAAAACATGTGGGGACCGTGAATTAATGAATCAATTAACAAGATTATTCTGGGCAGACCAATAATTACGGTATACCAAATGACAATAATTAAAAAATCAACAACTAATAGAAAGAAATCAAGTAACTAAATTATTATACAGTAAATTATGTCTAACTATACAATAAAATCATGCTATGTATACAGTAAACTATGTATAACTGTACAACAAAATCAGACAACCTATACAGTAAAACTATGTCTAACTATGTACAACAAAATCAGACAACCTATACAGTAAAACTATATGTCTAACTATACAATAAAATCAGACTATGTATACAGTCGCCCTCGATGCACTGTTTACTTTTTCTATCTCTTTTAGGCTTTAGCCATGATTAACAAAACACCAGACAAAACACTAGTCAAAACACCAGTAGTTTAATTCAAAGATCTTTTGAGAGTTAATAGTAATTATTGAGTATGGATACTATCAATTATTATTAATCAACTATTTATGCGCCACCTGGGATGGGGAATAAATTAATTTAGGAATTGAACCCATAGATACACTTAAACTGGCTTTGATGGAACATTAATTAGAATTAATATTGAAGAAATATGTTGAGATTATGTGCCTAGGATTTCTTTAGTATTTGTTGAAAACTTGTGGAATTCGGGTCTTTAAAAATTTATAAATATTTTATTTGTTAATTTTGGTTTAGTTAGGTAAATAAATAAACTTGTGATTTCCGACCACTTCAACAAGCCTAAGTATTTCGTATTCAATCCCTGAGGAATGCGACCTTGCTCTCTGCAATCTGCTAGTTACACTGTACACTTGCAGTATAGTGAAAAGATTTTCACGATCATGTGCCACATAATTAATCATCCATGCTGGTCTTTTTCTAACACGTTGAGGCCATGGATTATTTTCAGCTGCAGCTGCATGTGGGCTTTGTCAGCTTGGATGATCATCTTGATTTATTATTGGAGCTCTTGATACTGGAATCAGTTTGTCTTTATTTCTGGAATCATGTTGACCTTCACATTCTTTTCTTTATCAAAGTTCACTGGAATTTGTTGTTAAGTATTGTTGCATATCTATGGTCAGAATGTCTTGTCATCAAAAACAACATCGTGACTTATAATAATTTTCTTGGTGGTATGATTGTAGAGGTTATAACCCATTGATTGTTCACATATACCAAGAAAAACACATTTTTCTCCTTTGTCATCCAGTTTGTTCGCTTCTCATCTAGAATATGAGCAAAAACAATATACCCAAAAATTTTGAAATGATCTACAACTACATAATCTCAACATATTTCTCCAATATTAATTCTAATTAATGTTTCATCAAAATCAACCACCAAGAAAATAACGGCCGTGTGAAATCACACGGGCAAACCGTGTATTTGGTTTTGCTCTCTGAAAATCGCAGAATACATAATACACAGTCAAGTGATGGAATATACAGTCATGTAAAAGTACATGGTCCGTGTGAATTTGCTCCTAGGGTCTTCAATAAAGTTGTACCCCTTTCTCTTAGCTTTTCATAGCATCTTTAATCAACTTAATATCAATTTCGTAGAGAAAGTTATGTCCAAAATACTAAACCTTGCTAGTGCTGAAAATTGTTGACGCGTTTTGACATTTTCGAAAGCAATTCCCTTTTGTTCTGCCGTCCATGATTCTTTCCTTCATGTATTCATTCGTCCTTTGGCTCTTGACATATTCTTTAGAACATATTATCGCTTTTTGTCTAATTTAGCTCCATTTTCTACAAAATATTCAATATTCGCAGTATCACGCTCAACAAAGGAAACCAACTAAAACACACCAAATATACATGCAAAAATACCAAATATATATCAAAATAAGCCCCTCAATGCACGTATATTTTACACGTATCAAATACCCTCAAACTTAAACCATTGCTCATCCTCGAGCAAACTAAAAAAAATAATGCAATGGGGTAGAGAACACACAAATATACTACAAACACTTAATCTCAATCAAATCCATACTCTAGCAAACATGTAAATCATCATAAAAAGTCATCAATTACAAATTTGGTATAATCAATACTCATTTGGGTATTTGACGTCGTGACTCACAAGAAGTAGTGTATCACTCAACTCTCAAAGTAGATGGGAAGTGTATACTCTCAAAATCAATTCAATGAAGTAGAACTACCATAAGCTTGCAAATCTTCTAACATCTCTACTACTCAAGTGTGCACAATTTAAGAATCAAAAATGATTTTTTTCTTTGGTTGTAATGTAGGCTCTTTGGTTAGGGTAGGAAAAATATGGATAAAGTGACTTGACTTGAGCAAATATAAATTTTTTTATAGGGGAAATTATATAAAAACAACTTATCAAAAAAATGATTAGATCAAAACAAAGGTATGTAATTTCAGTACTTCTTGAACTAGATAACATAGTTATGTGCATAGACAGATCTACGTTATCCGATGTGGGGGCACGTGCCCCCACAACATTTTTTCCTTCTTTTATATAATTTTTCTTATTTCTTTTAAAAAATATAAATTTAATTAGTTGAAAAGAAGAAAAATGTCTGTTTTTAAAAACAATGTGTGTATTTTTAACTATATAGTAATTAAGTTATTAAAAACCAAACAATAATATGTGCCTCCACTAAATATTTCTGATGTAGTTTATAACTATATTTATTTTGTGCCCCCTCTCTATAAAGTTTCTGGATCCGTCCCTGGTATGTGATAATGACAAGAAAATGCGAGATCAAAAACATTAGATCACGATACTAACAAAACCACAAAGATGACATCATAGAGCCACCAATCACCAAATGTGGTTTATATAGGATCACTTCTTAGCCTTCTTAGTTCCCTGAGCTGGCTGAGATGTAGGTGCAGGTGGTGCTGCTTTCTCTCATGGTCCCTGTGCCAGCCGTTCCTCTCTCCTTGCAAACTTTCTTTCCAGCTAGCTTTGTTCTATGCCCGCTTAGCCTCAAACTGGTTGGACAAAGTCTTCTCCCTAGCCTTCTCAGCCTTAGACTTATGGATGCTCTCCATCAAAACACACTTGTTCTTGAAAACATTACCCTTAACCTTCATGTACATGTTATGGTACATGTGCTTGTCGATCTTCTTAGACTCCCTGTATTCGCGAAGCAAGCGTCTGAGCACCCTCATCCTCCTCATCCAAAGAATTTTAGTGGCAATCTCGCCTCCCTGGTACCCTTACGTTTACCATATCCAAAATGACATCCCTTTCTCTTAGCCTCCTTCATCCGGCGAGCACGGGATCGTGAGTGAATCTTGGTAAGCTTCCTGATAATGAAACCATCCTTAACAAGTTTCCTAATATTTTGTCGAGAGTTAGCCATGGAGATTTCGTTGACTTCATTGGGGTCAAGCCATACCTTGCCCTAGCCGCACTTTAGCACGCTGGAGGCGAGCCGCTTCTATAGCTTTAGCGACACCATTTCTCCTCTCTCTATCTTCTCTCTCAAAGAGGGGTGCCACTTGAGCAAATAGAATATAAGTACACAAACTTTCAACTCACCAACCCAATTTCATCTAAAGAATCATTCTTTCAAATTATTTTCTTTTTCAACTCATACTCTTTTCCACCATTTTTCTTCTTTTTTATTCTTTGGTCCTTTGACTTCTTTCTTTTGTTTTAAGCTCTCAATTTTTCTCAAAATATTTAGAAATTTTCTTTTCTTTTCTTTTTTTTTTCTCGATTTTCTTTTTTTTTTCATTCAAAAATTTGCTTTTTTTCCGAGCTCTATCATTCTTTTACCTAGTCAATGTTCATCCCTTATTTTTGCCAACATTCTTTCTTTTTAAACATTTAACCACATCTCCCTCAAAATAAACATCTCTATAAGCTCAAGATTTAGGGATAATTTTTTTTTTTTTAAGTTCAAAGCTCAAAATGTGGCTAAAAATAAAAAGTTTAGGCTCAAAATGACTAACTAGGGAATCATGAATTCATAGGTAGGCTTTTTAGGCTAAGTAGACTAAAACTAAAATGGCATTAAATAATCTTAAAAAATTACACACACATGTGGTTTCAATAAAGATACCATTGCAAGTTCTAGAGTTCTAACAACATGAATGACACACTCAACAAAAATAAGACTGCATAAGATAAAAGCAGTTTAAGGCACAAAAGCTCACAAGCATATTTTTCGCATCATGCTCAAATACCCAATTTTCTCAATCAATTCCAAACATGCAAAAGACATCTTTTCAACAATTTGTCACACATTCACCAAGTACTTTTTCTCATGAAACCAAGTGCTCATAGTAAAATCGTACGAAAGCATTTTATACTCATTCAAATCTCTGATCCTAACTCACACAAAATCAATAAACGTGCTAAAACAAAATAAAAAAATCAAAAATTTTTGAAATTTTTATTCAAATTTTATATGCTTCTACATACAACCTAAATGCAACGCAAACATGCAACATCCAACAGTACTATATCATGCATTCTTGACAACCCCCCCAAATTTAAATCATACTTCGTCCCGAACATATGAGAAAATTATCAAATAAAAGAGGAATGCGTGAAAAGTACTTACATGGCTCACCGTGGGAGGAGGTGGATGATAGTGGCCTTGAGCACTTTGCCATTGCTCCATTTTTTTAATTTTTTCCAATACTTTTGCTTGAAAGTCATCAAAATATTCATACAATTTCGCACCTTCAGTAGAAAAGAATAGTTCCTCCTCCATTGAATGGGTCTCGCCTATGCCCTAGAATGCATATCGAAAGTATTCGGGAAGAGGTTTACATTCCGGTGAAGCAGGGAGTTCTCCATTCAAATATGAATCCGGAGGATCATTTCGCATGATTGGGTCATGTGATTTCACACGCCTGTGTGAGGGATCGTGTGATTTCACACCACCGTGTGAACCATCTCTTCCTCTGCATCATCATATTGCACGGTCTGGTCTGTAAAAGTACACGACCGTGTGATTGGTTTCGAGATCCTTTCTTTGGTACATGTTCTTCCACTGAATATAGAGCAACCACATATTCAAGTATATCATCGTTAGTAACATTGAAACACATATCTTGAGACCCTTGTAGGTTGCTCATCGGAACATCTATCTTCTGCCCTTCGGGGACAAAAGTATTTTTAGGCTACTCAACCTTTTCTTTCTGCACTGTCTCAGTTGATATCTTTGGGCTCTCATATTCAACACCACTCCCCAGATGAATGGCACTGCATTGCACTCTTGGGTTGATTTCCTTATCGCTTGGGAATTTACCTTTCTGATGTTGGCTTCCCACTGCTATTGCGATTTGAGCCACTTGCATCTCGAAAGATTTCAACCTAGCGCTGACATTTGTATTCAGCTGAGTAACCTGTTCTTCGATCCTATTTATCTTTGCTTCATCCTTACAAAATCTGGCTCATGTCTCCCCGATGAATAAGGACAACATCTTCTCGAGAGATGGTTTATTTTTCCCCGGTAGTATCAATGGCCGATTCTCAATATTCCCATTGTTTCCATGGTTCACCTCATCTGCCATTTCTTTTGATTGTTCTTTTTTTTATAACTCGGAGTATGTCGTGACGCCTTCTACATAACAACTCACAAAAACAAACAACACTAAAAATTAAGTTAGTAAAAATCAAAAATCAAATAAACAAAGGCAATTAAAAATTTGTGCTTCAATTAAGATTAAACTACTTTTACTATATCTATGTAGAATCTTTCAATCCCCGGCAATGGCGCCAAAAACTTGATCGTGAAAATCTTTTCACTATACTGCAAGTGTACAGTGTAGCTAGCAGATAGCAGTGAGCAAAGTCGTATTCCTCAGGGATTGAATACGAAACACTTAAGCTATAGTAAATACCACATTCCAATTTTATTGAAGAGGTTAAAAATCAAGTTTATTTATTTTTCTAACTAAACGTAAATTAACAAATAAAAATTTATAAATTTTAAAGACCCGAACTCCATAAGTTTTCAACAAATACGAAAACAACCCTTGGCACATAATCTCAACATATTTCTTCAATATTAATTCCAATTAATGTTTCATCAAAATTAGTTTAAGTGTATCTATGAGTTCAATTCCTAAATTAATTTATTTCCCCTCTCGGGTGGTGCATAAACAGTTAATTAATAACAATTGCTAGTATCCCTACTCAACAATTACTAATAACTCCCAAAAGATCTTTGAATTAAAGTACTCCTCACAAACAGTTATAGGTCTCCCGACTCGTTATACTCTTTTATGTCTGAACTCATTATTTGTAAGTTAGAACTCATCTCCCGAATTATAAACTAACAAATATGACATGCAAATAATCGATTGGATAATCTACAAGAAACAAGCACTCGGATTCATATAATAGAACACATAAACCAATTAAGAAAGACAATCAATATAGAATTAACATGAATCCATAGTTTTGATTATTCCATAGGATCAAAAATATTTGGCCCAACATATTTGATAACAAATTCATAGACAAACTTGAAATCAAATAGTTTGACATTGTTTAAGTACAAACAAGAGATGACTAAGAGGATAGAACCCTTCTTGTCAGGATGGATCCTTCTTCGAAGCCTCGAACCCTTGTGCTTCCATAGATATGAAAGGTCTTGTGGTGTCACGCCCCAAACGGGACGCGATGATGATCCACAACTTAAATACAAATAACCAAACGGTCTAGACAATTTCAACGAGAACCCAATGAAACAGAGTCAAAATAGCAGCGGAAATAAAATAACATAGGTACAAATTACAGTCCACAATCTATAATCCAAATTACATCCTCGAAAATCAACCAACGATAACAACTTAAAAGTCAAAGGGTCCTACGCCCTTCAGTTACAAACCGGAATGAAAAGAAAATAGAATAGTCCAACAACAATCACAAGAAACGAGTCCATCGACGACAACAAGAAGTAGTAAATCCAACAAGCGGAGTACAAGGGCTCAATCCAAGGCCGGTTCAGCATCTTCAACGAAGTCCTCATCTAAAGGTTAGAAAATAGGTGGGGATGAGACAAAAATCTCAGTGGATGGGGTGATCGTGTGCAAGTGTGGCGATATATAGTTAATGCGAGAAAATAGTTATATGAAAACGCGTGAGTATGATGCATGAATTCACACATAGTCCACAAGCGTCGTGATAAATATATTTAAGTAATATACTTATACATTTCAAGAAAACAGTTCATGGTCACACATGCACTATGTGATTCAGTCAAGACAGGTAGGATTGCGTACGGAAATGTAACGCCAATCCCATGCAAGGCGAGATAATGGTTGCGTCACGGATTTGTAGCGCCAACCAATGCAAAACAAGTAGTTGCGTGTCACGGATTTGTAGCGCCAACCAAACGGTCTGATAACTCCGGAATCGTGTGGATCAGACAACGATTCCTTCGTTCTTCCATGTAACTCCCCGAGCAAGATGGTCCAAGACCTGTCACCTTATCGCTCCATAGGCAAAGACAAATCCACAGTAGAGCTAGCTAGGCCCGGATTGTCATAATCATGATTATACCTCAAGTACTACGACCCGCTTCCCTTGGACAACTCCGTCCCTCAATTGCGGGATTAGGACGATGGGGCCGGAAGAGTGGAATAGCAACCGAGCTGCCCAGTTCCATCCCCGACGTATCCATTCCGACGGTGAGCTCGACACACCAAGTTGACTCAAGCAGGAAAGTAAAGACAAGTTCAGGTAGTCAACCAGGCAGTCGAGTATTATTAATTCAGGGAAGCAGTTTAGGAAACTTTCGAAACGCGAGTGGCAATTATGGCGTTGGTGGAGTTTTTGGATGAAGATGATTAGCGGAAGGATAAGCAACCTTCGATATCTTGAAAGATTAAGTGGAACATAAGTCCCGTTATAGATTAAACATCGCAAGGCGAGGAAGTCGCTCCGCGATCGGGTATTAATCGGTCAAATCGGTCCGATAAGTCAAGGGTTTTTGGGAAAATAAAATATTTTAATTAACTATCCAAGTTAGAGGATCCAGGGCTATTTTAGTAAAAGGAAAAATAATTTGAGTTAGGTCCTTTATAAAAGAAAAGTTACAATTTAGCCCCGTTTGTAAAAACCAAGACTTTTGGGGTTAAAAATTGAATAAATAAATATCCCGACCTTGAAAAATTATGAGGTCAGTTCCTAAATTCTCCAAATTGTCCATAGACTCAGGTTGTTAAAGTTTTGAGGTCGAGGTTGTATAAAATTTTCACATTGGCCCCAAATTTGTAAAAATTGTCATTTCAGACCTTAAGTTTAAAATAATCGGAACTCACAAACCGGAAGGGATTTTAATGTGATTCCAGTTGGAAAATGTCACTAAGGTTGGTAGGATATTGGGACAAAATCAGTTTTTCAAATAAATAAGTGTAGGTCCTTTAACTTTTGAAAATATCATTTTTGTCCCATTTTGAAATAATTGCCTTTAAGGCTTTTAGGGGTCCAATTGTTATGAAATTTGAACCTTGGGTCCAAAATATAATTAAGTTATAGTTAAGTTAGTATTTCCAGGTGCATGGGCTGCATAAGTCCTGGAAATTTCATTTGGGTCCTCAAGTTTAGTATTTTACACATTAGTCCCTCAATTTTAGAAAATTTACTTTCCAAGCCCTAAACACTTGGATTTTTTTGGAATACATTTAAAATATGTCATTTACAGTACCTTAAGAATAAAATTTTAAAATTTAAAGTTAAGGTTTGGTACAGTTTTTAAAATTTGCAAAGTAGCCCTTAAACTTTCAAATTTTACAATCTAGTCCTTGGGCTTTTAAAGGTTGATTTTATTTATCTTAAAACTCTTAAAACTTTATTAAAATGTCCAAAAGTCATTTTGGAACCTGAGTACAGTCCCAAAAATCGAATTTTGCAGAGGGGTCCTTTAACTTTCATTTTCTTGTAATTTAGTCCACCAACTTTCCATTTTTACATTTTTAAGTCCAAAATTGAAGTTTAATCAATTATGCTCGACTTGTCCAGGTTATAAATCATCCAAAACATGGATTTCAAAGATCATACACATGCATGTCCAATACATACAAGAATTCATCAAATAAAATATTAAATAGTACATGCATGCACCTAAAATTCAATAAATAGCAATTTTGAGCAACTCTTGAGAATTTTCATGATTTGATACATAAAATTGACATGCAATACATATATTATATATCTCAAGGGCTCATGTTCAAAATTCTACATGCATTTTAATAAAAACACCTAGAAGTTGGAAAGTATTTTTCCACCCACCTTAAAATTGGAAAATTGTGAAATAAAAGGATAAATTTCATAATTTTTGGATGAGGTCACTTAGGTCAGCCCCTAAGTCAAGAAATATCAAAAATTTGAAGTTAGAAAAATGAGAGAAAAATTAAGGAGAAAAAGAAGGAGATAAGAAAATGAGAAAGACTACACTTTACCTTGTGTAGTAGGTGATTGGAGACTAGTTGAAGCTTTAAATTTGGAATTTTTGGTTCAACTCCAAAATCACCTAAGGTCAACCCCTATTTCTCAAAAATGAAAAAGGGGTGTTAAAATTTGAAAAAAATAGAAAGAAGAGGAAAGAAGGGCTCTAGTGTCCAATTCTTACCTTGTAGTCCAAATTTCTCTACTAGTTCTTCTTCAAGTCTTCAAGTTTCATCACCATGCATGCATGTCTCCAAGTGGTCTTCTAAGTACCTCAAAATCCAAAATATAACTTAAGTTAAAAGAAGAAGGTGATGAGTAGACAGAATTTAAGTTGAATTGAGGAGTGAAATTTCTTACCTTGAGAAAAGGGGGTGTTCGAATTTTTGAGTTTTAGTGGTAAGATTGTTTGTTTTGGTTTAAATGTTTGAAGGAAGAAAGTATGTTTGATGTTAGGAAGAAGATGTTCTTGGAGTTATAAAGATGGGTTTGAAGATGTGAATGACTTGGGTTTGAATATTTGAAGATGTGAAGAAGGGGTACTTGAAGATATGAAGAACTTATGTTGAAGATTTGAAGATGTGAAGAGTTGGTGTTTGAAGGTTTGAAGATATGAATGAATTTTGTTTGAAGATTTGAAGATGTGAAGGATTTTTAGAGAGAGATTAGAGAGAAGGAGGAGAAAAGGTTTGAGAATTAAAATGTGTTGGATGAAAAATGATTTTTTGTGTAAAAATTGCCATTATGGCCGTCCACCATGGGGGGGAGAGAGGAATTTTTTTTTTGTTCAATTTTGTGTCTTGCAAATTGTATCTTGCATGTGGACAATTAGACTAGTCAAAGTATGGGCAAGGTATGGAATGAGAAGGAATGTTGGGAAGACTCCAACATGTTGGGAAAAATAGTATTAAAGAATTAATGTATGAGATGATGTGTATAATGTTTGAATTAATGGTATAATTGTACACAAGATGACTAATATAAGGTATAAGTGTACAAGAGTTGGATGATATTTCTACTCCAAAATCATCACCATGGCCGTCCATTATAAGGGCATATTGGTAAATCCATATATTTTTTTTGTCCCAAATTTGATGATAATAGATGAAATATATCAATCTCCAAAATAATTAGTGATTTCCTTGATCACTTATAAGTCTCATGATCACTTATACTAAATCAAAATCTTAATTCTATAAGGTAAAAGTCTCTAAAATAAATGGTCTCTTAAAATTCTAAGGTGACTAATAAATACAAAAATAGTAATAATGATCAATCAAGTGATCATAAATGCAAAATAGAATTAATAAAGATCATGATCACAAGTAATTAAATAAAATGAAATAAAATACAAATATATATATATATATATATTAATAATTACCCGTCAAAGTGACGTGGTAAAACAGTCGATCAAATACATAGACGACAATAAGAATCAATTATAAGCTCGGAAAAATCGGGGCTTCATATCCTCCCCTCCTTAAAACAATTTGGTCCCCAAATTCTCTTCAGAATAGTTCCGGATATTGATTCCTCATGTCTTCTTCCATCTCCCACGTTGCGTCTTCGTCTCAGTTGTGGTTCTGCCACACCACTTTAACCATCGAAATTTCTCTCTTACGCAACTGTCGTATCTACTGATCAATGATCCGGATCGGCCTCTTGGTGTAGGATAGATTTTCCATTAGAGGAGGAGTATCTCGAGTGATGATATGCTCAGGATCTGGTTGATACTTCTTCGGTCTCGACACATGGAATACATCATGCATTCCCGCATATGGTGCTGGTAACTCGAGTCGGTAGGCTAACTTCCCGATCCTCTGTAAAATCTTGTAAGGTCCAATATATCTCGGACTCAACTTGCCTCCTTTCTTCGGATTGATCAATCCTTTCCGTGGTGAAAGTCTGAGAAATACTTCATCTCCGACTTCAAATTCCAAATCCTTTCTTCTCTTGTCCGCGTAACTCTTTTGGCGGCTTTGAGCTGTGCGAATCCGCTCCTCGATCAGCTTGACCTTCTCCATGGCCTCTCGAACTAAGTCGACCTTTGGAATCGAGGTGACTTTCGTTTCTCTTTCGGAGTCCATTGGTCATCAATCTCCCAGTGTAGTGGGGATCTACATTTTCGCCCATATAATGCCTCGTAGGGTGCCATCCCAATCGTGGCCTGATAACTGTTATTGTAGGCGAACTCGGCTAAAGGTAAGTGTGAATCCCAACTTCCTTGAAAATCTAATGTGCAGGCTCGTAGCATATCTTCAAGAGTTTGGATTGTTCGCTCAAACTGTTCATCGGTTTGTGAATGCGCTGCTGTGCTGAAACTTAGCGAGGTACCCAATTCCTCGTGCAAGCACTTCCAAAATCTGGAGACAAACCTCGGGTCTCTGTCGGATACTATGTCGACTGGTACTCCATGCAGTCGAATGATTTCTCGGATATAAGTCTGTGCAAGTTTCTGCAGGCTATCAGTTTTCTTGATAGGTAAAAAGTGTGCATATTTCGTGAGTCGGTCTACCACTACCCAAATAGCATCATGGCCTCCTCTGGTCCTTGGTAGATCCGTCATGAAGTCCATCGTTATGTGTTCCCATTTCCACTCGGGAATTCTCAATGGTTGTAGTAAACCAGATGGTCGTTGGTGTTCTGCTTTTACTCATTGACAAGTTAAATATCTCGCAACGAACTCTGCTACCTGGTTCTTCATGTTTACCCACCAATAACTCCATTTCAAATCCTTATACATCTTGTTTCCTCCAGGATGTATAGTGTATTTTGAACGGTGTGCCTCTGCTAGGATTCTATTCCTAATCTGCTCGTCATTTGGTACACACACTCGATTCTGGAATCTAATAACTCCATCTTCCGGTACCGAGAATTCTAATCTTTCTCCTTTAAGTATCTTCTCCTTCAGTTTTTGAAGATGTGCATCTTTCTCTTGTGCTTCCTTGATCTCATTCAGTAGATCGGGTTTAACCAAAATATTAGCACATGAAATATGAGTATTGGTTCTCGTCAGATTCCAATTGCTCAGCTCTTCTAATGACTCCCACTCTCGAATCATAAGTCTGGCTAAGCTCGCCTTTCTGCTTAGAGCGTCTGCTACGACGTTAGCTTTCCCGGGATGGTATTGAATATCAAAGTGATAGTCCTCAATCAACTCCATCCATCTCCGTTGCCTCAGATTGAGATCTTTCTGGGAGAATAGATACTTCAAGCTCTTATGATCCGTGAAAACCGTGAATGTTGCTCCGTAGAGATAGTGTCTCCATTTCTTTAAAGCAAACACTATCGCTGCCAATTCCAAGTCATGCGTTGGATAATTGGCTTCATACGGCTTGAGTTTTCGTGATGCGTAAGCGATAACTTTTCCTTCCTGCATGAGTACTGCTCCTAGTCCTTCCTTTGATGCGTCACTGTAGACGACAAAGTTTTCGGTCCCCTTTGGAAGGGCTAAGACTGGAGCTGTAGTAAGTCATTTCTTCAGCTCTTGGAAACTCGCCTCGCATTTATTATTCCACTCAAACTTGACTTGCTTCTGGGTTAGTCGAGTGAGTGGTCCGGCTATCTTGGAGAAATCCTGGATAAATCTTCGATAATATCCGGCTAGTCTAGAAACTCCCGATTTCATTACAGAATCGGGTTGTTTCCATTCAACCACCTTGTCTGTACCTTGAAGGATCTACCGCAATCCGGTCAGGATACTATGTGTCCCAAGAACGCGACTTCACTAAGCCAAAATTCGCACTTGCTTTGAATTTGGCATACAACTTATGCTCGTAGTGTCTCCAAAACGATTTTTGGATGACGTTCGTGCTCTTCTCTAGACTTAGAGTATACGAGTATGTCATCAATGAATATCACTATGAATTGATCCAAATAAGGTTGGAAGACTCGATGCATCGGTCCATAAATCCGATGGTGCATTAAATCGACGAAAGGCATCACTACAAACTTGTAGTGTCCATATCGGGTTTGAAATGCAGTTTTGGAAATGTCTTCTTCGCGGATCTTCAGTTGGTAATATCCTTGTTGTAAATCAAACTTCGAGTACACTGTCGCTCCTTGGAGTTGATCAAACAGTTCGTCTACCCTCGGGAGGGGATATTTGTTCTTGATGGTCACGCTATTAAGACCACGATAATCTATACACAGTCTTAAGGTGCCGTCTTTCTTTTTGACGAACAACACAGTGCTCCCCACGGAGACGTACTCGGTCGGATAAATCCCACATCCATTAGTTTCTATAATTGTGTTTTCAGCTCTTGTAACTCAAGAGGAGTCATTCTATACGGTGTTCTGGCAATCGGGGCAGTCCCTGGTAACACCTCGATGGTGAACTCGACTTCCCTATCTGGAGGGACAGTGGTGAGTTCTTGTGGAAATACATCCGTGTATTCTGATACTATAGGTACTTGGTTGATTTGTGTCTCAACCTTGGTTTTGTTAATTACAAACGCCAAGTACCCTCGAGCTCCTCTAGTGATCGCCTTCCTCGCTTTTCATTCTTTGAAATGATTGGGGCAATCTTAACTCGTGCCCTTCCCGAAATTTCCACTTCGGGTTTTTTAGGGTTCACATAGCTTAATGGACTTGTTATGGCAGTCCATTTGTGCATGGTGTGCAGATAACAGGGATTCATTCCCAATATCACGTCGTATTCGGATATAGGTAATAAGATCAAATCGACAGAAAATTTATCTCAAAGAATCTTAACTTCGCATGCATTATAGATAATATCTCGTTATCCGACTTGCACCCATAGGAGTTGACAATATTTTCTAGACATATAGGCATATGTTCCATGCATGCATGCGAGTTTTTGTACAAATACAAAAAATACGGTTGCAACGAATGAATGCGTTGATCCAGGGTCGAACAATATTTTAGCGTAGTGGTTAGATATAATGTTCACTTTGTTGTCATTTTATGAAGTTTAAGCGAAACTTAGTGTAAACCTTCCACCACATCTTGCTTGCCTTTAAGAGCCTTTGCATTCCAAATTGGGCCTTTCATTCCAAAAGCCCGAGCCTAGCGGGCATCAAACGCCGAGCGGGCATCCTTGCCCGATTACCCTGGCCATTTCCCATCCAATATTTATTTTTGGTAAGCGATTAAACTATTGTGCATTTGTTTGGTTCGGTCCTCGTCAATCAATATATAGTTTTGGGCAATCTTTTTCACCACAACTATCAATCAAATAAAACATAATGACATTACCACAAAGAATAAAGCTTTCAAAAAATCTTGTTCGACATGGAAGATCCAAGCAGATCGATGTTAAGTGTCACTTCTTGAGAGATCTCATGAAGAAATCAGTAATTGATCTCATTTATTACAAAAGTGAAGATCAAATTGCTGACATTTTACCAAATCCCCCAAGTCAGTTGTGTTTCAAAAATTAAGAAAGATGCTTGGTGTTGGAAAACCAGAATCAAAATGAATGTTATGCAAACTTTTAGTTCAGAAGAGGGATTGTTGGGTAAGTGGAGTTGCCAAATAATGTTCACTTTGTTGTCATTTTATGAATGTGGATGAGTTTAATATCACTAGTTTAAGAATAATAGAGTACTGATATACCACTAATGAATACTTAGTGTAAAACAAGGCCGTCCCTGGGGCGATTGAGGCGCCGCCGCCGCACGATTATTTTTAATTTTTTTAATGGTTTCAAGTTTATGTAATATAAATAATATAAATGTTAGTCTTTTGGTTCAGCGGTGAGCTCACTCCTTTTGTACATGGAGGCCGCAAGTTCGATCTGCCTTGCATTCCAAATTGGGCCTTTCATTCTTAACACTTTTCTTTATTTTCCCCAACCAGGCTATGTCCCCTGCCCCTCCATTCAACCTTTATCAAATTCAGTTTTTTTTGAGAAACCAATTCAGCTTTTTTAACATAAAAAGCTTAGTTACTCCTCAAAAGCCCCCCAAAACTAAAACCACTATATCGTCAAATAAAATTAAAAATAGACTGTGTTGTCAATAAAAAAATAGAGGTTTCCATCTCCAAAAAAACGCATCAATCAATATTTATTTTTGGTAAGAATTAAACTATTGTGTCATGAAATGAAATAAAAAATAGAGCTGTGTTGTTAAATATAAAAAATCGAGGTTTCCATCTTCAGAAAACCCATCAATCAATATATAGTTTTGGTAAGAATTAAACTACTGTGTCGTCAAATAAAATAAAAGATAGAATTGTGTTGTCAAATAAAATCAAATTGAAGCATCCGTCTCCAAAAACACTATCAATCAAATAAAACATAATAGAAGCATCCATCTGCAAAAAAACTATCAACCAATTCTTATTCTCGTAAGAATTATTCATCTTTAATTGTTCTATTTTGACCATTAGCATGAATTGTATCAATATTTATTTTATTTTGTTTAGGGTTTTCAATTGTTTTTAAAATTTTAAGATATATTTAGATTTAGTTTTTGATTTTCACCATTAACAAGAATTTTATTTATATTTATTTTTTATTCTATTAGGTTTTATTTTATATGAATACAAAGGACACATTTTTTTCACACCACCAGACCCTCTAAAACATAGAAACGACCCTAGTGGTAAACATGCATTAGTGGAGATATGTGTGATGTTTTGTCTTTATATATTGTAAGTCTCTATATAAGCATTCAAAGTGTACCATTTTAGATGCGATGCACAGACTGAAATTACATACAAAAAAAAAATTAATACTTTCGTGAGTACATTGTAAGTAATATAAAAATAATTATAAATAAATATGAAATAAAAATTATAATAGTGAATGACTAGTACAAATAGAAAAGAACATACTATTTCCATAAACTAAAAAGATTATTTAAAATAAAAGAGATTTAATTATAGACTTATATATCAATAAAATATATTAGTATAAATTTTGAAATACTTCATTGAATACAACATTAGTCATCGAACTTGACCGTTACTATCACTATGACTATCACAAATTAGAAACATTAGGCCCTTTAGGATTGACAACTCTAGACAAGCAACATACAACTAATCATGACTAAAAACATTTTTTTTAAAAGAAGCTTTACGTTTTTAAATCTTTCGTAATCTTTTACAACACAATCTTTTCTATAAGTCTAGAAAGACAAAATGAATTAAAAATAATCCAAATATTTTAGGAAAACATATGTAGGCGTGGGGACGCCCTAACAAAACTTGAGTTGTGGGTTTTTCATATGGTAACTTTTATACATGTGTCAATCATCCGTGCGGTGGAATAGGAGATAAAACACCATTTTGCAATTGACCATCCGGGGTAAAACGTGGCATCATCACAAGTCTGTAGCAGTACTGTAGTGTGGCTGAGTAATTTTGTCCTGCAAAGTCTTAAGTTTTCTTCAAACATGATATGGTTGTTATGGTTTGAAAGTCTACTGGTGGTTTTCACTTGACTTTTGTATGTTTAGTTTAATTGAAGTAATGTGGGGAAGCATGTAAGCGAACAAGATAATATGATGACCACGATTCTTGAAACGCAAGAAGAAAAGTCATGTCTTTTTATTTCATTCATCAACCAAAGAAAAATAATGCTAACTATTGTTTAAATACTCATGCAAAAAACAAAGAAAACTATTATCAGAAGACTCCTAAATAACATATACGTTTTTGAAATAAAATATATTATCTACTATCTATCTGCTATCTACTATCTACTACTATCCTAAAAATCTGAATATTTATGTTAAATTTTTGGATAGACTAAAATGCCATTTCATATGAATGGCAAAAATATAGTTTAATTGTATTTGGATTAACGAAGAGGCACTCCCCCTAAAAAAAGAAAGATTGATAAGAGACAAGGGATTGTGGCGTTCCAATTATATTCCACAAAAATCAATTCTCTTACAAGTTGTACCAATCAAATCAATATTGTGTCAGAAACAACAGGTGATGTTGAAGAATAAGAATCCATGGAGTTCTAATTTGCTGTTTTTCTGAAATATGATTGCCTAACACACAAGAAAAGTTTAGGCCCAAGAAAATCCAAGGAGTGCTCTTTTCTTGCTTTTGAAATCTCATCGGTTAATAATAAAAAAAATCCAAGGGATCTTCATTTCCTTATTTCTCATAGTATTTCTTTCTTTATTTCTCTCTTACTTCATAATCTTTTTCCTTCCTCAAACTGAATTGGCTACAACGTGAGTGTAGCGCCCTTTCTATCTTACTTGAAGTTTAATGCGAAAATAAGCAATTAAAATAGAAATACTTAAACGAATGCTGAAAAATACGGAATAATAAAAATCTTACTTCGTTTGAAAACTTTGCAGCGGAATTAAATGCTAATAACTGAAATAAATACTTGTCCAAAAACATTCGTACTGAAAATAGAAGTCATTTAACATTTAATAATCTAAATTCAAAACTTTGAAATTAAGAATAATTGAAGAATATGAAAATCATGACGTGGGTTTCCGAGTCACTGCGCTACGCCATCTCCTTCCTTTCAAGCATTCTCATATGAAAATATTCAACATTCGTGGAATGAGCTAAAACAGCTCAACAAGTAATCTCATGCATGAATGCATGTCTAATGCAATATCTTACATTTAACTTAAAAAGACTTTAAGATTTCCTTACTTAAAACTTTTCTTTCGTATAAAACTTTGTCTTTCGTTACCTTGAAACATTCTTAGGACGCGAGCTCACTTGGTAATACATTATTCTAATCAGGGTCGCAGTGGGCCTTGTTATTTGGAACCCGTGAATATTTTGCTAGAAGGCCCATTTCCATTTGTTTTGCCCGAAGAACCTTTTCCTTGAACATTAACATTAGCCGCAAGCGGCACATGGTCGGAACGCTGGTCCCCCGCGCCCATTTCCCACTCACTCCAGCATCATAGAACAATGTGCACCCATTTCTTTTGAAAAAATATTATTAATACTTGACTTTACTTAATATGAGATGCTCGTGAAATGCTATGAACATACATTAACATGGTGCATGAACCTAAGTGACGCAACTTTAATTGAATTCGATCATAAACTTAAATGGCATAAATACAATAATTAAATCACATCAATTAGCATATTAAAAGTAACCATGACATAAAACATGTAAACGAGGATAAACTTACATTCAGATACTCAACAATACCTTACATTCAACTAATTAAGGAGAAACCCTACGTTCAACTAGTTAAAGGATAAACCTATATTCAATTAGTTAGAAGAAACTCTACATTCAATTAGTTAAGGGAAAACCCTACATTCAATTAGTTAAGGGAAAATATTCATTGAACTAATTAGGGGAAAACCCTTTATCCAATTAGTTAGTAAAAAGTACATTTAGTTAATTAGAAATAACGCTATGTTCAACTAATCATTGAAAATCATACATTGAATTAATCAGGGATAAACCCTATGCTCAACTAATCAAGCAAACCTTACGTTCAATTAATTAGTGAACTCTAGATTCTAGAGTCTAGATTCAAATATACTTGGAAAAAAGTCATACGTTTACTAAGTTAGGGGAATACACTACATTCATTTAATTAAGGAAAATATCCCCATCCAACTAATTAGCCTAATTAGTCCAATACTCTTAACATAATTTGTTAATCGTATAAAAATTTATAAGACTCTATGCGTATTTATTGTTGGAATTGAGGAATAAATAGTTACATATATTTCGAAGGAATTGTAAACTGCATGTCAAAGATTTAATTGCTTGAGCTTAGCCAACTAACATTGTGAGATAATTCTATAACTACAGGACCTGGGATATATGTCTAAGCATTCAGTTGATGATGTCTATTTTTAAAAAGCACCATTCACATAACAATATATATATATATATATATAACTAAACTAGTGGGCACATGCATGCAATACTATTCTTGAATTTGGAACCAATATATGTAATCACGTGTAAGCATTAACAGGTTATGAGTTTGATTATTGAAATCAAAAGGCACATGTCAGATTCTGGAACTTGAAACTTTAAGGATTACGTGCGATTATCACACAAATCGCACACACGTATTCAACACCCTCAACAAACAATACACAGTCGGATCTTATCGTACTGGAACCCCACTAATACAGAAAAATCACGCAGCTTCACATATACTAAAGACACGCCTTGCGGTTACGCATAATAATAATTCCAATCCTAATTCTATATGAAAAACTAAAGATATTACTTGCCTGTTCGACTTAAGGATAGTAAAATCCTTTTCAGGACTCTTTCGAATTAATCGCGTTGGAAAAATTTCCTCTCTTTCTTCTCTTTTCTCTTCTTCTCTTCTGGCCGGTTTCTCTATTCTCTCTAGGCATCTCCTATTCTGTTCCCAATGTGTGTATTTTCGTGTCAAATTGTGGGGTGGAGGTCAGGGGTTCAAATCCCTGCTCCATCAAATTGTTTGTGGGGTGGAGGTCAGGGGTTCTTATCCTTGCTCCATCAAATTGCTCCCCGGGGCATATGCGAGCTGGTGAAGATTTGGTGGGAACTCATACTGAATAGCATCCGTGTGGGTTCGATTCGGGGAGAGATCGTTATTAGTAGATTGGGGGGTCGAACATAATTGTTCTCTTTACGGGAGGATCTCGGTTGTACGTCGCCAGACCCGCGTCGTAACATCGGCAAAGTGCGTGCACATCCCGCGGTTTACCTTGGCGGCAGCAATGAGGAGCCGAAACTGTTGTCCTCAGGCATAGTCAGGCGTAAGCCTGGAAGCTGAGTTATCAACAAAAAAAAAAAAAAAAACTAAAGACACGCCTTGCGGTTACGCATAATAATAATTCCAATCCTAATTCTATATGAAAAACTAAAGAGATTACTTGCCTGCTCGACTTAGGGATAGTAAAATCCTTTTCAGGCCTCTTTCGAATTAATCGCGTTGGGAAAGTCTCCTCTCTTTCTTCTCTTTTCTCTTCTTCTCTCCTGGCCGATTTCTCTCTTCTCTCTAGGCATCTCCTATTCTGTTCCCAATGTGTGTATTTTCGTGTCTTATATCAGTGTTTTAACATACTCCTAATTGGACTAGGTTTAGGGTACGTGAGCCTATAACCAACTTACTAACAATATGGGCCTGATTAATACTCTAATCCAAATAATGGCCCAAAGTGTATTATAAAACCCAATAAAATAAAATAAAGTCCTTATAAAGTCTAGAATATTCTAATAAAATAATTAAATAGTATCATTTGGCAATTAAATAAATTCGGGTCGTTACATTCTCCCCCTCTTATAAAAAGTTTCGTCCTCGAAACTTGTCGAATATAAATGATTGAAAAAAAAATTATGAAGGCATACGAATAAGTCTCGTATTAAAAGCTCAATACATATCGAATAACCGGGGGTATATAAATATATCATGAATAAAAACGATGATCAACTGATCAGGTAACTCGAAAAGGTTTGATTCATGATATCCTTGAGGGAATCGATATACAGAAGTGAGTGTTTCGAAGAGATAATCGGACATGATCTTAGCAAAATTTGGAGTTCACGAAAGAGTGTGAAGCTCTAGATTCAATTAGGACATTAGCAGGTATACCACAAACATTCAAAGGTTCTACGAAATAATTACACACCTAAAACATGCAGGAATCGAATGACATGGAATTCATAATTAAAAGGATGAGTTAGATGGATACCGGCCACCACGTCTGTTGCTTCCTCAGCTTCGACTCGTGCCATCGCGAACACCCAAGCCTGCATCGACTTCTTCTTATCTGGGCAATATTGTGAGATGTGTCCAGGCTTTATACAATAGAAACAAGCTTCGGAACCTTGTAAACATTCACCTAAATGTGTCTTGCCGCATTTCACACAAACAGTCATCGGTTGTTTGTTCCGTGGGGCACCCTTCGTGACCTGCGCTTGCTTTCTCTTCTGACTGTTATTATTCCAAGTATTTGGGTTCTTAGACTTGAACTTATGTTCCCCTTGTTGAATCCTCATCTCCTCTTGATTGATTGCCTGAGCCCTCTCCACCAGCATAGCCTTATTGATGACTTCACGGTATGTAGTAAGTTCAAACGGTGCCACTGCAAGTTTTATCTAGGACTGAAATCCTTTCTCGAACCGTCTGGCCCTCCGTTCCTCAGTAGAAACCAAGTCGAGGGCAAACTTGGATAACTTGGCAAATTCAGCTTCGTATTCAGCTACTGTACGGCTCCCTTGCTCCAGTCGTATGAACTCCCTTTCCTTCTATTGGCGGACACTCCTGGAAAAGTACTTATCATTGAAGACTTTCGTAAACCTCTCCCAAGTAAAAGGGCGAGTATCACCCTCAATCTGACGTTGCACCATTTTCCACTAGTCATATGCCTCACCTCGCAGTACGAACGCCGCATAGTTAACCCGTTCCTCATCAGTGCAATCAATAATCGAAAATATCTTTCGCATCTCCGTAAGCCATCCTTCAGCTTCGGTAGGATCAGTGGTGCCTGCGAAGGACGGTGGGATAACCTCAGAAAGTCTGATAGCCGATTCTTTTCTGGGGCCTCAGCTCGTCTGGGCTGAATATTCTGACCATAAGTTGCCAATGCTTGCACAAGGGCCTCAACAGTCAGAGGGGTCCCTTGAGCATTGTTGTTATTGTTGGCATCGTTGCCATCATTGTGTGCAGCGCGAGTATTGCGACTCATGATTGGTTAGCTGTTATAGGTTCACTAGGTTCCTTAACTAATCACAATCATAACTCAATTCTATTCTGGTATTGATCTATCGAAGCATAACACAATGCAATATAAAGTAACACGATATCTGATGAAGTTCTGTAATTGTCATTTATTCAATCCAAACACTCAATAAACATTCACATAAGTAGGCATTTCATATAGACATGAACATTCAATTTCATATTGGCAAAAATATGAAGCTTACCACATTGCAGAGGGAGATGCTCGTAGCGTGACTTGGAACCCATGACTTGTTGACTTTAAACTTGCCGTAAATTAAATTGTTTTAAAGTCTATAGAACCGATTTGAAAACCCTGGGATCTGATACCACTAAATGTAGCGCCCTTTCTATCGTACTTGAATTTTAATGCGATAATAAGCAATTAAAATAGAAATACTTAAACGAATGTTGAAAAATACGGAATAATAAAAATCTTACTTCGTTTGAAAACTTTGCAGCGGAATTAAATGCTAATAACTGAAATAAATACTTGTCCAAAAACATTCGTACTGAAAATAGAAGTCATTTAATATTTAATAATCTAAATTCAAAACTTTAAAATTAAGAATAATTGAAGAACATGAAAATCATGACGTGGGTTTCCGAGTCACTGCCTACGCCATCTCCTTCCTTTCAAGCATTCTCATCTGAAAATATTCAACATTCGTGGAATGAGCTAAAAGAGCTCAACAAGTAATCTCATGCATGAATGCATTCCTAATACAATATCTTACATTTAACTTAAAAAGACTTTACGTTTTCCTTGCTTAAAACTTTTCTTTCGCATAAAACTTTGTCTTTCGTTACCTTGAAACATTCTTAGGATGCGAGCTCACTTGGTAGCACATTATTCTAATCAGGGTGGCTGTGGGCCTTGTTATTTGGAACCCGTGGATATTTTGCCCGAAGGCCCATTTCCATTCGTTTTGCCCAAAGGCCCATTTTCCTTGAATATTAACATTAGCCGCAAGCGGCACATGGTCGGAACGCCGGTCTCTCGTGCCCATTTCCCACTCACTCCAGCATCATAGAACAATGTGCACCCATTTCTTTTGAAAAAACATTATTAATACTTGACTTTACTTAATATGAGATGCTCGTGAAATGCTATGAACATACATTAACATGGTGCATGAACCTAAGTGATGCAACTTTAATTGAATTCGATCATAAACTTAAATGGCATAAATACAATAATTAAATCACATCAATTAGTATATTAAAAGTAACCATGACTTAAAACATGTAAACGAGGATAAACTTACATTCAGATACTCAACAATACCTTACATTCAACTAATTAAGGAGAAACCCTACGTTCAACTAGTTAAAGGATAAGCCTATATTCAATTAGTTAGAAAAAACTCTACATTCAATTAGTTAAGGGAAAACTCTACATTCAATTAGTTAAGGGAAAACCTTCATTGAACTAATTAGGAGAAAACCCTTTATCCAATTAGTTAGTAAAAAGTACATTTAGTTAATTAGGGATAACCCTATGTTCAACTAATCATTGAAAATCATACATTCAATTAATCAGGGATAAACCCTATGCTCAACTAATCAGGAAAACCTTACGTGCAATTAATTAGTGAACTCTAGATTCTAGAGTCTAGATTCAAATATACTTGGGAAAAAGTCTTACGTTTACTTAGTTAGGTAAATACCCTACATTCATTTAATTAAGGAAAATATCCCCATCCAACTAATTGGCCTAATATATATATATATATATAATAGCAGAAGTTTGGTCGAAAAGTTTTTCCGCCCATTTTTACTTCCTAAATTTGGAAATTATTTATTGCAAAATCCTAACTCTATATCTTGCAATCCATATTGAATAATAATCTTGAACATTAATATTGATATTAATATATATGGATATAATATAGTCAAAGATTAGATACACAAACTACCATAACAATTATTTATAGAAAATTTTACTCATTAAGTTAATAGTCAATGATATTTAAAGTCAATATTCTTTTGTTCATAAATTAGGAAAAGATTATGAATTGTATTCCATATTATTATTATTATATCAAAAGTTGCCTTTTTGTTTTAGCAAAATAACACCCCGGGGGTGGGGGATTGAGGCGTGATCCCCTACCTGTATATCAAATAATCAAAATGTCATACAATGTCATGCCCGCCAAGGCGGGAGAAAATCAAAGAACAAATAACCTATCACTACGATATCTAGAAAGACTATCATAGAGAGAAATCTGAAGAAAAAAAGGAGAACCAATGATCTATGAAAATCTGAAGCTCGGATATCCCAGCTGGTCCATCCGAATGAGCGCAAGAAGGTGGTGAGAAGTCGTGCCCTCATCAACAATGTGACTGCCAAGGGCAGCAGCTCCCAACTCTGATAGGTGATCTGCTAGTCGATTCCCCTCTCTGTGTATGTGGGAAATCGAATATTGAAGGTCCCTCAGCATGTTCCGAATGCGAATCAGGGTGTGCTGAACCGCCAAGAGCCAAGGCCACCGAAGTGATCGTGGTGACCACCCGCCGCTGCCCAACTCGATCCAAATCAAGAGAAAACTGACGGGCATGCCGCAGTCCCATCTCCAGCGCTAGTAGCTCAGCATAAAAGCTAGACACTGCCTGGAGAGAACAATGAAAAGCCAACATAAGTCGAAGGTTTTTTTGCCAAATTTTAGATACATGACTTACGAAAACAAAAAATCTTATGTTTTGTTCAAAGGTTTTTTTGTCATCTTATTATTTATGTTAACTCAAGTATATTTTATACAAAATCCTTTCATATTATACTACTTCAATTGATTTAGAGAGACACTTCAACATTGTTGATTCTAAAGTCGAAGCATAAATAACAAATATGGTTTCATCTTCACATTTTTCCCTATTACCGTCTTCCTCAAATGTCCCGCCAACATCGGCAGGATTTAACCCCAATTATGCACCAAACAATAGTTTGTTTATAATCTATCTTGTGGAACTGCAGATATATTTTTTTAATTAGTCTATAAATAAATTTTAGTTCTTTTTGTTTATTCCTTATATTTTTTTAGTATTTATTTTTTAAGTTATGTTTTGTTTATTTTGAATTGTTCTCATTTTGAAAATTAGTATTTAAATTTAAATGGAGATGATAACTGATAATATCTTCTGAAACAACAAAATGTGTAGCCTCAGTATAGTGTATCATAACATCAATTGTTCGATAGACACGATAAACAACTATTCTTCTAAAAGAGATTATTGAATTTGATTTGACAAATTACAACTCAACTATTTGACTTATGGATTAAATTATTCTCTTTGATTAACCAAATAGCTAAATAATATTTCAAATAAATCCGAATACTAAACTAATAATGGTGGTGACTTAGTATTAAGTTTTTTCTACTAACAACATATTGATCATATAATAACATTTTAGTATGTGATATAATTTAGGATGACTTAATTTAAAGTGAAAAAAAATACAAGATACAAAATAAGATAGATGAATTTGGACCAATCATCAGATAATTCTCCTAACCAACACATGCTTTGGAGTTACCCAAAATTAGCAATGTTTTATTTTGGTAAGTCAATGACTATATTTTTTCGTAACAGATATAATTTGTTGGCTAATTTATTTTTCCCGCACATTTATACTTGCTAAATTTATAAATTATTTTACTGCAAAATCCTAAAAGTATATATTGAAATAAATTTTAATGAAAATCCTAAACATGAACATTGATATTAATATATATCTAATATCCTAAAAACTATATAAAATAAATCAAATCCCACATAATCTACGACTCAACAAATCGCCCTGATTTCCTGCCAATTCACTATCCATATCATCAATCAATATCGCCGAATTATATGGGAAAATCTTGACATAAAATTATATATATTTTTCTAAATTTAAAACTATTGATTTAATAATCAATAAATATAAAATTTTATAATTAAGTTTTGGAAGTCGAATATTGTTTCATATATTTATTTTTTTGTAACATAAATTAGAAAATCTTTATTTTTTTTCAAGATATTTATTTTGTTAAATTCATTGTGTCAATGTATCAATCAGACATCAAATGCTAATTTAATTATAACTGATAATATTTCTTTGATTTTAGCCAACACATCTTAAAGAAATAACTTATATTCTATTATTCTATTATATATATATATATATATATATATATATATATATAACCATATTTATATCAAAAAATGCAATAACAAATCGATGTACACATTCTGAAATCAAAACCTAGCTGAGTGGCTTTCTAAACAGATCATTATCCTTTTAATTTAAATAAGAGCATATTGGTTATTCTTCTGATCTTTTTACAATCTACTTTTGTTTTAATAATACATAGTTTTATGATTTACGAATTTGTTTAAATGTGCAACTTTTGTCACTTTAATGGAAAAAAATATAGGAAAATAATTTAATGCTCGAATTTATTATTATTCTATAATTTCTTGGCACTCGTTCTGTTTGTGTTTATCATCCCACATCTTGCAGAAACAAAGGGAAAAGGAAAATAGAGAATGTTTTTTTTTAATGAAAATCTAGCCCCCAAATTCTTTTGAAAAAGAATCTTGATATGTTATTCAAATTCATTATTATAAATATAGATAAAATACTTAATATAAGTTAATATATCCACCAAAAAAGTTTTTTTTGATTTACTAAAAATAACGATTGAAAAAAGAAAATAATATGCTAGAACGCAAACATGCATGCAACTCAAAAAATCTACAGTATCAATTTATATTTTTAATCGAATTTGACAATATTATGCGGTCAAATAATTGAAATACGTTTAAGAAAAAATTGACAAAATCTTACATTAATATAAAATATTAACCAATCTAGAGATATATTACCTTACAATAAAAGGACATTAATTTGTTCAACGAGCTTATTTTTCAAACTGTATAAATACTCAAAATAGCCAGTTATGTATTACCTTTAAGAGAAAAAAATCTTATTCAAATATTTAGCCAAAAAAAATAAAATTAGAACGCAAACATGCATGCAACTCAAAAAAATCCGTGCATTTTATTTTTGAATAAACTTTCCATATAAAATTTTTCGGGTTGTGAAAGTTTTCCATCACATTACAACTTTTGATTGATGAATGATTACAATAATTCATTGTTGAGTCAAAATGAGAAAACTCACGGGTTCTACAAGTACTATTGGAAATAAACAATAGAGAACGAACATAGATATCAATGGTACAATTTCTATTCTCTATTTCTGTTGTATCATATTTAAATTCATAATTTTTTTAGTGTATCATTGTGATATTGCTGTAAAATTTGTTGTAATACAACTATAGTTTATATCTAATGATATAATAGTTTGCTGTAATTTTAACTCATGATTTTTTCTGTCATATTATTTTGAATAATATCTCAATACAATTTTATCAATTGATTATAGAAATCGTTATTCATTCTTCTTTAAAAGCGTATTATCAATAGCATAAAAATATATCTATTATACAATCAGCATATTCACAACTCATTCCTGCAACCTTTTCTATTTCTCATTAGTCGTTATAAGAAGAAAAAAAATACAATTGCACCATCAACACACTATTATCTTGGGTTATTCACACGTTAATTATATGACATGAAAACAATATAATTTAATTTATTTTTCTACTTGGTTATACCATAAAATAAAAATAGCAAGTTTTTGTGTAGGTGGGGAAAACATTAAGATCATCTTTATGTATTTTTATATTATATTTACGAATATATTTATGAATTGATTATTGATTCTTGAAATTTTGATTTAATTGAGAATGAAAACACTTGAACAATTAGTTTTTACACAATTGATTAAAATAGTGAAATCACAATAAGAAATTATGATAGTAGTAGTAGTATGCATTTAATTTATTAGTATTTTTGTCTTTACATCATTTGTAATGTGTTGGTACTTTGTATGTGTGCATAAAATTCGAATTATCAGGATCTGGATTTACAGATCACCTCTCATAAAAGTTTGAGAAACCTATAAACAACGAAAATTTTAAATTGAACATTGTAACCTATACATTTTCGAGAACCACTTTAAGTGATATTTCAAATTATTTTTATTCACTATACTGCTTAGCTTTATAATATTTAAGTCGTCCACGATATGTTAGGAAAAAATATTATAATTATTTGTTGGATGATGTTTTTTACAAACAATGTCAACGGAGAACAGTATAGACAAATTGTTCTGATTACAGTTATTATATTGAATTATTAAATTGTACTATATTTAATTGACCTTACTAATTGATTCATTTGATGTTTTCTAGAATTGAATTTAAAATTTGAGTTTATAATTGAAAATCTAACTTTATGTATAATTTTTGCTTTTATTTACTTTATATGAGTATTTTATTATTAAAAAAAATAATAAATATCAAAAGTTTTAGTATAAACCAATAATAAGAAAATAATAATACACGTGCAACGCATGTGCGGGATTACTAGTTAGTCCAATACTCTTAACATAATTTGTTAATCGTATAAAAATTTATAAGACTCTATGCGTATTTATTGTTGGAATTGAGGAATAAATAGTTACAGATATTTCGAAGGAATTGTAAACTGCATGTTAAAGATTTAATTGCTTGAGCTTAGCCAACTAGTATTGTGAGATAATTCTATAACTACAGGACCTGGGATATATGTCTAAGCATTCAGTTGATGATATCTATTTTTAAAAAGCACCATTCACATAACAATATATATATATATATATATATATATATATATATAGGAATAGGATCCAATGAGACCACATAATTAAAATGAGACAGTGTGGACTAATCCTGACCACACATCTCAAATTTTAGATGGCTGTGATCTTTCCAATTTAATATTTATTTTTGTTTTATTTTTAAGCTGAAAAGGGCATATTTGTCATTTTAGTTTTCACCCCTAATTATGTGGTCTCCCAAATCTGCTATTATTTTCAGCCCCAATTCTTCTAGTCATCACCGACACCCTCCTCCCCTCCGCCTTCTTGTCCGCCGCCCTCTCACTGTCGTCTCTTAATCTCCAAATCATCTCCAATCTAAGGCTTCTGAGATTCGTACTGGCTAGGGGTGGTCAACGAGATTGAAGGCGATTCTCTGATCTAAGTTTCCGCTGGAGATTTTCTGGAAGAGTTTCGATTCAATTTCCATGTTTTTTGCCATCTCTGTTATTATGGATTTTTTTGGGTTCTGTGGGGCTTTTTGTTGAGCAATTGGTGGAGAATTGAGGTTGACTTCTGTTTCTAGTTGATGGAGTGGTGTAGCTGTTGTTGTAGATGGAGGATTGGTGAAGAAGACAATGCTGACGTGGATGGAGTACTGTACACTTATATATTTTTCGATGTATACTTAGATGTATTTTGATGTATAAGTAGTTAATTTTTGATGTATATATTTATGTTGTTGTATACTTATTTTATTTGATGTATACTTATATATGTTTTGCTTTACACTTATATGTTTTTTGTTGTATACTTATTTTTTTGTTTGACAATTGTAATATGCAGTACAAATATGTTAAATATACAACATAATAGTGTTAAATATACATTAAATATATGTTAAATATACAATACAATAATGTACGTGATTTTTTCTCTCTCTACAATTGATTTACTTAATCCACGGTCCCCACATGTTAATGAATGTGATTCTCTCTCTATATATAACTGATTCCTTGATTCATGGTCCCCACATGTTTTTGTTTGACCATTTTAATATGCAGTAAAATTATGTTAAACATACAGTAAATAGTGTTAAGTATACAACAAATATATGATAAGTGTACATCATACTGCATGGCAGAGCACATGCGCAATTTTCTCTCTCCACCGCGGTTTTCTCGCGATTTTCTCTCTCCTAGTAACTGATTCCATATTTGGATGGTCCCCCACATGTTTGTTTTGACAATTATACCCTTATTTTGCATTAATTAAATGTTTAATGTAATTTTAACCCCTATTTATTTTAGCCATTGATATAGATAAGAGAGGGTTGAGATGAGTCCACACTGTCTCACTATAATATGTGGTCTCATTTTAACCCTCTCTCTCTCTCTCTCTATATATATATATATATATATATATATATATATATATAGAGAGAGAGAGAGAGAGAGAGAGAGAGAGAGAGATAGGATCATATGTGGCAAGGGTCTTACCATGTGGCAGTGTGGACCAATCTAAGCCATTAATCTGTTTAATCCTAAGGCTAAGTTTTTTTCGGTTATTTTTTTTTACATTTAATATTGCCCATTTAAGGGCACAATGGTTATTTTATAAATAAAATCACACGGCAATTATGCTAACCCCATAATCCCTCTTTTTTTTGGGATTTCAATTAATCTCTCCCCTTTTATGCATTCTTCTTTTCACACAAAATCAACACTCATTTTTTTTCCTTCTCTTTCTTCTCCATTCTATCAGACGCCATTTTCTTCTATTTATTCTTCATTCTGCCGGACGACCGCCGAGACCCAACATTTTTGTTTTAATTTCGAAGCTTGTCAGGGTTTCTTCGATATCAAAATCCAAAACGCCCTTCAAATTATTGGTAAAGGTAAGAGTCTGGTTCTTTTTTTTTTCCCTTTTTTTGGTTGTAGATTTTGGTAGAAAGGGTTTAGCCCTTAATTTTTTTTTCTTTTTTTGTTGAAACATACTGATGTCTTTTATGGGTTTTTGGAGTAATCTGCAGTAAGTAGAGTAGGCAATTTTTTTTTTTATTTTGAAGTACCTAGGGTTTTGATCTTCGATTTTTACAGAATCTTTTTTTTTTTGTTTTTGCTTTTGGAGTTATATTTGTGCGAAATAGTACTGATTTGGTAAGAGATATTGTTGGTATAAAATTAGGTAAATTCGATGTTTATTTAGTTAATAGTTTGTGTAATGTTTATGTTATTGATATGAGATGGTGTAAATTGAGATATGCGTGTTTGTGGTTTTGTAATGAGTATATAATGTCCATGCAATGCATAATGATGAATGGTGTTTAAGTAACATCATTTTCATATACAAATAGAGTTCATACAGTGCCTAATTAGTTTAATTGGTGTATTTTTTTTGATATATTGTGCTTGAGTTCTGCATTCTTTAATATAGTTCATGTTTCTCATTCTCAATACCAGTTTTATAATTTTCAATGGCAAGAGGAAACAGGAAAAGACCTACATCTTCAGGGCCGAGCGAGGTGCGCGTAATGTTAACAAGAGGTCCAAGACTGCCAAATCTGCTTTGAAATATTCGATGCCCAAATTGAGGAAATTGTAGCTTATATTGTTTTGGCCCATTTTGTTCTATTGTACCCGTGGAAATGAATTGATAAAAACTTAGCTATAAGTTGTTATACATTTAGTAAATAGTTGGTATACAATTAGTTCAGTTGTTTTTATTTTAATTGTGGATATGAATTGATGAAACTTAGCTATAGATTGGTATACATGTAGGCAATTGTTGGTATACAGTTAGTTTATATGCGACACACAAATGCATATGCGACACACATGGGTGTTATCAGGCAGCGCGTAATGTTGAAAAATATGCATATTTGTACACCAAATCAGTTAAATGTATACACAAAATAATTTTCAAAATATACAATATTGTCAATATTAGTATACATTATTCTCAATTAAACATCTAACAATGCACTACTGAATACTTATATTATCACCAAATATTGGACAAGTGTACACCAAAATATGATTTCAGGGTACCGTAATGGAATTATTTTTATACCATATTTTTATGATTATAAAGCACCAAAAATATGCACATGTATACACCAAAACATGCTTCCAATGTACAATATTGTCAATATTTTTATAGCAATTTAAGTATCAAACGTTTAGTCTCAAATAAACATCCAAACACGCCATATTTCATGTTATATTAGCACCAAAATATACATATCTATACATGAAACAATGCGACCAGAGCACAATATTATAAACATTTGTATACCAAATACGCATATCTTCCATGTCGAACACCTTCTTTGTCATTCAAAAATGGTGGATAGGGATTGTTTTTGTGATTTTGAGGCATATTTTTTTTCATGTTGTATTGCGTCAATGAAGAGTGAAGAAGAGGGAGAATCCATTTTTTTTGGCTCATGATTAAGCGTGTCTGTTATGGAAAGGTGATATTGAATATATCCCTTGATTTTAGGAAAGTAAATATGATATTATATTTACACTATTTTGATAGTTACCGATTTACCCTTTTTACACATAAAAAGGCCTAATCTGAACCATTAATTAAATAGGATGGATAGATGAGATCTGTCCACACTGCCACATGGTAAGAGGCTGCCACATGAGATCCCATCCTATATATATATATATATATATATATATATATATATATATATATATAAAACTAATCTAGTGGGCACATGCATGCAATACCATTCTTGAATTTGGAACCAATATATGTAATCACGTGTAAGCATTAACAGGTTATGAATTTGATTATTGAAATCAAAAGGCACATGTCAGATTCAGGAAGATTACGTGCGATTATCACACAAATCGCACAAACGTATTCAACTCCCTCAACAAACAATACACAGTCAGATCTTATCGTACTGGAACCCAACTAATACAGAAAAATCACGCAGCTTCACATATACTAAAGACACGCCTTGCGGTTACGCATAATAATAATTCCAATCCTAATTCTATATGAAAAACTAAAGATATTACTTGCCTGTTCGACTTAAGGATAGTAAAATCCTTTTCAGGACTCTTTCGAATTAATCGCGTTGGAAAAATTTCCTCTCTTTCTTCTCTTTTCTCTTCTTCTCTTCTGGCCGGTTTCTCTATTCTCTCTAGGCATCTCCTATTCTGTTCCCAATGTGTGTGTTTTACGTGTCTTATATCTGTGTTTTAACCTACTCCTAATTGGACTAGGTTTAGGGTACGTGTGCCTATAATCAAATTACTAACAATATGGGCCTGATTAATACTCTAATCCAAATAATGACCCAAAGTGTATTATAAAACCCAATAAAATAAAATAAAGTCCTTATAAAGTTTAGAATATTCTAATAAAATAATTAAATGTGATCATTAGGCAATTAAATAAATTCGGGTCGTTATAGTAAGGATATTTGAGGATCTGTAAAACAGAGGGAACTTTTTGAGTAGTTCTAAGATGTTTTGATAAGGTTTTTCCAACTCCATTAAATAAATGTAGGTTTTAGTTTGTAATTAAGTAAATTACCAGAATGGTGCATGTTATATTATTTATATTGTTTTCCTTTTTTACGGGTTGAATTTGGTGAGTTATTGGATTCAAATTTTGTGGATTCTCAAGTTTACTTTCTTGAGTTAAGTTTTGATTTGATTAGTTGCTAGTCCCCATTTTTATATGTATATCTCTGGTTGGTATTTGAAGAAGGGTAGTAAAATGACGTTAGATTTCTGAACAGGGCAGTTCCTATAATTTAAGGGGTCTGGTGCGAAACAAAAATGGAGCCCTTTATATTCATATAAAAAATTAAAAAAATTAAAAATTAATAAAATAATGAGTATTATATTTCCATTTTAATGTTTCAACTACAAAAAAGATACTTTAATATCGTCACATCATAGATTTAAAGGGGAAAAACTAGCCATAGAAAATAGATCTTCTTGCATTTTTATCTGCAAAGTCATCAATCAGTCTTTCATAATCAAGTTTGTCTAGAAATTCACTCTCAATTGAAATCAAAGATAATGCATTCAGTCTTTTCTGGGTCATGGTTGATCTCAAATAAGATTTCAACAACTTCAATCTAGAAAAACTTCTCTCTGCAGGTGCAACAATCACTAGAATAGTCAATAATATCTTGTATGCAGTGAATGAATTGGGAAAATAGTTCATTATTTTCAAAAAGGTCATTATTGCACACACTGTTTTTGCTTCTTGTGGTAGAATATATCGCATGATCTTCAATTCTTGATATAAATCATCTCCAACCAAATCTGAAACATTGTATTCTATACCCTCTTTTCTTTGTAGTTTTTTCTTTTTAAGATTGATGAGTGTAAAATATACGTGCATTTGAGGACTTAAAATGATATATATTTGATGCATTTGCACATATATTCAGTGTGTTTTGGTTGGTTTTTTTTGTTGGGTGTGATACTGCGTATTCTTATAACTTCTTACAGGAAATGAAGCTAAATTGGATAAAAGGAGATATCATGTTCCAAAGTAGAGGTCAAGAGCTAATATACGAGCAAATATGTGAAGGAGAGAAGTATGGACGATCGAACAAAATGGAATTTCCTTCAAAAACGTCCAAATGCGCCAAAAGTTTCTGACACTAACAGAGTTTAGTAATTGGGCCATACCTTGATATTGAGGTGATTCAAGTGCCTATGGAAAGCTAAGAGAAAGGGCCACAACTTTGATGAAGACCCTAGGACCTAATTCGGACAATAACACGGTCAAAAACACATCACACGGCTGGACCATGTAGTATCACACGACCGTGTGAAAATGCCAGTGTGGAAAGACACAACCGTGTGAAAAAGGGACAAAAACAGGGGACGGAACTAGGGCCACACGACCCGACCGTGTGAGACCACATGGGCATGTGGGAAAGGGCTGAAATCCACACAATTGTGTGGTTCCACATGGCCTGGCCGTGTGGGACTCTGCCAGACGCGCCTTTTGGAGTTTTTCTCCCATTCAAACTCTACAAGTGACCTCTCCAAGCATCTATATATAGGGGATCAAGTCTTGCACGAAAAAACATTATTCTGTACATCAAAAACACATCAAATAACACAGGAGCCGAAGAATCGAAGAGCTTCTAAGAGCAAAAGGCTAGGTCGCGAAGAACACCACAAGGATTTCGCATCTAGGGAGCACAAGAGCTTCGAGGGCTTGGAAGGGGAATCCATCCTGACAAGAAGGGGTTTTCTTTCTATGTCTAAGAACTCTTGTCTGTGCTTATATAATGTCATAATATTGATTCGGATTTGTCTATGAGTTTGTAATCAATGTTTGGCATATTTTTCGGATCTTGAGGGCATAATCGAAACATTGGATTTGTATTAAATATGATTACTTGTTTTCTTAATTGCTTCATGCATTCTATTTTATGAATTCGAGTACTTATTTATAATTGCTTTTTATCTAATCAATAAATTGCATGTCATACTTGTAGTCCATAATCCGGCCAAGTGAGTTCTAGTAAGACGAAAATCGAATTCAGACATGAAACATGTGTGACATGCGTGTTTGTGGGGAGTCATTCAATTCACAAATCTTTTTGGAGTTAATAAGAATTTTAACGATCTGACCAGACTACAATTACTATTAATCAGCTGTTTATGCACCACCTGACCAAGGGAGTAAATGATATTAGGAATTTGAACCCATAGAATTGCATGAATTGATTTTTAAAACTTTATTCGCATTTAATATTGAAGAAGCATGTTGAGATTATGTGCCTAAGGTTGCTCCTAATGATGTTGAAAATATTTGTGGGGTTCATAAATTTATTTTATTTATTCTTTCTATATATTTTCAATTTTTTTTCTTAGATTAAAATAACCTGATTTTCGTTCGCTTCAATAAAATTGGAATACAATGTTATTATAGCCTAAGTGTTTCGAGCTTCAATCCCTGAGGAATACAACCTAGCTTGCTATTATCCTATAAACTACACTGTACACTTGCAGTTGTATGAACCAAAATAATTTCTGGCCAACAAAGATTCCTGCAATGAACGTTCAAGTCCTCATCAACTAATGAACTCAACTTATCAGCTGTAAAAAGGAACCCAAAAATATCTTCATACTCTTCATATTGCTCAAACCTTTTCTTCAAAGACCCAATTATTTGATCAACTATGTATAAAAAGTAATGAATCCCAATATTTTCCTCGGTTGGTTCTTGTGGCATTTGGGAAAACTCACATAAGAGCTCATCAAAATGTCTATTTCAATATATTTGTCTATTTTCAGGAAAATATCCACTGATGAAGCAAGTTCTTTTGCAGTCTTGATTGCTTGGTTGAATGTGATTTCTCTTTACTCTTCAAAAAAAGCAATTAAACCCTTAACCTTGACCATAGCAATGTCAATAAGCATGTCCTCAGATTGTAAGTATTTGCTAACATTATTAACTTTACCCAACATATCATACCAAATAACCATGCCTACTAAGAACTCAAAGTTTCCAAATTCAAAGGTTGTCAAAGACTTTGCTTCACTTCTTATTTTGGAGTCAATGTCTCTTTCTTTGGCAAGTTGAGCTTGAAGAACTATTGCTTTCACACTTTCAATGCGACTTTCCCATCTAGTGGTTGACAATGGCTTAAGAGTTATAATCTTTAACCGTTATATTATCTACCAAAATCTTCCACCTCTTTATAGAATGTGAAAATAATGTATAAATCCATTGTATCTCTCCAAAGAAGTATTTTGCTTTTCTAAATGAATTCTCAATATCACAAAGTGTTAAGTTCAAACAATGATAACCACAAGGAGTATACAAAAGCTCTAAGTTATATCTAAAAGTTTTTGTTGTACACCTTGGTGTTTCCCTTTCAAATTTACCCCATTATCTTATACCTGCCCTCTTAGATTTTCAATATCAATACCAAGATTTTTCAATATATTTTGCAACTCTTCAAACAATCCTTGTCTAGATATATCATCAACTTTCATGAATCCCAAAAAGCATTCTTTGACTTTTGTTGGACTTACCGAAACATCAACACATGTTATAACTAAAGATATTTGTTCTTGATTACTTATACCAGGAGTGCAATCACATAAAATAACTTAGCCTCTTTAATCTTTTTAAGAATAGAACTATTGATTTTATAAGGTAACAAACATATAAATTCATTTTGAATTCCAGGGCTAAGATAATGATGATGCACCTTAATATCTGCTACAAAAAAAGATACTTTAATATCATCACAACATAGATTTAAAGTGGAAAAACTAGCCATAGAAAATAGATCTCCTTGCATTTGTATCTGCTAAGTCATCAATCAATCTTTCCCTGTGGTAGAATATATAAAATGATCTTCAATTCTTGATATAAATCATCTCCATCAAAATCTGAAACATTGTATTTCATACCCTCTTTCCTTTGTAGTTTTTTTTTTAAGATTCCTGCAATTAACTTTCTAGTCCTCTTCAACTAATGAACTCAACTTATCAGCTGTAAAAAGGAACCCAGAAAGATCTTCATACTCTTCATATTGCTCAAACATTTTCTTCAAAGCCCCAACTGTTTGGTCAACTATGTACAAAAAGTAATGAATCCTAGTATTTTCCTTGGTTGGTACTTGTGGCATTTTTGGAAGACTCACATAAGATCTTATCCAAATGCTTTTTTTTATATATTTGTCTCTTTTTAGGAAAACTATCCAGTAATGAAACAAGTTCTTTTGCAGTCTTGATTGCTTGGTTGAATCTGATTTCTCCTTAATCTTCAAAAGAAGCAATTAATCCCTTAACCTTGACCATAGCAATGTCAATAAGCATGTCCTCAGATTGTAAGTCTTTGCTAACATTATTAACTTTAGCTATTATATCATGCCAAATAACCATGCCTACAAAGAACTCAAAGTTTCCAAATTCAAAGGTTGCCAAAGACTTTGCTTGATTTCTTGTTTTGGAGTCAATGTCTCTTTCTTCGGCAAGTTGAAGTAAAACATCTCTAATTTGTTGAGCTTGAAGAACTATTGCTTTCACACTTTCAATACGACTATCCCTTCTAGTGGTTGGCAATGGCTTAAGAGTTAAACCTTTAACAATTACATTATCTACCAAAATCTTCCACCTCTTTGTAGAATGAGAAAATAATGTATAAATCCATTGTATCACTCCAAAGAAGTCTTTTGCTTTTCTAACTGAATTCGCAATATCACAATGTGTTAAGTTCAAACAATGACAACCACAAAGAGTATACAAAAGCTCTAGGTTATATACAAAAGTTTCTTTTGTACGCCTTGGTGTTTCCCTTTCATATTTACCCCATTATCATAGCCTTGCCCTCTTAGATTGTCAATATAAATACCAAGACTTTTCAATATATTTTGCAACTCTTCAAACAGTCCTTGACCGAATATATCATCAACTTTCATGAATCCCAAAAAGCATTCTTTGAATTTTGTTGGACTTATCGAAACATCAACACATGTTATAACTAAAGATATTTGTTGTTGATTACTTATACCAGGAGTGCAAGCATCACATAAAATAACTTTGCCTCTTTAATCTTTTTAAGAATAGAACTATTGATTTTATAAGGTAACAAACATATAAATTAATTTTGAATTCCAGGGCTAAGATAATGATGATGCACCTTATTTTCACTGTGCTCATTCATCACTGGATCCCATTTATTAATCATCTCAATCCCATACATAAAATTTCCATTGCTAATCTTCATATACTTTCGCAATACTACCACGAAATGCCAAGTTATGTTTAGCCGAAAATCTCACAACTGAAACTAGTCGATCAAATACCAACCTCCAATGCACCTTTTCTTTCTTGATTGATCTTAGATACCATGATAAATTGTTTAACCATTTTCTAATTGGATACATAAATCAATCCAATCAGTGTAGTTTTTGACATGCTCAATACTTTTTCATGTTGCTTAAGTCTAATACCAAGACGCCTCCAATCACAGTATCCCTCATTTGCTGACTGACTTGGTTGAGTACCATTTTTAAACAATATGAAACAAAAGAGAAATATTTTGTCAAGTCCTTTTGAATACCTTAGCCAATCTCTATGGTGTTTCTGGCAATTTGGTAAAATCCGAGTGTAAAAGCCTAAAGACAAACGTCTCTTTGCTCCATCATTGGGATCTTTTCCTGTTAATACAACTCTTATTAGACCACTTTCCACTAATTGATCCTTCCACTTAAGATCTAAATTCTCCGAATTTCTTGGATCAAAGGTGTCAATTGGAATTGATGAATTTGGTTCTTCATTCACTACAACATTATCATCACTTTCAGAATGAATAATATAATCTCCATCACCGTTAACATGAGATTTGTAGGTTCCAAGGGGTGTTAAAGTAAAGTCTAGAAGTGGGGGAGGGTTGAACCGATTTTACCAAATTTTCAATTTTAACTTTATTTTAGAGTTTTATCACAAGTCAGCTTAGTCCTTGAAGGATAGCTTAGTTCAACATTGACAGTAGAGTTGGCCACTCAATAGACTCAAGAGAGCTGTTGATAAGATAACTCAGCTGAGTGAGGTGACCTTTTTAGAAATATACCAGACTTGGTTTTTCGGCGGAAGTTTTACACCTTTCGATTAAAATATGTTTTCCACACTTGTTTTTAGATTAAGTTATTATCAGTAGACTTAGTAAATTTAACAGACAACAGATTAGATATGCAAGAAATAAATGTGCTGAATGTAAAAAACATAAAGCAATTTTCATAGTGGTTCGAGGATGGGGTAATTCCTCTAATCCATTCTTCTCCAACCCCTGGAGGTAATCCACTAAGTAACAGTGACTTCGTTACAAAGGATGACAGTCCAAGCTAGGCCTTGATCACACAACTGGCTTTGCTTCTGGGACTCAACTCTTCACAAGACTGCTGTCCTGCTACTTCAACTCCCTTAGACTTTTGGATTTGATCACGCAGCCCTCCAACAAATCCAAAGTTTTGCTTCGAATAAGAACCTCACTGCACTTCCTTCAACCCCGGATGTGCAGACCCCTTGTCTTTCAACAATGTTTCCTCTTCAATAGTTTGAAGTTGTCTTTCCTTCACTGAGTGTGTTAGATCAATTTCCTTCGAGTTTTAGGCTTGTGAATTGAATGTATGCTTGAGAATATTTTGGTCTTTGCTTGAATGTTTGCAGGAATATGTCTATTGCCAAAGTATCATCTCTCTCTTAAATTCCTCAGCTTTATTATAGTGCTTGTTTGAAAAATGTATCCATTGAAGAGATATATCCATTTCTCAAACTACAATTCAAGGTCGTTGGCTTGTCTTGCAACATTTAATGTAGACTAGTCTTGGTATTAATGCTCTGCAACATGCCAGAACCTCTGCAGGTTTGCAGGAGCATCCCATTGTTTCTAAGCTATTTGCACTCTTTCAGCAAACCAACTTTCTGATTTGCAGTCTGTCAGTTTCATCTTTCAGCAAAGATTTGACTTTGCTTATCAATGGACATCTTCAGATTTCTTGAGTCCATTTTGCTGCTTAATTCCTTTGATAGTCTTCTCCACTTAACTGGGAGTGACTTGGCTTCAGTCTACTCACTTCATTTCCTTCAACCCCGGATGTGCAGACTCCTTGTCATTCAAGAATGTTTCATCTTCAACAGTTTGAAGTTGTGTTTCCTTCACTGAGTGTGTTGGATCGATTTTCTTTGAGTTTTAGGCTTGAGGATTGAATGTATGCTTGAGAATATTTTACTCTTTGCTTGAATGTTTGCAGGAATGTGTCTATGGCCAAAGTATCCTATCTCTCTTAAATTCCTCAGCCTTATTATAGTTCCTGTTTGAAAAATGTATCCGTGGAAGAGATAGATCAATTTCTCAAACTACACTTCAAGTTCGTTGGCTTGTCTTGTTTTGCAGCATTTTATGTAGACTAGTCCTGGTATTAATGCTCTGCAACATGCCTGAACCTATGCAGGTTTGCAGGAGCATCCCATTGGTTCCTAGCTATTTGCACGCTTTCAGCAAAACAACTTTATGGTTTGCAGTCTGTCAGTTTCCTCATTCTACAAAGATTTGACTTTGCTTATGTACGTACAACTTCAGCTTTCTTCAGATCAATGGAGGAATTCAAAACTCTAGAATCAGAAGGCTACTTTCAAGGAATGACTCTGCCGCAAGCCTGAGACTTGTATTGGGAGAAGGGATTGGATTTGTGTCAATCAGTTGTTAAGCAGCATACTTCCAGCAGTCACTCGGCTGGAAAGTTGAAAGCTCCAATACAATACGAAGGGGAAGAAGTGGTGGTGAAAGAGGCTCTCAACCTCGACCAAAACCAAAAGATGTCGCATACGTAGATCCAGACAAGAAGGGTATTATATATTGGGCTGGGTTCGATCATCTTGCCAACCTAGAAGTTGCCAGAAAGAATGCTGAAGCTCTCAGAAGGCAAGAAGCTGAGAATGAGAGAACTGGTCGCGAATGGGAAGAGAGGAAGCGGATGGATCACCCTGCTGCTAGGCAAGCGTATGAGAAAAAGAAAAGACAAGAAGAGGAAAGAAAGAGGAAGAGAGCTGATGATGACAGGAGAAGGGCTAAAGAAGAAGAGAGAGGGATGAAGAAGCAAAGGCGTTGAAGTGTTCTGCGAACCCCTTCATGTATTATGTTGTAAATACATTTGTGTAAGTCTTGTGTAATAAGCTCAGTGAATTTCCCTATAATTTTCACTCTGTAGGTATCTAGCTTAGATAAGCAATGTATTGTCATGTTATATGTAAAGCTCTAATACTTGTTGTAAACAACTTTGTAAAGGACAAGAATGCTAGGTCCAATAAAATGATGATTTAATGCATACATTCTTTGTTACTGCACTGCTTGTGTGTTTTCTGTTTACTTATTGAATGTTTTAAGTTTTGGCATCATAAAAAATGGGGAAGTTGTTAGGAAATTTATTTGATAGATTTTGATGATACCATGTAAAACTTAAACTAGGAAGTTGACACCCCATTTTCCTTGTAATTTGTATTGTAATAGATAGTGCTGGAAAAGCTGAGTTAAGTCAGCTATGTCAAAGATTACAAGAAGTCAACTGCGGACTGAATGAAGACTCTGTTGTGTGTCATCTGAGTAAGGCCATGAAGGAATTCAAGGACTCAACTGAAGGAGAGTCAGCTGAGGAACATCTGTGAGAAGTGTCAGTCAAGTCAACTCAAGAAGCCAAGTCTAATAGTTGAAGTGATAGTTGAGTCAATCCCATGATCGGAGCAGACTCAAGTCACTTGAGGTAAAGGCAGCAGTCAAGTCAAGACAACTGACTTAGATCCGTTGATTAAAGTCAAGAATATTACTCCATTTAGTAATATGACAAGCTGCCAGGTCTAAAAGTGTTTGGCCCAGAATTGTGCAAAAGGAATAAGCCAATGGGAAACACTGCACCTTGTGTCAGACACCTGCAATGCTGGAATTCCATTTAATACGAGGAAAGTTCTACATCACCAGGGCTGCAGACTAAGAAAAGACAAGCCAACGAACACAAAGTGACACTTGAAATTAGCCAATCTCTTCAATGGGAAAAATTTCAAATGGGAACTATAAAAGGCTGAGGAAGCTATTGAGAAGAGGTTACCTTGATTACCTGAACCTAGCAAGAGCAAACATTATTCAAGAAATCAATCTGCAAATATTCTCATAGCAATTCAAGCAATTCCTCAAGCCTTAAACTCAAAGAAACTCGATCCAACACAAGCTATGAAGGAGAGATAACTTCAACCAGTTGAAGAGGAAACTTTTGAAGAATTAAAGGGGTCTACTTTCCAAGTCAGGATTGTAGAAATATTTAAGGTCGAACCATTATCAAGTTTGTTGGAGGGCTTCGTGATCAAATACAAGAACTTGAGAAGTTAGCTAAAGTAGCAAGACAACTGCCCTATGAAGAAGCTGAGTCGCAAGAGAAGCCAACTGTGTGATCAAGGCTGTCTCCAGAATGATTACCGCTTGTAAACTGATCTGTTACATAGTGGATTCCTCCAGGAGTTGGAGAAAAGAGGATTAGAAGAATTACCCCATCTTCGAACCTGTATAAAATATTCGTGTCATTTACTTTCAGCAAATTTACATTCCTGCATATTTAATTATATCTACTGTTAATTTATATTTGCTATCCAACTGATAAATAACCAAGCGCTATAAATCAAGTGTTAAAAACAAGCTTAAAACAAATCAAAGGGTGTTAAGTCTTCCGCTGTTAAAAACCAAATCAGCCAAGTTAAGTATTTGGCTTAAGCAGCCGAGTTATACTATCAACAACTCTATTGAGTCTGTTGAGTGGGTAATTTAGCTGAATAGCCAACTTAGTTGTCCCTCAAGGACACAACTGTTTGAGTCAACTCTGTTGAATATTTTAAAAGGACTAAAATCAAAAATTTGGTAATGTTTATTCAACTCCCCCCCTTTCTAAACCTTACACCACACCCCTTGGGACCTACAACCTATATAAAGGGATCAATGCTTGCACGAAATTAGAACATCTTACATCATTCATACAACATTCAACACATCAAATTCATATGTTTACACACATCTAAGGTCTCTTGAGAGAGGAGAGCTAAGTTACGAAGAGCACCACAAGGCATTTCACATCTACGGAAGCACAAAAGTTTCGAAGGCTTGGAAGGAGGATCCATCCTGACAAGAAGGGATTTTCTTTCCTAGTTTAGATCTCTTGTTTGTACTTAACGATGTCAAACTATTTGATTTCAACTTTGTCAATGAATTTGTTATCAAATATGTTGGACTAATCTTTCTGATACTAGGCATAATCAAAACTGTGGATTCATGTTAAATCTAATTGATTGTTTTCTTAATTGACTTATGTGCTATATTATATGAATTCGAGTGCTTAATTCTTGTAGATTATCTGATCAATAATTTGCATGTCATATTTGTTAGTCCATAATCCGGGAGGTGAGTTCTAACAAAACGAAAATCGGATTCAGACATAAACATGGTAATGCATCGGGAGACTACAACTGTTTCTGGGGAGTACTTCAATTCAAAGATGTAGGTCCCAAGGGGTGTGAGTAAGGTTTAGAAGGAGGGGATTGAATAAACCTTACCAAATTTTCGATTTAGTCCTTTTCAAGAAATTACAGAGTTAACACAAACAGCTAAGTCCTTAAGGGACAACTAAGTTGGTTATTCAGCAGAGTTAGCCACTCAACAGACTCGATAGAGCTGTTGATAGAATAACTCAACTGTTTAACCTGAGACTTAACTTGGTTGTGTTGGTTTTATCAGCGGAAGACCTAACACCCTTTGATTTGTTTTAAACTTGTTTAAAACTTGATTTTAGCACTTGGTTATTAATCAGTTTGGATAGCAAATGAGTTTATCAGCAGATATAAAGTAGATATGCAGAAATATAAATGTGCTGAAAAATAAATGACACAAGTTGATTTTTATAGAGGTTCAAGATGGGGTAATTCTTCTAATCCTCTCTTCTCCAACTCCTGGAGGAATCCACTAAGTAATAGATCAGTTTACAAAGTGGTGAACAGTCTAGAGACAACCTTGGTCACGGTTGCTTCTCGTCCGACTCGCCTTCTTTCACAGATACCGCTTTGCTACTTCAACTCACTTTCTCAAGTTCTTGGATTTGATCACGAATCCCTCCAATAACTTGATCTTGGTTCGACTTGAACCTTCCTACAATCCTCCTTGGAAAGTAGACCCTTTTTGATTCTTCAAAAGTTTCTCTCTTTAACAGATTTGAAGTTGTCTTTCCTTCCTTCGACTTTGTGTTGGATTGATTTCCTTCGAGTTTGAGGCTTGAGGATTTACTTTAATATCTTTGAGAATGTTTGCAGGTTACAATTTAAATATTGCTTGCTTATTCGTGGTTCAGGTAACCTTTTTTCAATGAGTTTCCTCAGCCTTTTATAGTGAACTTTCAAAAATCTGCCCGTTGAAGAGATAGGCTGATTTTCAAAAGACACTTGTGTTTGTTGGCTTGTCTTTTCTTGGTCTTCAATCTTGAGATGTAGACCTTTCCTCGTATTAAATGAATGTACAGCTTTTCAGGTTCTGACACGGGGTGCAGTGCTTCCCATTGGTTTATTCCTTTTGCACGCTTCTGGGATAAGCACTTTAAGACCTGGCAGCATGGAAGTATTACTTATTTAAGTAATGTTCTTGACTTTTGTGCAACGGATTCCTTTCAGTTAACTCATCTTGGCTGTTGCCTATTTCCCCAGGTGACTTGAGTCTGCTCCAATCATTTGAAGACTCTTCTGTCACTTTCAACTTATGACTTGGCTTCTTAAGATGGCTTTGACTGACACTCCACACAGCTGTTCCTGAGCTGATACATCTTCAGTCAAGTTCTTGATCTTCCTTATTGGCCGTACTCAGCTGTTCCACAACGGAGTCTTCACTTCAGTCTTCAGTTGACTTCTTGTATTTCAAGGCATAGCTGACTTGACTCAGCTTTTCCAGCCCTATGTATTACAATGAAAATTACAAGGAAAATAGGGTGCCAACTTTCTAGTTCAAGTTTTACATGGCATTCATCAAAATATATAAAATAAATTTCCCAACAATTTCCCCCTTTTTGATGATGTCAAAACTTAAAAATATTAAACAGTATGTAACAAAGATACATACAGACAATGCAGTAACAAAAAATGTATGCGTTGAATAGATCGTTTTATTGATCATAGCATTCTTGTCCTTTACACAGTTTACATTCAGTATCAAAGCATTCTGTATATCAAAACAAAAGTACAGACATCTATGCTTGGATACAAATACAAAGTGAAAAGATTGCAAAACACTTCACTGAGTATACAGATAACTTACACAAAAATGTATTTACAGGAGTAAAATACATGAAGGGTTCGCAGCAACACTTCATCGCCTTCGCTGCTTCCTTCTTTCTTCTTCAACTCTGTCAGAGTCATCAGCTCTTCTTCTTTTTCTTTCTTCTTCCTCATCTTTCTTCTTCTTATCATAGGCTCTCTTCGCAGCATCATCCCTACACTTCCTTTCGAGCCATTGCTCTGATTGACTTCTATTCTCCTCTTCCTGTCTTCTTGCGGCTTCAGCATTCTTCCTAGCCACTTCCAGGTTTGCTACTTCATCATACCCAGCCCAGTAGAGTCTCCCTTTCTTTCCGGGATCCACATATTCGATGTTCTTGGGTCTTGGACGAGGTTGAAAACCTTTTCCTCCACCACTTCTTCCTCCTCCTCTGGGTGTGTCTTTGTACAGAGTCTTTCGCTTACCCAATTTGAATGGGCCGCTGTAGTCTCGCTTATCGGCTTCTTCGCACAATTTAAGACCTTTCTCCCAGTACAGATCCCAGGCTCGGGCTACAGACATCTTTTGGAAATAGCCTTTGGATCGAGCATCTTGAATTCTTCAACTGATCTTGGCTCGGACCCGTCATCTGGAATAACATCTTGATCCTTCCCTGCCGGAATGCCGCCATAATGTTTCAACACTTCTTCAATGAGGGCATCCATATTTTTATCGAACTCTACCATCCCTACTTCTACGATTCAACTTTTCTCCGACATTGGCACAACAGAGTGTTCGATCGGCAGAGTCACTGGAAGTTAGCTGATGATTGAGCGTAACATGACCCTGCTGAGGGGTTTCAACAATCATTAATGTCAGGTCCTTCGAATGTTCCCCCTCAGCTGCCTTTCCTATCTTCTTCTCAGTTGTTGCTTCTTCTTTCAACCTCCTTAGGTACTCCTCTTCCCCCTCTTTAGCATCATCAAAGGAGAGAGGGACCTATGGGAACATGCCTGCGAGCATGAAGTCGAGCCTGCTGAGAGCTAAGTTCTGCTTGGAGTCTACTGCGGCATAGGCGATCCGAAATTCTGAACGAGTGGCTTTTGACTCGGCTGCCACCAGTTTCATTTTAGCCATGAGAAGGTTGAATTTTGCATTCATGGTCTCCTCAAGACGCATAACTTCTTTTCGTTGGAATTCACGCAGTAGCTCAATTTCTGTTGTGTGAGAGGCATGCAATCTCTCAATATACGCCTGCATCCTCTGCTTCATATCAGCATTGTCAGCACTCTAAACAAGCATCTTATAGTATAACACCTTGAAATAGCGAACTTGCTCGTATCGCATGGCACTCTGCTGTTGAGACCACTCCCTGATCCTTACTACTATCCCTCTCAAGTCTGCTGTGAGGGTGGCATCTCTGTTGTCCAGTCGTAAGTCAAGTGAGGCTTGGTGCCGTTCGATCTTCTCAATCTCTTCACAGATCTTCTTGAAGACTTCACAAATCTCAGCTGTCACACCTGATTCAGCTGCCGGCCATTCTGCATCAAAGTCAAAGTTTGCTAGCACAATAGAGTCAGTAGGGATTATGGGATCTTCTCGAACGGTATATCATCATGTCTCTCTAGCAATCTCTTTCTCTAGCCCAGGCAACTCGATAGAATAGGGAAATACTTGTTCAAAAGCATCATCTCGCACATATGGGATTGTTTGTGCGGTTTGTGCCTGCGATGTTTCTGGTGGCGTCAGTACTGCTGCAGCTGTGGGAGCATGCACAGATGACTTGGTTTCAGCAGGGGCTTTTGGAACGTGTTGGCCAGCTGACTGAGCCTCAACTGTCTTAACAACTTCTTCGGCCTCAGTGGATTTTTCTAAATGAAGTAGCAGATCCTCTGCTGTAGCATCAGCATCATCGGATGATGATGAAACCCCGGGAGCTTGGTTCATCATCGAAGTTGAAAGTTTGACGAGCAACTTTGTAACTCGACTACCTCGCATTCTTGAGAGCATCCTTAGCTGGGTTGTTTTGATGTGCAACGGGTGTGGACTAAGCTTCATCTTCAGACCCCAAAAATGATATGTCAGGATTCTCCTGGGAGTCATGAAGTGCACTTATCTCCTTCTCAGATTCAGCACTGTGAACAAGAGAGATGTTCTGAATCTCTTGAGCTTTACCCAGGGAGGTCTCAACTTCCCTTGGGCCTTCAACACCTCCAGCAGTCTCAACTGCAGCGAGGCCTTCAACATTCCCTTCGACAATCGCAACTGTCTGAGGGTCTTCAACATTGGCATCCATAGGAGTCTCATCCCCTTGGATTGCGCTTTCACTGCCCAGAGTGTTAACTCCCGGGGCATTTCCATCCTGTGCCTCGACTGCAACAGCAGTGTCATCAGCCTTCAAAGTAGCTGACACTTCAGCTGGGATAGACTCAGCTGTCCGAGGTTCGTCAATGTCAACCTATTGTGGTTCTTTCTCAGTTTCCACTTCGCCACCTTTCTTCAATATAGAGTCATCTGCAGCATCCTCCGACCCTACTGCAGTGGAGTGAGTTTCCCCCTCAGCTGGCACACCAGTTGAGTGACTGATGATGGGGTCACTCTTATCCAGACTCGCGGCTTCTTCCATTGAGTGCTCAGCCGCCGGGGCAGGTGGTAAAACACCTTCAGTAGGGGTTGGCTCAACTTGGGTGGACAAGATCCCAGTTTCATTGCCAATTCCCTTGTTTCCATCTTCCGAGAGTACCGGGGATGTAGCTGCAGTGATGTCTGTAGCAATCTGCTGCACTACTCCCAAAGGATCGATTTGCAGGAGAGATTGAGACAACTCTCCTGGCCCTTCAAATAGTTGCTGCTCATGCATCTTCCTGGATTCCATTAGAGCTTGCTGCATGTCTGACTTCTCTGCTGTAGCAACGGGATCCATATCTTCATCACTCTCTGAGAACACATTCAAATGAGGGTGAGTGTGTTCTAGAGTTCCAGTAAGTGGGCATATTTTGGCTTTCTCGAGAGCTTGTGCTTCCTCGGCTGCTTTGGCTTTTTCATTGTCCTTGAAAATGTGTAAAATATTCAGGCAGTTATCCTCATCAAGGGCCTAAAGCACAATGGTGACCCCGAGAAATTGCAACAACTCCTCTTCTTCTTCAATAAACTCAGGGTGTGCAAACTGCGCCCTTGCGTGATCCAGTTTCCACGCCCTCCATGCCTTAAGACAACGCTGAATGTCTAGGTATAATGGAGAGTACATGATCACATCATCATCATCATCTTCTTATTGTCCTTTTTTGGGGGATTGAAGGCAAGATGCTCTGCTGCCCTTCACCTTCAGCAGCGTCCGTAGTAGGTGGAGACACAACTTTTTCAACTGGAAGTTCAGTTGTCTCAGCCGCTTTGTTGTCCTCAGCTGTCCTCTCCACAACTGGGTCTTCTGTAGGCCTCTGCTGATCACCCTCAACAGACTTGGCAGTTTCATCTATTACTTTAGGAGACTGCACTTCCTGAGTTTCAGCAGTCTCTGGTGTTTTCTCCAGCTGAGAGGTAGATTGAGCTGTCTTTTCAAGCTCTGAGGCTTGAAAGTCTTCTTATTTTGGTCCGAACCAGAGGAATTTCTGGTTCTTCTTATTCTTCTTATTCTTTGGCGGCGGGGGCCGCGATATCCTTCTTAGAGGGAGCTGTCTTCCTGGGTTTGGCAGTCCTCTTCTTCCGTATGGCTGGAGAAGGGATTTGGGCTTCCTTTTCAGCCTCGGCTGCAGGGGCAGTAGACACGGCTGCACGGGCAGGCGACTCGGCTGCAAGGGCATACGACTCCTTTTTTCTTAGCTGCAAGGGCAACCTTCTTCTTCGCGGCTGCAGGGGCAACTTTATTCTTGGGATTAGAGGTAACAGTTGTGTCCTCGGGTACAGCTGATTCCTCCTCACTTGTATCTGCCCTCTTTGCGTGGGCTCTCTTCTGGGCTGCTGAGAGATTCGCCCTAAACATCTTCTTGTTGACATGGAAAGGTTTTCCATGTCGAAGGGGAATGCCCTTCACTTCCATAAGGTGGCCAATCACCAGGCCATAATCAAGAGATCCTCCAAAGGATCCGTCTTCCTTGTACGATTTATTTACAATATTCTGGGAGAGTCTGCTGTACACGAACTCAACCCAGTTGACTTTCATGCCCTGCATGATCGCAGCCATGACGATCAACTTAGTCTTTGACAGCTGGTTGAAGCTTCCAAACTTCATGTCTACACACTTAGAGACGACATCCATCAATTTGTGATAGTCGTCCTTCAGCAATTTCTTCTCAGCTGTGTAGACCACCTTAGCAGCACACTCTGGTTTGGCTACCTCTTTCCATGCAGCAACCAAGTCAACATCAACTTTGTTTATCTTATTCATGCCCTCAAATGGCAACAAGCATTGCTCTGCAAGGTCCTTAGCATTTATTAAAATATCCTTGTGGTGGACAAAAGAATTGATTCCTTCGTCCTGCACTTCTGCATTAACATAGAACTTCACTACCTCCTCGAGAAAGGCATGCGAGTATTCCAAAGTCAAAAAAGCCTGGAGACCTGACTTTTCCAATATTTCAACAATATTCTTCACTAGGGTTTCATCAGAACCCTACTTTACCATGCCTTCGAAATCCACTGATGATCCTGAGTGGATTTGCTTCGATAGCTTGACGAAATCAAACTTCGGTGCCATTTTTAGAGATTTTTACCAATTAAAACTTGAAGAACTGGTTTGAGGACTCTTAGGGTTTTCGAGAGAGAAAATGGCTTGCTTTCTATTGCTTGAAGATGAACCATTTTTGAATGTGAGAGAGAAAAATGAAAAAAAGTGTATATAAGGGTTATGAAAGGATGGGTCTTTGGATTTTGAAATTTTGATCAAAATCAACGGTTCAGATTTAGCACGTCAAACCGTATTTAATTCCTCGCATTTAATGCGGCAGCATTTATATCCAATCATATGCTTCTTATGCGACTTTTTTGACGCATGCCCGTCAATATATTACCGACATCATCCTTAAAAACATTCCCGCTCATTTAAAACGACTGCGTTTTTGTCACTTAGCTCATAAATGACTCAACTTATCTCAAAAATGACTTAACTCTTCTTCTCTCTTTTCATTAAGCGACTCAGCTGTCAGCTAACTCGATGCAACTGACTTTACGATATGGCTGTTTCACTTTTGGCTGATGTGAAAAACTTGTTCAATTCTCACTTTCTCATCTTCCATCTCTTTTGATTAAGTCTTCTGAGTGTTAACTCAGTTCAATTAACCCTAGCTCATTCTTAAGCTCTTCAAATCTTGATTCACATAGAGGCTTAGTTAATATATCAGCTAACTATTTATCAGTCGAGATATATTCCAAAGTGCTATCTTTCTTTTCAACATGATCACTTATAAAATGATATCTGACATCAATGTGATTTGTTCTTGAATGACACAGGATTCTGAGTGATTGCAATAGCACTTATGTTATCACACATAATTGGAATCTCTTTTTCTTCAATTTCATAATCTCTCTTTCTTTGTCTCATCCATAAGACTTGGGCACAAATTGCCCATGACTATGTACTCTCTGCTTGGATGTGGATGTGGCTATTGAGTTTTGCTTCTTGCTGAACCAGGAAACTAATCTGTTTCCAAGCATTTGACATGTACCTGAGGTACTCTTTCTGTCAACTCTACATCCAACATAGTCTGAGTTTGAGTAACCAATAAGCTTGAATCCACCTTCCTTTGGATACCATAAGCCAACTTCCTGGCATCCCTTCAAATATCTTAGGATTCTCTTAGTTGCAGTCATGTGGCTCTCCTTTGGTGCAGATTGAAATCTTGCACATACACCTACTGCAAAGGTGATGTCTGGTCTGCTGGCTGTTAGATAGAGTAGTGATCTAATAAGTGCTCTATATCTTGTTTGATCTACAGCTTTACGATCTGCATCCATGTCCATCTTGACTGATGTGTTCATTGGTATTTTCACAGATGACTTCTCTTCCATACCAAATTTCTTCATTAAATCTCTGGTGTACTTTGTTTCACTTATGAAAGTTCCATCCTTCAATTGCTTAACTTGAAGTCCTAGGAAGAAAGTCAGCTCTCCCATCATGCTTATTTCAAATTTGCCTTGCATGAGGTTTGAGAACTTATCACACAGCTTTTTATTTGTGGATCCAAAAATGATATCATCCACATATATTTGAACAAGTAGTATACTCTCTCCATCTTGAATTCTGAAGAGTGTTCTGTCCACTTTGCCTTTGGTGAATCCATTATCAGTTAGAAATTGAGATAATGTATCATACCATGCTCTTGGTGCCTGTTTCAATCCATATAATGCTTTCTTGAGCTTGCACACCTTATCACCAATGGTCTTCTGCTCAAAACCTGGAGGTTGTTCAACATAGACTTCTTCCTCTAACAGCCCAATCAAGAATGCACTTTTCACATCCATTTGATATACAGTGAAGTTCTTGTGTGCAGCATAGGCAAGAAACATCCTTATTGCTTCTAATCTTGCAACAGGAGCAAAGGTTTCATCAAAATCTATTCCCTCTTCTTGGCAATACCCTTTGGCTGCCAATCTTGCTTTATTTCTTACCACAAATCCTTCCTCATTCATTTTGTTTCTGAAAACCCATTTTGTGCCAATAACATTCTGATGGGTTGGTCTCTACACCAATTCCCATACTTTGTTCCTTTCAAACCGATTCAGCTCTTCTTGCATGGCTTGAATCCAATGTGTATCATCTAGTGCTTGAGACACATCTTTTGGCTCTATTTGGGAAATAAAACAAGTGAACATTGCTTCTTGCTGAGCTCTGGATCTGGTTCTTACACCATCTCTGACATCTCCAATAACTAGCTCTGGTGGATGGTCTCTCAGCCATCTCACATCAGGTTAAAGCAAATCAGCTGGGTTCAGCTGTCTCGCATCTGCATTGTCTTGAGCAGCTCTTTCATCATCATTCAGTTGTAGACTTTCCACCTGTCTTTGAGATTCATCTATCTCATCTTCATCTTGGTTGATTACTTTTACTTCAGCTTCAACATAAGGACTCTTCTGCATAGTTGGCTGATTCAGCTTATTCGCTAACTCTTCAATGTCTTCTCCATTCACATTAGGTTCATCAAAAACCACATGAATAGATTCTTCTGTGACCATAGTCCTCTTGTTCAACACTCTATAGGCTTTGCTTTCAGCTGAGTATCCCAAAAAGATACCTTCATCAGCTTTAGCATCAAAAGCCTTAGATTATCCTTGCCATTGTTGTGGATGAAGCATTTACATCCAAATATTCTAAAATATGCAACATTGTCCATATCTCATAGAGAGTCTTGGTCAATTTCCTATTTATCATGCATCTATTTTGAGTATAGCATGCAGTGTTGATGGCTTCAGCCCAAAATCTCTTAGGCAATCCAACTTCAGCTAACATGGTCCTTGTAGCTTCTTTGAGAGTTCTGTTCCTTCTTTCAGCTACTCCATTATGCTGTGGAGTTCTTGCTGCAGATAACTCATGAGTAATACCATTTTCAACACAATACTGAGTGATTATCCCATTGACAAACTCAGTTCCTCTATCAGACCTTATTTTTATGATGGTTTAACTCTTTTCATTTTGAACTCTTTTCACCAGCTGAGGTAACTTCTGCAAAGTTTCCTTCTTTTTGCATATGAAGATTGTCCATGTATATCTTGAATAATCATCTACCACCACTAAGGTGTATTCCTTTCCACTTATGCTGGCTGGTTCAACTGGACCAAATAAATCCATATGCAACTGATGCAATATCCTTGTTGAAGAAGGACTAGGCTTCTCCTTGAATGAAGATTTGATCTGCTTTCCCATCTGGCATGCATCACATACACTTTCCTTCTTGTACACTGAGTCTGGCAGTCCTTCCACAAGATGACTCCTTGCAAGCTTGTTGATTGTCTTGAAGTTCAGATGACTCATCTTCTTGTGCCACAACCAACTTGATTTGGTTGTGCTCTTTGCTAACAGACATGTGCTTAGTGTGGCAGTAGACCAGTCTACCACATACATATTCTTCTGTCTTGATCCTTGCAGCAGTATTTCATTTCATTCAGTATCTTTAATCTGGCACAGTCCCATATTGAATCCAACATTGTAGCCCTTGTCACAGAGTTGGCTAATGCTTAACAGGTTAAAGTTTAGACCTTCAACATAAGCAACATCTGTGATTTCCAATCCATTTTTCTTGATAGATCCTGTGCCTTTGATTTCCCCTGGAGCTTCATTTCCTCCAAATATGACTTTTGCACCTCTAATCTCCTTGAATCTTGACAGATTTTTCTTGTTTCCTGTCATATGTCTGGAACACCCACTATCCATGTACCAGGTTCCTTGGCACTCAGCTGTTTCTTGAACCTGCAATCAAGGAAATTAGTTTTTAGGTACCCATACTTGCCTGGGTCCTAAGGGGTTAGTGCTGTAAGATGATCCAACCAACCTATAGCCAAATGACTTGACTCTAAGAGGTTGCCATATATCTATGCCATAATCATAATTTTCTTTGGCCAATTGCTTGGGGGCTTTAGGTTCATACAACTGTCTCTTTTGTCTGTATGCCTGTGTGTGTGTTTTAGCAATTGCTTTCTTTGGGTAGTTGTGATATTTCTGAGTGTAGTGCCTGGGTGCATGTGTGTGCTGATAATAGCTCTTTTGCCTTTGAAATGACCTTTGCTGAGGTCTAGGTCTTTGCCATTTAGGCTTGAATTCCATTGGTCTTTGCTGATTTTTCACATTATTCCAATCAGCTTGGCTTGGGTAGTTTCTACCATTCCCATCATATGTGTTTCTTTGATAAAACATCTGGGGTTTTTGGTAGCTTTGTTTATTCTTCAAAGAGTACTTTCTATTTGGAGTTTGCTGAGGAACTCTGCTGGATTTCTTCTCAGTTGTCCTCTCTCAAAGATACTCAATTTGGGTTTGTTTTCCTTTCCCTTTATATCCAAGGCCAGTTTGTTTGGGATTGTGCTTTGGAATGAATGTGGGTGCAACATTTGGTATTTTGGGTTTTTGAGATGCTTCATTACTTGAAGATCCTTTTTCCAAAATCACTTTAGGAGTTTGACTGTGCACAAAGGAATTGAATCATATGCCTGTTTTATCTCCACATTCTTTTTGACTCATGATAAGTTCATCCAATGATTTGGACCTTTGTAAATGAGGCAATTACATTTTTAAGATCATTTTCTCTCTTTTCTATAGAAGTTATCTCTGCTATTAGCTTGGCATTCTCAGCCTTCAGCTATTTGTTCTCATCAACAATATGACTTAGAGTACTCAGCTCCTTAGTCAGCTGTGAGTTTTGGCTTTTGAGCTGGCTGTTTTCCTCATTTATAAGTGTGTGTGAGGATTTTATGTGCTCAAAGTCTTTCATCATTTTGCCTAATGAATCATAAAGATCAGTGGGTGATGAAGTGTGTGTGTCACAATCACTATCACTTGAATCTGAATGAGACGAGTTAAAGTGTACCTCATCTTCTTGGTCTGGTTGATCTTGTTCTTTAGCCATAAGACGGATCATTGCTTCTTCTTGAGAATCACTTGAGTAGTCACTTCACTACTCTCTCGAATCGCTAATTCTTTAGACTTATCTGTCTCGGATCTCGACCAACATGGCTTTCTTCTTTTCCTGTCTTCTTTCTCTGAAGACTTTTCTTTCTTCTTCATTCCTGTATTTACTGACTGGTAGATAGGAATAGTCAATTGCAACATGTCCTGGTTGTCTGCAATTCCAACAAAACTTCTTAGCTCTTTTTTGACTCTTTTGTCGGCCCTCAGGGTTATCGGCTCTACGATACTCAACTCTTTGATGCTCAGCTCTCTTGGGTGGCCTGTCTTCCCTTGACTTGGAGGGAGTTGAATGTCTCCTGGAGGCTTCACCCTTGTTTATTTTATAGTTCTTATTGAAGAACTTGTTGAATCTTTTAACCATTAGGGCAATCTCCTCCTAGTCTATGGCTTCCTTGACTTCAGCTCTCTTTCCATCCTTGACTATAAGTGCAGTTGTCTTAGGTACAACTATTTCCTCTTGCTCTTTTCTTCTCAGCTCAAACACAAAGGCTTTGAGATCTGAGTATAGCTCATGATTGGATGTTGTTGTGAGGTTCATTGAATGTCTCAGGGCCATGACCTTCATTTCCCATTCAGCTGGGAGGCTTCTCAGAATCTTCATACACATTTCCTTTTGTGTGTATTCTTTCTCAAGTGCTGATAGCTCGTTTGTGATTTCAGTGAATCCGGCATCCAGCTGATCCAAGGTTTCACCTGCAAGCATTTTAAAATTTTCAAATTTTTGTACAACAAAAGACAATTTATTTTCTTTAATTTGCTCAGATCCTTCACAAATTAAAGTTAATTTATCCTAGATTTCTTTTGCAGATTTGCAAGATTTGACTTTATTGAACATTTCTTTGTCCAATGTCTTGTAGAGAATGTCCTTGGCCACATTATCCAAGTTGTATCTCTTTCTGTCATCGTTGTTTCACTCAGTCCTTCGATTTTTAACCATAGCTGGTCTGTCTTTATCTGTTTCTGCTACTACAGTTGCTATTCTTACAACTGTGTTCACCTTAAGTATTTGCAGTGGCCCATCCTCTATCAATAGCCACATTTCATCATGTAAAGCAGATAGATGAGCCTGCATACGAATTTTCCAGTCATCAAATTCCTCAACAGTGAACATAGGAATGCATGTCAAATTTTCTTCCATGATAATAACTTTGCTAAGAATGAAAGATTTTGAATATACAAGTGTTAAAAATCTTTTAGAAAATATTTGAGATCTAGTTCAGTAACCAGTACGGAAGGCTCAATGAACCAATTGCTCTGATACCACTTGTAGGTCCCAAGGGGTGTGAGTAAGGTTTAGTAGAGGAGGGTTGAATAAACATTACCAAAATTTCAATTTAGTCCTTTAAAGAAATTACAGAGTTAACATAAACAACTAAGTCCTTGAGGGACAACTAAGTTGGTTATTCAGCAGAGTTAGCCACTCAACAGACTCGATTGAGCTGTTGATAGAATAACTCAAATGTTTAACCTGAACCTTAACTTGGTTGTGTTGGTTTTATCAGCGGAAGACTTAACACCCTTAGATTTGTTTTAAACCTGTTTTAACACTTGATTTTAGCACTTGGTTATTAATCAGTTTGGATAGCAAATAAGTTTATCAGCAGATATAAAGTAGATATGCAGAAATATAAATGTGCTGAAAAATAAATGACACAGTTGATTTTTATAGAGGTTCGAAGATGGGGTAATTATTCTAATCCTCTCTTCTCCAACTCCTGGAGGAATCCACTAAGTAACAAATCAGTTTAAAAAGTGGTGAACAGTCTAGAGACAGCCTTGGTCACACAGCTGGTTTCTCGTCCGACTCAGCTTTTTCACAGGGCAGTTGCCTAACTACTTCAGCTCACTCTCTTAAGCTCTTGGATTTGATCATGAAGCCTTCCAATAACTTGATACTGTTTCGACCTTGAACCTTCCTACAATCCTCCTTGGAAAGTAGACCCTTTGTTGATTCTTCAAAAGTTTCCACTTCAACAGTTTGAAGTTGTCTTTCCTTCACAGCTTTGTGTTGGATTGATTTCCTTCGAGTTTCAGGCTTGAGGATTTGCTTGAATATCTTTGAGAATGTTTGCAAGTTACATTTTAAATATTGCTTGCTTATTTGTGGTTCAGGTAACCTTTTTCTCAATGAGTTTCCTCAGCCTTTTATAGTGAACTTTCAAAAATCTGCCCGTTGAAGAGATAGGCTGATTTTCAAAAGACACTTGTGTTCGTTGTCTTGTCTTTTCTTGGTCTTCAATCTTGAGATGTAGACCTTTCCTCGTATTAAATGAATGTGCAGCTTTTCAGGTTCTGACATGAGGTTCAGTGCTTCCCATTGGTTTATTCCTTTTGCACGCTTCTGGGATGAGCACTTTAAGACCTGGCAGCATGGAAGTATTACTTATTTAAGTAATGTTCTTGACTTCTGTGCAACGGATTCCTTTCAGTTAACTCCTCTTGGCTGCTGCCTATTTCCCCAGGTGACTTGAGTCTGCTCCAATCATTTGAAGACTCATCTGTCACTTTCAACTTATGACTTGGCTTCTTAAGATGGCTTTGGCTGACACTTCACACAACTGTTCCTCAGCTGATACATCTTCAGTCAAGTTCTTGATCTTCCTTCTTGGTTGTACTCAGCTGTTCCACAGCGGAGTCTTCACTTCAGTTGTGACGCCCTATAATTTCTTTAATAAAATAAACAAGCATAATCCTAATTTTTACGATGAAAAGGAACATGGATAATTTAAAAATAAAATTTAACTAAGTCAATTGTAGCGGAAGCAAAATATTTCATAAATAAAATTCTAATCAATGTCTGATTATATCAATTTCAAATAAACTGGAATAAAACTAACCACTTAAAAGAAGTAAATAGTTCGACATTTTTTTTTTATAAAATAAACTAAACATTCATAAATGAATCTTTAGGCCTTGTCATATCCACCGCTCTTAGCCAGCGCCATCTCCTTCACCTGAAAAGTTTGTTATATGTGGGGTGAGCGACACATCTCGGTGAAGTAGAAATTGTCCAAGCTAAATACACAGATATCTCACATAGGCATGCAAATACAATCCAATAGGACATAGCATAGATCATTTGAAAAACCGTAGACATAGACAATAGTTGCACGGGCAGGGTTCCACTGAGGGATACATCGACCGGACCTCTTGAGTCCCCCCTGGCTCAATAGTGCCTAAGCAACTGTACTACATATTCATGCAAAATAATCTAAGCATTTAACAAGGACAATAAAGTTTAGAAAAACAAACCCCACCTTGAACGTAGCTTTGAAACTTTAGTAGAGCCTAGAAGTGTCGGATGCACGCACGCCTAATCCTCGCTCGATAAATCTCCTAATCAATAGAAAATAATACTAGTTAAAATCCTCGAATATTCTAAACTTAATCTAAAAATAATAATCTAAAAATCCTAATTTAGGGACCTGAATTGGAATCAAAATAGAAATTGGGAATTAGAGGCTAATTTGATGGTTTGGGGTGAAGGGTAATTCTTCATCAATAGTGTATGGGACCACAATCCAAAATCCTCCTTCCCCTTTTTCCTCCTAACCCATACGTACTCCACTCACCTTTCTCTCTCTTCTCTTTTTTTTTCTTTCTTTTTTTTTTTCTTTTTCCTTTTCCTTTTCTTCCCTTTTTTCCTACTTTTCCCCCTTTCCATTCGGTCAACACAAACCAACTCAACAACTTTCCCTTCTCTTTCTTCTATCACTTTTCTTCTTACTTCTCCTCCTAATCCTTTCTCTCGCAAAACCAACATCATCTTCTTCCTCTTTTTTTTTTTTCTTTTCTTTTTTTTTTTCTTCTAATCAATTTCTCCCTCAATTACCCAAATCTCCTTTCCCACCCTTATTTCTCCAATATCTCCCGTCAAAGACTGGTCAACTTCCTTTCCTTCTTTCTTTCTTTTTTTTTTTCTAAAATCTGGTTCTATGCGAAAACCCACGCGACGCGACGCGACGGAGGTGACGGGCAGGTGGGGTTCGGGATTAGGCTATTGGTTTCGGGCTGAATCGAGAAGTGCGAGTCGGTTTCGGTGGTTCAAAATTTTTCCGACGGTGGCTGAATCGGGTTCGGGTTTTGGAATTTTTTTTTTTTTCTCGCGGCATTGGGGATAAGGCGTACGGTTGTCGTTGGGTTGAATTGTTTTTGGGTTTGGGAAGTGATTTACGGTAAATGGTAAGGAGGCCGAGTACATACGTGAAGATGGGCGAAAGATGAAAATTTTTACCTCTTCTTTTTTTTTTTTTTTTTTTTTCAAGTACGATTCTCTTTGGAATTGAGAGTGGCAGAATTTTGATCGTGTATGAAAAATAATTAGGGCTGTGATTTGTATTTATAGATTTAATTAGGGTTAATCGGTGTTTTTTTTTTTAATCTCATGATTCTCATGAATTGGTAGGATATATCAAGATTTGATATATTTGGAAGTTTAAAATTGTGTGTATCTTGATATTCTAGAATTCTATTGGAATTGGACCGGGCTAAATTGATAAGGGATCATATCAAATGGGCTTGTTTAAACTTGAGCCTGGACAATTGGACATTGGATTTGAAAGATTGGGCTTGAATTATAAAATAATAATTAGCCCCTAAATAAATAAAAAAATAAACTAATAAAAAAAATCTAAAACTCATAATTCTAAATAAAAGCCCAAAATAAAATTCCGGGTATTACATACTATCCCCCTTAAAAATAATTTCGTCCTCGAAATTAAACGTACCTAACAAAGATTGAACCTCTGGATTTGATGCTAAAATATCGTCCTTACGTTCCCAAGTAGCCTTTCTTGGCTATGTCCACTCCATTGTACTTTGATTAACTCAACGTCTCGATTTCTTAACTTGTGCACCTTTCGATCTAGTACTGCTACTGGTTTCTCCTTGTATGACAATTGCCTATCCAATTCTATGGTCTCATAGTTAACAATATGACTCGGATCTGGCATGTACCTCCGTAACATAGATACGGGAAAAACATTGTGAATTCCCGACATTGCTGGCGGCAAGGCCAATCTATACGCTACTTTTCCCACTCGCTCCAAAACCTCGTACGGTCCAACATATCTTGGATTGAGTTTCCCCCTCTTACCAAATCTGAAAATTCCCTTCGTCGGCGATACCCTCAGAAAAACTTTCTCGCCTACCACAAACTGTAACTCTTTCCTTTTTGGATCGACATAAGACTTTTGTCGATCCTGCGCCACCTTGATTCTTTCTCTTATCTTCTCTACGGCTTCAACTGTTCTTTTGACAATGTCCGGACCCAAAACTTTCTTCTCTCCAACTTCATCCCAATGAATTGGTAATCTACACTTCCTCCCGTATAACGCCTCATATGGTGCCATCCCAATAGTTGACTGATAACTGTTATTATAAGAAAATTCAATTAGTGGCAAGTGTCGTTCCCAACCTCCTCCGAAATCCAACACGCAAGCTCTAAGCATGTCCTCCAGCGTCTGTATCGTCCTCTCGGATTGTCCATCTGTTTGGAACGCCGTACTGAAATGTAATCTCGTCCCCATTGCTCTTTGCAATCCCTTCCAAAAATTTGAAGTAAACCGTGTGTCTCTATCAGACACAATCGAAACTGGCACCCTGTGTAGCCTCACGATCTCCTCAATGTATAATCGAGCCAATCGTGTTCCATCTTTGAAAGTCATCTTAACCGGCAAAAAGTGTGCAGTCTTCGTCAATCTGTCCACGATAACCCATATAGCTTCATTCCCTCTGTTCGACCTCGGTAAACCAGTCACAAAATCCATTGTAACATGTTCCCACTTCCACTCCGGGACCTCAAGTGGTTGTAGCAACCCCGATGGTCGTTGGTGTTCGGCTTTGATTTGTTGACAAGTCAAACACCTCTCCACGAACGATGCAATAGAGCCCTTCATGTTTCTCTACCAAAAAGTATTTCTCAAGTCACGATACATCTTCGTACCTCCCGGATGTACCATGTAGGGTGTACAATGAGACTCTTCTAAGATTTCCCTTCTTAGGTTCTCGTCTTTTGGTACACAAACTCTCCCTTCATAAGTAAGTGTGCCGTCCCAGGTGCAAATGAAACCTCTAATGTTTCGGCTAAAGCTCGCTCCTCATTTTGCACAAAAACTTATCCTTCGTTTGTGCATCCTTGATCCGATTTCTCAAAGTCGGCTTGCCACCATAGCAGATATGATAGCTTTGGTGTTGGTTAGGGGTACTACCACATCAATTCTCAAGTTGACGAAATCCTTGATCAACTGCTCTTGCTCTGTGATCATGCTAGTCAATTCACCACTGTTCTTCCGACTCAAGGCATCAGCAACCACGTTGGCCTTGCCTGGGTGATAGTGGATAGCACAGTCATAATCTTTGACTAACTCCAACCATCTTCGTTGTCTCATGTTCAATTCTTTCTGTGTGAAGAAGTACTTGAGACTCTTGTGATCCGTATAGATATCACATTTTCCTCCATACAGGTAATGACGCCATATCTTCAGAGCGTGTACTACGGTTGCTAACTCCAAGTCATGTGTGGGATAGTTAAGCTCATGTTGCTTCAATTGTCTCGAGGCATAAGCTATCACTTTCCCCTGTTGCATGAGTACACATCCGAGACCTTGTTTTGACGCATCACTATAAATAACGAACCCTTCCGATCCATTAGGTATCGTAAAAACTGGTGCAGTAACTAATCTCTGTTTCAACTCTTGGAAACTGGTTTCGCATTTCTCAGTCCACTGGAATTTCTCTCCCTTTCTCGTCAGTCGAGTCATTGGTCCAGCAATCTTGGCAAAACCCTCAATGAACCGTCTGTAATATCCAGCAAGTCCTAAGAAACTGCGCACCTCACTTACAGTCGATGGCGCTTTCCATTCATTTATGGCCTTCACTTTGGCTGGATCCACTTCAACACCTCGGGCGGTGACTACATGACCCAAGAACACCACTCGCTCCAGCCAAAACTCACACTTCTTGAACTTCGCATAAAGCTTCTCCTTGCGAAGTGTCTCCAACACGATCCTCAAATGCTCTTCGTGTTGTTGTTTATCCTTTGAATAGATCAAAATATCATCGATGAACACAATGACAAATTGATCTAAATAAGGATGAAACACTCTGTTCATCAAATCCATAAAGACTGCTGGTGCGTTACATAACCCAAATGGCATCACAGTAAACTCGTAATGTCCATAACGGGTTCTAAACGCTGTTTTGGGTATATCTGCTTCTTTGATCTTCAGCTGGTGATACCCTGATCTTAGATCAATCTTCGAGAAAACTCCAGCTCCTCTTAATTGATCAAATAGATCCTCAATGCGGGGTAAAGGGTATTTATTCTTGATGGTGAGGTTGTTCAACTCTCGATAGTCAATATACATCCTCATCGTACCATCCTTCTTCTTAACAAACAACACAGGAGCTCCCCAAGGGGACACGTTCGGTCTCACATAACCCTTATCCAGCAACTCTTGTAATTGCACCTTTAGTTCTTGCAACTCCTTAGGTTCCATTCTGTAAGGTGCCTTTGACGTTGTGTCTTTGCTCGTGCGGATCAATCGTGAACTCCACTTGTCGATCTGGTGGCATTCCAGGTAAATCCTCTGGAAAAACAACAGGGTACTCTCGAGCAATCGGGATATCAGCAATTGTTCTCTCTTCAGTCGGGGTAGCCATTACATTCACCAAGAATGCTTGGCATTCTCCTCTCCTTATCATCTTCACGGCTTTCATTGCTGATATAACTCGTGGCGAAACACCCGACCTAGTCCCATGGAAAGTGAACTTCTCCTTTCCTGGCATATGGAAATCTATTTCCCTCTCGTGACATTGGATGTTTGTGCGGTTCTGACTTAACCAATCCATTCCTAGAATTACGTCAAAGTCCTTCATCTTTATAACGTATGGATTCGCTTCTAGAGTTCTCCCCTCTATGTTCAGTTGTACCCCGTTTACTCTATGATCAACCACTATAGTTTTACCCGATGGTATACTAACACCCAAAGGTTCCACAGACTCACATATCACATTATTTAATCCCTCAATGAATTTTGCAGATATGAAAGAATGTGTAGCACCGGTATCAAAAAGTACAAGAGCAGGTACATTAAAAACTCGTAACATACTTGTCATTGTCTCAGGCTCCTCTTGTGCATCCTGCTCGGTCATGGCGTACATTCTGGGTTTCCCTCCTGTGGGCCTCTGTTCCTCTCTACGCTGATTGGAATATTTCTTACAGTCCCAACCCTGATGCCCTGGCTGATGGCATCGGTAACAAACATCTTTTCCCAGAAGACACTCACCATAATGATATTTTCCGCAATTCTGACATTGTGGCTTCGTCTGATGACCTTGCTGATTAGGAGCACCGCCGACTTTTTGTTGTTTGTTGTTATTAACAAACTTTCCAGTGTTAGGACCCTCCCATTTTTTTTGGGAGCCTCAAAAACCTTTTTACTACCTCCTTCTAATCTCATATTGGAGGCAACCGTTCGAGCTCCTTCCACAACAATGAGAATACGATCGTTCCCAAGTATGCTCACTACCCCACCCAACTCAGGGCGTAAACTAGACACAAATCTCTTAGCCTTCTTACCATCTGTGTCCGTCAAGTGAATAGCATACCTCGCTAACTGGTTGAACTTTCGCTCATACTCGAGCACCGTCATTGTCCCTTATTGTAGGTTTAGGAATTCTCTTTCCTTTTTATCTCTGTGTAGGACTTCGGGAAAAACTGTTGCATGACTAATTCCTTGAAACCAGTCCATTGCATATCAGCTCGTTGTTGGTCAGTGATGGTTCGACGGTGTGAATCCCACCAATGCCTAGCATCTTGTTTGAGCTGATAAATTGCACATGACACCCTTTGTGCGTCAGTGCACTCGATCAATTCAAATATACCCTCCAATTCTGCTATCCATTCTTCCACAGTGTGCGGCTCTTCCTGTCCCGTGAGAGTCGGAGGCCTATAGCGGCGAAACTGTTCCACCACATGTGAAGTGTTATTTGTGGGAGCCGGCTGGTTCTGTTGGTTCAAAGCACCCCCTTGAGTTAGACCCTCAACGACTGTGGCTAGGCGCGCCACTACGTCTCCCAAATTTTCTAGTGTTGAATTTGTGGTCGTCCAGGTTCTAGGGGCTCTAGGATTCATCCTATAACCATGAATATAAAATTAAGTCAATTTCCAATTGGGATACTTTTAAGATCAATATATATAAAAGTTAAACCATAAACGATAACAAGTACTCAAGGCAAATTTTTTTTTTTTAAAAAATGATCATTCATTAATCTCAATTTTTTTTTTACATCAAATTCGACGATTAAAGAAACAACTGCTAGTTTGAAAAATTAAAGACATAAACTAAAATACTAGTGAAAGGAAAATATAAAATCCAAACATCATCTACGAAAATAAATAAAATAAAAGTTGGCTAATCAACATCTTCTTCTAGGTCTTCCTCCGGATCCTCCTTGGGTCTTCATCATCACTAGAATCAGGTGGAGGGGCATCATCGTGTATGTCTTGCTCTTCGGGCCAGAAGTCAGAAATATCCATTGTGAGTTGTACATGGTCCAACCACCACTGTCGGAAAAGCGAAACGAAATTCTCATAGCTAACCCGCGACTGAACTCCCTGGACATCATCTACCATTTGATTATATATCTCTCTTGCTCTTCGCAGGGGTAACTCTGATAAGGTATTAATAAATCTAAGTATGCCCTGTCGGTCAGATACCGAGTGACCGGCATATCTAGCCTCTACCCATAATGCGAACATTGCATTAAGATGCGCCCCAAGGTTATGGTTAGGTTCCCATTGATATTGTTCATATCTCTCTATCCTTGCTCTCCTAGTAGCGCTAACCATATCGGACTTTCGTGCTGTATACCTTCTACGAGCCATCTATATAGCATAAAAATAATTAAATTCTCTAAGTTCTTTCTATTGTCCATAAAGTTCACAATTAACATAATATCTCATTAGTTCAATGACATTCTATCGTGCTATGCATCCCATAAAATTTAGCATATTCTTTCATTTTTCTCTTTGCAATAGGAATTGTAAAATTCATTACAACAGTATTAAAACACTTTATCAATAGCATTTGACAATAGCAGTAGCAATGGCAATAGCAGTAGAAAGCGAAATCCTTAAAAAAAATATCCGTACCTTGGCTTCGGAGTTGGCGTGGCATAGCGGTGGTGGATACGTAGACTCTTTCCGTTTTATAAAAAAAATTCTAATTCATTTATCAGAGTACACACACGAAATTTACAGATATTTTTTTTTAATTGCAAGTCTACAGAAAGGTAGACCCGCTCTGATACCACCTGTGACGCCCTAGAATTTCTTTAATAAAATAAACAAGCATAATCCTAATTTTTACGATGAAAAGGAACATGGATAATTTAAAAATAAAATTTAACTAAGTCAATTGTAGCGGAAGCAAAATATTTCATAAATAAAATTCTAATCAATGTCTGATTATATCAATTTCAAATAAACTGGAATAAAACTAACCACTTAAAAGAAGTAAATAGTTCGACATTTTGTTTTTATAAAATAAACTAAACATTCATAAATGAATCTTTAGGCCTTGTCATATCCACCGCTCTTAGCCAGCGCCATCTCCTTCACCTGAAAAGTTTGTTATATGTGGGGTGAGCGACACATCTCGGTGAAGTATAAATTATCCAAGCTAAATACACAGATATCTCACATAGGCATGCAAATACAATCCAATAGGACATAGCATAGATCATTTGAAAAACCGTAGACATAGACAATAGTTGCTTTGCGCAGGTTCCACACGAGGGATACATCGACCGGACCTCTTGAGTCCCTCGGCTCAATAGTGCCTAAGCAATCGTACTACATATTCATGCAAAATATCTAAGCATTTAACAAGGACAATAAAGTTTAGAAAAACAAACCCCACTCAACGTAGCTTTGAAACTTTAGTAGAGCCTAGAAGTGTCGGATGCAAGCACGCCTAATCCTCGCTCGATAAATCGCATAATCAATAGAAAATAATACTAGTTAAAATCCTCGAATATTCTAAACTTAATCTAAAAATAATAATCTAAAAATCCTAAATTAGGGACTGAATTGGAATCAAAATAGAAATTGGGAATTAGAGGCTAATTTGATGGTTTGAAATTTGAAGGGTAGTCTTCAATAGTGTATGGGACCACAATCCAAAATCCTCCTTCCCCTTTTTCCTCCTAACCCATACGTACCCCACTCACCTTTCTCTCTCTTCTCTTTTTTTTTTTCTTTTTTTTTTTTCTTTTTCCTTTTCCTTTTCTTCCCTTTTTCCTACTTTCCCCCTTTCCATTCATTCGGTCAACACAGACCAACTCAACAACTTTCCCTTCTCTTTCTTCTATCACTTTTCTTCTTACTTCTCCTCCTAATCCTTTTCTCGCAAACCAACATCATCTTCTTCCTTTTTTTTTTTTCTTTTTTTTTTTTCTTCTAATCATTTTCTCCCTCAATTACCCAAATCTCCTTTCCCACCCTTATTTCTCCAATATCTCCCGTCAACAAAGACCGTCAACTTCCTTTCCTTCTTTTTCTTTTTTTTTTTTTTTTCTAAAACGGTTCTATGCGAAAACCAATGCAGACGCGACGCGACGCGACGGAGGTGTGGGCAGGTGGGGTTCGGGATTAGGCTATTGGTTTCGGGCTGAATCGGAGAAGTGCGAGTCGGTTTTGGGTGGTTCGAAAATTTTTCGGCGGTGGTGAATCGGGTTCGGGTTTTGGAATTTTTTTTTTTCGCGGCATTGGGGATAAGGCGACGGTTGTCGTTGGGTTGAATTGTTTTTGGGTTTGGGAAGTGATTTCAGTAAATGGTAAGGAGGCGAGTACATACGTGAAGATGGAACTGAAAGATGAAAATTTTTACCTCTTTCTCTTTTTTTTTTTTTTTTTTTTTTTTTTTTTTTCAAGTACGATTCTCACTGGAATTGAGAGTGGCAGAATTTTGATCGTGTATGAAAAATAATTAGGGCTGTGATTTGTATTTATAGATTTAATTAGGGTTAATCAGTGTTTTTTTTTAATCTCACAGATTCTCATGAATCGGTAGGATATATCAAGATTTGATATATTTGGAAGTTTAAAATTGTGTGTATCTTGATATTCTAGAATTCTATTGGAATTGGACCGGGCTAAATTGATAAGGGATCATATCAAATGGGCTTGTTTAAACTTGAGCCTGGACAATTGGACATTGGATTTGAAAGATTGGGCTTGAATTATAAAATAATAATTAGCCCCTAAATAAATAAAAAAATAAACTAATAAAAAAAATCTAAAACTCATAATTCTAAATAAAAGCCCAAAATAAAATTCCGGGTATTACATCAGTTTTCAGTTGACTTCTTGTATTTCCAGGCATAGCTGACTTGACTCAACTTTTCCAGCCCTATCTATTACAACGAAAATTACAAGGAAAATGGGGTGCCAACTTTCTAGTTTAAGTTTTACATGGCATTCATCAAAATCTATAAAATAAATTCCCAACAAAAGATCTTTTGGGATAATAGTTGTGATGATCAGGAGACCACAATTGTTATTAATCTACATTTCATGCTCCACCCAGGAGGGGGAATAAACTAGTTTAGGAATAGAACCCCTAGAAACACATGAATTGGTTTTGATAAACATTAATTGGATGTAATATTGAAGAAACATGTTGAGATTATGTGCCTAGGGTTGCTTTCGTATTTGTTGAAAAGACTTGTGGATTTCGGGTTTTTGCAAAATTATTTCTTTTATTTTTTTTCGGTTATTCATTAAAACTTGTGATTTTCGGTCGCTTCAAAAAAATTGAAATACGATGTTATTATAGCCTAAGTGTTTTGTATTCAATCCCTGAGGAATACGACCTTGCTTGCCATTATTCTATAAACTACGCTATACACTTGCAGTATAGTGAAAAGACTTTCCCGAAAAGGTTTTTGGCGCCGTTGCCGTGGATTGAAAGATTCTACTTAGATATAGTGATAAGTAGTTCAATCTATATTGAAGCAAAATTTTTGTAAATATTTTGCTTTTTATTTTTTCGATTTTTTTGTACATATGTTTTTTATTTTATTTTTGATTTTTTTTCTTTTGTAAATAATTTCATTGATTTGGTTTTAACATTGTTTTTGTTAAGTGCAGATTGTGCATAACCAGGCATTCCAAATCTGCCCAACCAATACCCATTGATTTAGAAATCGAAAAGATAGCGAAATAGTTAAGGAAAATTTCTAAAGCAATGACAGATGGGAATAATCAGAATGACATGAATGACAGTAACAATGACGAGCACCCAACTCAGATGGACGGACATGACCGGATTGTGGAAAGGCCCGCGAGAAGGGCAGTTAGGGACTACTTCCAGCCACAGGTTAGTCGAACTTATGGGCGTGTGGCCCGTCTGCCGATCAATACAAATAACTTTGAACTAAAACCTGCATTGATCTAAGATGGTTTCCCAGAATCAGTTTGGGGGTAGAGCCATTGAGGATCCAAACACGCATCTGGCACAATTCTTAGAGATCTGTGATACTGTTAAGATGAATGGTGTTTCTGAGGACATCATTCGATGCCGCCTTTTAGCATTATCTCTACGTGATAAGGCTAGAAGATGGTTATGCTCCTTGATACCACCCGCAATAGATTGGGCTGAACTAAGTCAGCGATTTCTAGCCAAATACTTTCCCCCTAGCAAAACACGCAGTTGAAATTTGAAATCGCCTAGGTTAGGCAGTTAGATGTAGAGCTATTATATGAGGCATGAGACAGATTTAGCGAATTATTGAGGAAGTGCCCTCAACATGAATATCTCGAATACCAACATGTTCAGTATTTCTTTAATAGTTTGAGTGGCAATACGAGAACTATTATAAATTCTGCATCTGGAGGTGCACTGCAAGGGAAATATCTGGAAGAGGCACAAGAATTGTTAGAGGAGATGGTAAACAATAGGTACCAGTGGCCATCCGAGAGATCCAATGTCCAACATGTGGCAGAGGTTCAAGATGAGAAAGTTGCTATCCTCACAGAACAAGTATCCGTGCTGAATATGAATCTTGATGAGATGCAACAAGTGGCTCCTAAAGATCATGCGGTTGTTGAAGAAGAGGCTAATTTTTGTGGGACATCAGAGGAACTTCAACAACGACTATAGAAATAATCAGACACCCAATTACTATCATCTGGAGCTGCGAAACCATGAGAACTTTTCATGCAAATAACAAAACTATTTTGCAGCCATCCCTGGGATTTATTGTGGGTAATCAAGGCAGAGCGGAGTCAAGTGACAAGAAAGCATCTGTGGAGGAGATGCTATCCTTATTTATCGGAGAAACTAAAGCTAGACTTAATAATGATGAAGTGAAGATAGACAGGATTGAGGAACAAGTCACTCAGTTGAACACAAATGTAAATGCACGACAGGAATCTTTGGAAATACATGTAGCCCAAATCGTTATTGCTGTGGGAGGCCAACATCAAAAAGGCAAATTCCCAAGCGATACTGAACTTAATCCGAGAGAACAATGCAACACCATTCGTCTGATGGATGGTATAGATTACGAGGGCTCAAAGATTTCAAATGACACAGTTCAGCGCCATTGAAACTATAAATCTAAAGTCTGGTTGAAGACGTAAAACTTAGCGCTTTATGGGAGGCAACCCAAATTATTGCTTATTTGCGTTTATTTTTATTTTTTTGATTGCCTTCATTTAAATTTATTTAAATTTAATTTTAGTATTAACTTAATTTTTAGTTTTTTTTTTATGATTTGTTGTGTTGGAGGCATCATGGCAAACTCTGGGTTCATTTAAAAAAAAGGAAAATTACGTCACATGACCTTGTGAACCACCCACACGGGCCGTGCAACCACAAAATAGAGACCAGTCACAGGCCAGGCCGTTTGACATCCACACATTCATGTGGACAAATGCAACAAACAACATAGATCGGCCCAGGTTCGCATGGCCTGACTGTGCGATAGGCACACGGGCCGTGTAAGAAATCTAATCGAATTTTCATCCCCTTTTAACTTCAAGCACTCAAATCTTATCTCACTTTCTCCTACCCAAACCCTACCACTCGCAATTTTTCTCTTAAATACCTCAACCCATCTTCATAATCTCTTCAAATTTCACTTTAAATCTTACATGACAAATATAAGTTCTTCATCTTCTCAAGAAACCCATCACTAAATTCTTCCAATTTCTCAACTTTCACAAGTTCTCCTTCAAGTTTGGGGATTTTCAATCTTCAAATTTCAGATTTTATAAACTTCAAAACTTGATTTCTATGGCTTCTAGAGGGAGAGAAAGAGGAACTAGGAGGAAAACAAGGAGGACAAGGGAGACAACACGGGAGCCCGAACTCGTGCCCTAATCGATGTACGAGGTGGATCAACCAGAGTTCTCCAATATAGTCGTGCCGGATGAAATACACCGGGCTCGATAAGTGGTGCTCTATTTCCGACCATGGATTGATACAAGGTATCTTGATGAACCTACTCTCGCTAATGTGGGTTAGTTGGAGGATTTTCGTGCGTTGTGTGGGTGTATAGATGGGCATGATTTATTGAATGGGCATTAGACTACGTATTCGATTTATACGCTTGAATTTTTGACTAGTTTTGAATTAGTAGTCCAGAAATAAAATTTGATGGGAATTATGTTTCGTTTAGCCAATGAGTCGAGGGTGTTATCAATTGATGTTTTAAATGTGATTTATAGAACTTCGGCTTATGGGGTGGAAAAAAATGATGAATTTGATAAGGTTAAGTTTTGGAGGGAGATAATGGGAAAATGGGTTTATATGCCGGGTACCTCGAAGGCGTCTAGCATTCAGAACCCCATATTTTGCTATGTACAACATACTTTGGAAATGGTGTTCACGAGGAAAGATAGCAAAGGGGCCTTATAGGTAGACGAATTGTTTATTCTTTGGTGTATGGCCTCGGGGATAGAGGTGGTGCCAAACGCCGAAGCGATGATAGCATGACAATTTGATAGAGTGAGGAAGCAAGAAAGGGGGGAATTTGCATTGGTGGGCTTATTACTCCTATAGCCGAGCACGTTATTGTGAGCTTTGAGGGGTATGCAGAAGCCGATGGAGGGAAATTGACAGATATGACTATTCTATCCACCATGAAGATGATTCAATTTGATGAGCGTGATTATTGGTTGAATCATGCGGATAGAACTAGAGTTAGGCTCCCAAAACAGAATGCTACATCCATTATAAATAGGAGTAATCGGTTGATGTGAGGTGATCATGGGAGTACTGCTCAAGAGGAGCAAGATGATCCTATGTAGGGAATGGATATACCAGAATCCTCTAGACAAAGGGGTAACCGGCTATGGAACAAGACTAATAGGCTTGAAAGGGTGGGAGTTGATGTGGGAAAATTATTAGATGATGCTTATCAGTTGACGGTGACAGTTGATGAGTATCATACTCAGTAATTACAGAGGTTTGACGCCATCACCCAGCAACATCAGTACATGTACGAGAAGATGTCTCGTATGGATTAGTGACACATCTCACAGGGCCACTACCCTCCACCTCCACTACCACATTGATCATGTAAGTACTTTTTATGCATTCCGATATCTTTTGATAATTTCCTCATATGATCAGGACAGAGCATATTTTAAGTTTGGGAGGTTGTCAAGAATGTGTAAATTCGTACTGTTGCATTTTGCATTGCATATAGAGCATATAAAATTTGCATAAAATTAAAAAAAAAATGATTTTTTTATTTTTTTATTTTAGCACGTTTATCGATTTAGCATGTTTAATTGCTTTTGTGTGATTTGGGAACAAGAAAGTTTGAAAAAGTACAAAAATCTTCTGTATGATTTTACTATGAACATTTGATTTTTTGAGATGAAATATTTTTGTGAATAATGTGATGAATTGTTGAGAAGATATCTTGAACTTGTTTGGCACTGATTCAGAAAATTGGGTATTTGAGCACTGATTCAACCCTCCCTTCTGGATTGAATGCTAGTTTTGTGGCCCTTATTCCAAAAACTAAGGATGTGAATACAATTGACAATTTTCGCCCGATCATTATGAGTAATTTTCTCTTCAAGGTCATTACCAAGATTTTGGCTACTAGGCTGGGCTCGATTATTTCTTCTTACATGTCTCCCACACAATTCAGTTTTATTCCGGGCAGACAGATTCATGATTGTATTGATTTGGTTTCAGAAGGCTTCAATGTTCTGAATGGTCGAATGGATAATAACATGATCTTGAAAATTGACATCCGCAAGGCATTTGATACTTTATACTGAGGTTTTCTGATTCACGTTTTGCATAGGTTTGGCTTCTCGGAAACATTCATCCATTGGTTAGAGGTTATTCTTCAGTCGGCCAGGATATCGATCTTATTAAACAGTTCGCCTGTGGGATACTTTTCGTGCTTCAGAGGGGTTATGCAGGGTGACCCCTTGTCTCCCTTGCTCTTTTGCATTGCTGAGGAAATTCTGAGTAAATTTGTTGAGGCCGCGGTGATTCAGAATCAGCTGGGGCCTTTCATTGCGCCTAGACATATTATTTTTTCTTCTTTGATCATATACGCGGATGACATTGTTATCATGTGTGGGGCTTCTTCGGCTAATTCTCATATCCTTTTCAGAATCTCACGGAGTATGCTACTATTTTAGGTCATGCCTTTAATCTTCATAAATCAAAAGTTTACTTCAGCAACAGAGTCTCCTCTTCTGTGCGGGGACGTATCCAGCAGCTCATGGGTATTCAGTTAGGGGCCTTCTCTACGGTTTATTTAGGCGCCTTGATCTTTAAAGGTGCTCCTAAGGCTGCGGTCTTGCAACATGTTTTTGACAAGGTTCTTTTGAAATTTCGTATATGGAAAGGTACGACCCTCTCTCTCTTTGCTAGAGTCCATTTGGGTCAATTCTATGATCACTAGTTTCTTTGTGCATACAATGATGGTTTACAAGTGGCCGAGATCTTTGCTTAAGCAAATGGAGAAAGCAATGCATAACTTTATTCGGACTGGGGATGTTAACACTAAAGGTTCGGTGGTGGTCAATTAGGCTCGGTGTTGTATGCCTCGGGGCGAGGGAGGCCTTGGTGTTCATTCGATTACTGTGGCGAATAGCTCTTTTATGATGAAACTGGGTTGGAAAGTTGTAAATTCGGATTCAGTGATTTTCCAAATGCTAAGGAAACATTTTTTTGACTCCTACCTGATCTATTCGATGGTCATTTATTCCTTCTTCAATCTGGACTGGGATTAGACCTTGTATTGCAGATTGCTTAGATGAGTCTTGTTGGATCCCTGGGTGTAATTCCGAGGTCTTATTTTGGATTGACAACTGGTTGGGTTACTGCATTGCAGATAGAATTGGTATTCCGCATGAGTATAGATATATGTTTGGGCATCGCATTTCGGAGTACTTCTACGATGAGTCCTGGAATTTCACCCTCTTGTTTGTTGAGGCTTACTTGGATCTTGTCCGGGATATTGTTTGCGTCCCCATCGCCCCCTCTTCGAAGGATACGCGGGTCTGGATGCACTCTGAGAATGGCAATATTTCCTCAAAAGCGGCGTATTCCAATATTCGGCCTCACTCTCATGTGGTCCAATGGGATTCTTAGATTTGGTCTCCTCATATTCCAGAACGCCGTTCAATTGTGGTATAGCGAGCCATCCACAACCGTCTGGCGGTCTTGGACTTATTGCGTCCTACAGGGAGTTTTATTGGCCCCTCGGTTTGTTGTCTTTGTTGTGCTTCTGCTGAATCTGTTGATCACTTGTTTGTCTCTTGTGTCTTTGCAGGGGCTATTTGGCGATGGATTTTTGACTCATTTGATGTTCAACTCTTTATGGCTCCTAGGTTTAATGAGTTCTTTGTGCATTTAATGAATTTTCATTTTAGTGATCATGTGGCTTTCTTATGGCGTGTGGTTGTTTTGCCTTGCATCTGGCTCATTTGGCATATCAGGAATGATTTGGTCTTTAATGATAAACTACGGACGGTGGATGCGGCCATTACCCAGCTTTGGGTTCTTGTTGTTGAATCTTCTTCTTTAGATCAGGGTTGCATGCATAATGATCAAAAAGACCTTTCCATCCTAAGAAGACTTCGAGTTCCTGGCTGGTCTAGACAAGCTCCGAGGATTGTGCAAGTAAATTGGCAGAAACCACTTCCGGGCTGGATCAAGGTGAATACAGATGGTAGTGCTTCGGGGGCGCCGGGAAGTCTCACAGCATCTGTGGTCTTCCGGAATTGCAGAGGATACTTTAGGGGTTGCTTTGTGGAACGCTATGGTACGGGTTACGCTTTTGAGGCTGAATTGGTAGCGGCAATGTGGGCCATTCATTATGCATTTTCTAAAGGCTGGACTACCCTTTGGCTTGAGTCTGATTCTATCTATGTTGTGGACTTGCTCCATAAGAGACCAGTTGCTGTTCCCTGGCGTCATCTTAGCAAATGGCGATATACTCTTCATTTGCTATCATAGATGGATCTGGTGGTTTCACATATCAATCGAGAAGGCAATCGAGTGGCAGACCTTCTGAGTAAGAAGTCACAATCGGCGACTTGGTGGGGTGTCCCTCCTGCGGATATTGTGTCTTTTCTCACGGAAGACTATGTTGGTCAATCTAATATATTATAGGTTTGTTAGTTAATGCGTCTGGGTTCTTTTGCTATATTTTTCGACGCTTATTTATTCCTTATGGGGGATACTCTTTTTCCTGCCAAGGGTTTTCCCCACAAGGGTGGGTTTTACCTTGGGATTTTCTAACGAGGCCCCAACCATTCAGCCATTTGGTCGGCTTGTGACCATTTTGATTTTTTGGACTTGATTTTTGTTTTGTTTTTTGGCTAGCTGATCAGCCTGTGAGTAGGATCACTCTTTTTCATTTTTAATATATATTTGAATTATTCAAAAAAGCATGAGGCGAAAAATATCATTTGAGCTTTTGTGCCTTTACCTGCTTTTATCTTATGCCATCTTATTTGTTTTTGAGTGTGTCATTCATGATTATTAGAACTCTAGAACTTGCTTTGGTATTTTCATTGAAGACATGTGTGTGTGCAATTTTTGAAAATAATTTAAAGCCATCTTTGTTTAGCATAGTTAGCCTGAAAAGCCTACCTATGAACTCATGATTCCCTAGTTAGCTACTTTAAGCCTTGACTTTTTATTGTTAGCCACATTTTGGTCTTTAAAATTCAAAGATGATTTTTATCCCTAAAATTACTTGAGCTTATAGAAGATGAATAGTTTGGGGGAGATGTGGTGAAATTGTGAAAAAGATAGAATGATGGAAAAATAATGAGGGATGAGCAGTGCTTAGGTAAATGAAAGAATAATGAAGCTCGAAAAAGAAAGAAAAATCTCTGAAAAAGAAAGAGAAAAATCGGGCAAAAGAAAGAAAAGAAAGAAAAATTCTTTGAAATTTTGAGGACATGAGAACTTGAGGCTAAAGAAAAAGAAAAGAAAAAAAAGGTCAAAAGGCCTAAGAATGAAAAAGGATAAAATTGGTGGAGTTGAGTTAAAAACAATATCGTGAAAATAATGATTTGAATGATAAAATTGGGTTGGTGAGTTGCAAGTCTGTGTACTTAAATTCTATTAGCTCAAGTCAAGTCACTTAATCCAAATTTTCCCTACCCTTACCAAAGAGCCTACATTACAATCAAATGAAAGTCCTTTTTGATTCATAAGTTGTGCACACTAAAGTGGTAGAGATGTTAGACAATTTGCAAGCCTATGGTAGTTCTACATTCATTGAATTTATTTTTAGCGCAAACACTTTCCATACACTTTGAGAGTCAAGTGATATACTACTTACTTGTGAGTCGCGATGTCAAGTACCCGAATGAGTATTAATTATGCCGAACTTGTGATTGATGACTTCTTGATAATGAATTGCATGGTTTACTTAGATATGGAGTCAAATGAGATTGAATGTTTATAGTGTTCTTGTAAGTTCTTTGTACCCATTGATAATATTTTTTTCTTAATTTGCTCGAGGACGAGCAATTGTTTAAGTTTGTTGAACTCCTCAGGACTTTCCAAAAAGTTTCAGGGTGAAGTTGTACATAAAACAACATACCTGATTAATGGATCACCATTTGTCCGTTTAAGGGGGAAATATCCTGGGCTAATGTGGTTTGGAAAATCTATGAATTTTTCAAACTTAAAATTCTTTGGTTGCTCTACTTTTGTGCACCAAAAAATGTTTTTTTTTTGGAATATCCTGATGGGGTTAAAGGTTACAGACTGTGGTCTAGGGGTGAAAATAGTTTCAAAATTATTTTAGGCTGAGATTTGGTGTTTAATGAAAATGAATTACCCTGCATTGATGTTTCAAAGTCTAAAACTGATTTACAAAAACCCTAGTTCTCCTAATTAGGTGGAGCTTTCTAACTTGTCTCCTATTGTTTCTAATCCTGCGAGATGTTTCTAATATCAATGATAGTTCGATGTGCATGATATCTTTGAAAATGATAATATGCATAATGATACTGAAACTGTGCATGATGACTTTCCTCATGTTAACACTGAACATGTGAATGAAGACAAGCATGATAATGATTTGAATGATTATGTGTTAACTAGAGATAAAACTAGGAGAAATGTTAGGAGTACCGAACAAATATCCTGATTCTCATATGACATCTTATGTGTTTCTTGTGTTTGATCAAGAGATAGTTATGAGCCAGAAACCTATTATGAAGCTTTAAAATCCAAACACTTTGTTAAACGTTTAACTGCTATGAATGAGGAAATGAAATCACTGCATGTTAATAATATTTGGATTCTTGTCCCTAAACCTGCTAAATTGCTCTATTGTGGACTGTACATGGTTGTTTAAGATGAAACAAATGGTGTCAGATAAAAAGCTAGATTAGTTTATAAGAGTTTTACTTAGAAGGAAGGGATTGATTACACATAAATTTTTGATCCAGTTGTTAAGTTTGTCAATGATAGAATTATGCTTGCATTAGTTGCACAGTTTAGTTGGGAACTTGAACAACTTGATATCAAAACTTCTTTCTTTCATGGGGATTTAGATGAAAAACATTTTACGAAACAACTAAGGGCTTTGAAGACAAATCCAAACTCAGTTATGTGTCTTTACTTAATAAGTCTTTATATGGCCTTGAACAGTCCCCTCGGCAGTGGAACAAAAGGTTTGATGAATGCATGCTTGCTTATATTTTAACTAGATGCTGAAAATCCTATGTTCTTACTGGTGTATGTGGATGACATGCTTTTAACTGGGCCTAGTCTTAAGACTGTAGATCATGTTAGAAATTTCTTGAGAAATAAGTTTGACATGAAATATCTAGGTGATGCCAAAAAGTTCTTAGGTATGAAAATGGATAGAGATAGGAATAATTGTGTGATACATTTTCATCAATCTTCTTATGTGGAAAAGATATCGCAAAATTTCTCCACATCTAGTACAAAATCAGTAAATGTTCCTTTAGCATCTCATTTTGTATTAAGTAGTGATCAGTCTCCGAAGACTGAAATTGAATTGGATTATATGTAAAACATTTCTTATTCTAAATGCCATAGGTTTCGTGATGTATTTGATGGTAAGCACAAGACCAGATGTTGCTTATGTTGTTTCTTGCTTGAGTAGATTTATGTCTAACCCTGGTATGGTGCACTGGAATGCTATTAAATGGTTGTTGAGATACTTAAGGCACTCTACATATTATTACAAAAAATTCTCTAAAAGTGAAAGTGGCATAGTTTTGAAAGGTTATGTTGATTCAAATTATGCTAAGGATAAAGACAATAAAAAATCAACAACTTCATATACTTTTACTTTGTATGCTTCCCGCATAAGCTAGAAATCCCAGTTACAACACATAGTGGCTCTGTCTACAATATAATCTGAAAATGTGGCTATAATTGAAGCATTAAAAGAAGCTTTGTGGCTTAAAGGATTTATTTCAAAAATTGGTTTTTGAAAGAAAAAGTAGTTGTATTTTCTGATTCTCAATCGGGCATTCAATTGTGTAAGAATCCTGTTTACCATGACATAACTAAACATATTGATGTACATTTTCACTACATAAGAGACATTGTTTTAAAAGGTCTAATTTGTCAATAAAAATTATCAACTTAATATAACCTTGCAGATATGGGTACTAAGCGTCTACCCATATCAATGTTTTAAACGTGTTTAAAAATCATAAACTTTGACACTGGTGATTAGCTTACCCTTATCCCTTATGTACTAGGACTACTACTTGTTGTCTGCTTGTGGCAACTTCATTATGTACAATTTATTGTGTGCTTATTGTACTTGATGCAGTTATAATTTGCTTAAGTGCTTATTATGACAAAAGTTCTAATCTCACTTAGTGTAAATTAGGCAAAAGACGATGATGATGACTTGTATGTTTTCCTTAAGTCTAATTGAATCAACAATGATCCAAAGGTGGAGATTGTTTGAATTATTTGCCCATAGGTTGGCGTGATCCAATTAATATATTACCCAAATGCAGCCCAAAGAAACCAAGCCCATTAAGATTTAACCCACGGAGTCCCGGATCGTGGGTTCGAACTGCGGCACCTATTTCAAGTCTACGGATCTTGTCCTTATATGATCCTATCCATTAATATTTGCCTATTGATCTCAACCGTTCATTAGGAATATTTAAATGCTTTCGTGAGACCCTAATCTCATTCTTCTGGTTGTCACTTCTCTCTCTATGATATTCTGTCTCTCTCTCTCTCTCTCAAACCTTCTTTGTGAAGTTTTCTTTCTCTAACTAAAGTTCGATCTCTCATCGAAATTCTGTGAAATATCCTAAGCAATTTCTAAGGATATAAGTGCTTTCTAACTTCGTCCACAGTCTTAGTGTGCGAACTAGGTTCGGTGAAATCTAGGGTTTTTTCTAGGAGCTAAGGTTTTGTTCGATACTTCATGTTTCTGGGTTCTATGTATAGATCTATTACGTTGTTGAGGGGAATTGTGGCGTGGCTTTATGGCTTCGTGTATTTTGTTCTCTGGGTTGATTCATGGTGACTTTTATGGGAAAAACCAGTTGTGAGCCGATAATTTCAATATTCTGCTTTAGGGTTTTGGCCCAATACCGTTGGTTATATTTTACTTTCTATAGATTATATTCTTCTTTGAGTCTTAGAGTATAAACTTCTATTAATAGGCTATTGAGTCTGTACATTTGATTTGTTCGTTGTGTTCATATTTTTCTGAGCCGGATAGATACCCAACATGCACGAAGGGGCACAAAATTGTACATACTTGAACATGAACCCTTCTACTAAAACAAAATGCCACTGACCCGATATTCAAGGCGCAATAAAATATGCTGAAAAAAATGGACCAATAGCATATGAATCGCTAAAGTAGTGAAAGACTAAAATAAAAATCCTTAAATATGATAATAATATTGACATCGTCTAAGGGCATTTGCCACACGATTAATAGTATCAGATAACAAGCGTAAATTAATGTAAGAAGGTACCGCAACTCGCATGACGAGCCGAGATAGAGTCTTGATTTGCAATATACTTTAATGCTTCATGGTCCGTGAATAAAACAAATTCGCATTGGAAGAGGTAATGTCACCAACTTCGGACAACACAAATAATTACATAAATCTACATATTATATGCATTGTTGCGAAGACGAGGCCCCAACAATTTTTCGGTAAAATACTCCACTGGAAAACCACATTGGCTCATCATAGCACCAATACCCATCTTAGAAGCATAACATGACTGCTCAAATGGAATCGAAAAATCGGCAGAACCAAAACTGGTGTGGTGAATAGTTTGTATTTAACTAAATTAAAGGTATCGTTAGTAGCCTCCATCCAATCAAATGATTTACCCCGAATACAATCAATGATTGGTTCCATAATCAAGCTAAGATAGAGAATAAATCAATGATAAAGGAAGCGTGGTCAAGGAAGCTCCGAACAGCTGCGAGAGAGTGTTGTGTAGACCAAGACTGAATGGCTTCAACTTTTGTCATGTCCACATGGACACCTTGCGCTGAAATTTCATACCCAAGAAATAAAATTTTGTCGACAAAAAAAATACTTATGTGGTGCAACCAAAAACTTCTCAGCACGTCAAATAAAGAGTACGATCCGAAGATGCTTAAGGTGTTCAAATGTGGAATGATTATATATGAGAATCTCATCAAAGTAGACGACAACACACGTGCAAATAAGGGAGCACATGGATTGTTTCATAACCCCCATTAAAGTGCTTGGGGCATTAGATAAGTTGAATGGCATAACAAGTCATTCAAAGAATCCCTCACATGTTTTGAATGTTGTGATCCATTCATCTCCCGAACGAATGTCGATTTGATGATAACCGCTTCACAAATCTTATTTACTAAAAATTTGCGCTCGCCAAGTTGGTCTAGGAGATCATCGAGGTTCAAAATAGGAAATCGATATTGAATAGTAGTGTTATTGATAGTGCAACTATCGAGACACATCCCCATGAGCAAACTTTTATTAGAATGAGGAGAGCGGGTATGATGCAAGGACTTAAACTTTCACGCACAAGACCGCACGATAATAAGTCTTTGACTGGTCAAGAAAGTTCAGTTTGCTCAGCAAGACTCATGTAGTAATAAGGCATATTAGGGAGGGGTAGTTCCCATAATCAAGTGAATTTGGTGTTGGATATCACGAAGAAGAGGAAGTGTAATGAAATTTACTATATATATTTTGATGATACTTAGAAAACTATGTACTAGAAAGTTGGCACCTCATTTTTGTGTAATTTCTGCACTTGTAATAGATAGGGTTTGGCTGACTCAGAAAATGGCCAAGTAGAATTGCAGAAGACATGCTGAAGAAAGCATCAGAAAACTCGCAACTGAGTTCGTGAAGATTCAGCTGATTCACAGTTGAGTCAGAAGACTCTCAACAGAGTACACTAGCCAAGTCTTTCAGAAGAATGATGACAGAGTACATCAGATAACTATCTCAGAAGATTCAAGTATCAGTCTTAAAGGGGTAAAACATCTGAAGGACTAAAGTCAACTGAAGAAATCCATCGCACTGTGTCCAAGGAAGATATACCTAGACATCAATGAAGTACGATGTTTAACCATAAATGTGCAAGACGTTTATGAAGGCAATGAAGTCCAACCTACAGAAAGCACTTCAGATCGCATCTTTTAATTTAGAAAGCTGCAGAGGTCGAAAGAATACAAAAAAATGTCAACATCAAAGCTGCAAGAAAGGACATGAAAATTTTCCAACGGTGGGATTTGAATTTGTCTCTCTCTTCAATGGACAAAATTCAAATTCTCATTATAAAAGTTGATGATTTTTTAGAGAGAGAAGAGACACAACAAAAGTGAACAAGAAAGAATCTCCTATTCAAATACTCTCTCTCAAGCGTATCTGCAATCCTCAAGCTTACTCAAGAACACTTTATGCAACACACAATGTGAATGATTGAAGTTGTTATTCAGTTGAAGAGGAACTTTGTGTAAACAAAACTGGGGTCTACACTTTCAAGGATTGAAGGGGTGTAGAGAGGTTCAAGTAGAATTGTTATGCTATTTATATCCTATCATCGATTCGCTATCCAAACTTCACATATAGCTGTGTGATCAAGGTTATTTGGACTGTACCATTTTGTAACTAAAGTGAATCGTTACTTAGTAGATTCCTCCTGGAGTAGGAGAAGAGTGGAGTAGAGGAATTGCCCCATCCTCGAATCATTATAGTTCTTGTGTCTTTACATTATTGCACTTAAATTTCTACTATTTATTTCTGGGATAGGAGAGATTAGAATTTAAGAAGACTCTCTTGGGCACGTTTTCAATCTCTTCTCGTATAGCTATTTAGATTCCCTCAGTGCTTGCTTAAGCTCAGCTTTCTCTACTGACACCATAATTATCCGATGTCGGGCCCTAAACATTCCCACTCAGAACACGACTATGTTTTGTCACTTAGCTATTAAATAACTCAGCTATCTTCTATAAGTGACTTGACTCTTCTTCTCTCTTCACATAAAAAGCACTTGACTGTCCAGCTAACTCGATACAGCTGATTAGGCCTCTTGGCTGTTTCACTTTGCTGGAAAATAAAACTTTGCTGAATTCCAATACTCACTTCTTTGACTCTGATGACTGAGTCTTCTGAGCCTCATAACTCAGCTCAATCATTCCAAGCTCATTTTTAAGCTCTTCAAATCTTGATTCACATAATGGCTTAGTAAATATATCAGCTAATTTCTTATCGGTTGATATGTATTCCAATGTGATGTCTTACTTTTCAACATGATCTCTTATGAAATGATATCTGACATCAATGTGCTTGCTTCTTGAATGCAATACAGGGTTCTGAGTAATTGCAATAGCACTTGTGTTATCACATATAATTGGAATCTCTTGTTCTTCTATATAATAGTCTCTCAGCTGTTGCCTCATCCATAACACTTGGGCACAACAACTGCCTGCAGCTATGCACTATGCTTCAGCTGTAGATGTAGCTATTGAGTTTTGTTTCTTGCTAAACCAAGAAACTAATCTATTTCCAAGCATTTGACAAGTGCCCGATGTACTTTTCCTATCTACTCTACATCCAACATAGTCTGAGTCTGAGTAGCCAACTAGTCTGAATCCTCCATCCTTTGGATACAATAAGTCAACTTCTTGGCATCCCTTCAAATACCTTAGGATTCTCTTGGCTTCAGTCATGTGACTTTCCTTTGGTGCAGATTGAAATCTGGCACATACACCTACAACAAAGGTGATGTCTCGCCTACTTGCTGTTAAATAGAGCAATGATCCAATGAGGGCTCTATATCTTGTTTGATCAACAACTTTGCCATCTGCATCCATATCCATCTTGATTGATGTATTCATGGGAATCTTCATAGATGACTTCTCTTTCATACTAAATTTCTTCATTAAATCTATGGTATATTTGGTTTGAATTATGAACGTTCCATCCTTCATTTGCTTGACTTGAAGACCTAGGAAGAAAGTCAACTCTCCCATCATACTCATTTCAAACTTTCCTTGCACGAGTTTTAAAAATTTGTCACACAGCTCTTTGTTTGTGAATCCAAAGATAATTTCATCAACATAAATTTGAACAAGAAATATACTCTCCACATCTTGAATTCTGAAGAGTGTTCTATCAACCCTGCCTTTGGTGAATCCATTGTCAATAAGAAATTGGGACAATATATCATACCAGGCTTTTGGTGGTTGTTTCAATCCATATAATGCTTTCTTGAGCTTGTCAATTTTATCTCCAATAGTTTTATGCTCAAACCTGGAGGTTGCCCCACATAGACTTCTTGTAGTAGTCTATTCAAAAATGCACTCTTCACATCCATTTGATAAACAGTGAAGTTATTGTGTGCAGCATAAGAAAAAAACATCATAATTGCTTCCAATCTAGCAACATGTGCAAAACTTTCATCAAAATCTATACCTTCCTCTTGGCAATACCCTTTGGCTACCAATCTTGCTTTGTTTCTTACTACAGATCCCTCTTCATTCATATTGTCTCTAAATACCCACTTAGTACCATTAATATTTTGGTGGGTAGGCCTTTGAACTAATTCTCAAATCTTATTTATTTCAAACTTATTCAGCTCTTCCTGCATAGCTAGAATCCAATGTGTGTCATCCAAAGCTTGTGAAACATCCTTAGACTCTATCTGGGAAATAAAACAAGTGAGCATAGCTTATTGTTGAGTCCTGGATCTGGTTCTCACTTCATCTCAAACATCTCCAATGATTAGCTCTAGTGGATGATCTCTCAGCCATCTCACATCTGGTTGGAGTAAGTTTGTTGGATTCAGTCATCTCGCAGCTAAGTCATCTTGAGCAACTTCCTCATCATCATTCCACTGCAGACTTTACATCTGTCTCTGAGATTCAGCTATCTCATCTTCATCAGGGTTGAGTCCTCTTATATATGCCTCAATATAAGGACTCTTCTAAATAGTTGGTGATTCCTATTGTCAGCTAACTCATCTAAGTCTTCTCCATTGATATTAGGTTCATCAAAAACCACATGGATAGTCTCTTATGTGACCATAGTCCTTTTGTTCAGCACTCTATAAGCATTACTCAGCTGAATATCTCCAAAAAGATACCTTCATTAGCTTTATCATCAAAAAAGTTTAAGTTGTCATTCCCATTGTTGTGAATGAAGCACTTACATCCAAAGATATGAAAATATCTAACATTTGGCTTTGTCCCTATCCAAATTTCATAGGGGGTTTTGGATAGCTGCCTGTTTATCATACATCTATTATGAGTGTAGCAAGCAGTATTAATGGCTTCAACCCAAAATCTCTTAGGCAAACCAGCTTTAGCTAACATGATCCTCGCAGCTTCCTTGAGATTTATGTTTCTTCTTTCAGCCACTCCATTCTGTTGTGGAGTTCTTGCTGCTGATAACTCATGAGTAATACCATTTTCAATGAATACTGAGTTATAATCCCATTGACAAACTTAGTTCCTCTATCAGACATTATTTCTATAATGGTTTGACTCTTCTCATTTTGAACTCTTCTCATCCGCTGAGGGAGCTTCTGCAAGGTTTCCTTCTTTTTACACAAAAAGATTGTCCATGTGTATCTTGAATAATCATCCACAACCACTAAGGTGTATTTGTTTCCACTGATGGTAGCTGGTTCAAAAGGACCAAATAAATCCATATGCAATAAGTGCAATATCCTGGTGGAAGAAGGACTTGGCTTGTCCTTGAAAGAAGACTTTATTTACTTTCCCATCTGGCATGCATCACAAATGCTTTCTTTCTTTTACACTGAGTCAGGCAATCCTTCCACAAGATGACTCCTTGCAAGCTTGTTGATTGTCTTGAAATTCAAGTGACTTAGTTTTTTGTTCCACAGCCAACTTGATTCGGCTGTACTCTTTCCTAGTAGACATGTGCTTGGTGTAGCAGTTTACCAATCTACTACATAAATGTTTTTCTGCCTTGATCCTTGTAGAATAATCTCATTTGATTCAGCATCCTTGATTTGACATACACCCATGTTGAATCCCACATTATAGCTTTTGTCACGAGTTGGCTAATGCCCCAGATTGAAGTTGAGGCCTTCAACATACGCTACATCTGTGATCTCAAGTCCATTCTTCCTGATGGATCATGTGCCTTTGATTTCACTTGGAGCTTCATTTCCTCCAAATATGACTTTAACACCTTTGATATTCTTGAACTTTGAAAGATTTTTCTTGTTTCCTGTCATATGTCTAGAATATCCACTATCCATGTACCAGGTTCCTTGGCACTCAGTTGTTCCTTGAACTTGCAATCAAGGAAACTAGTTTTTAGGTGCCCGTATTTGCCTGGGTCCTAAGGGGTTAACACTATAAGGTGATCCAACCAACCTATGGCTAAATGATTTGACTCTAAGAGGATGCCACCCATCAGTTCCATAATCATAATGAACATTTGCAAATTTCTTGGGGGATTTAGGCTCATACAACTGTCTATTTTATCTGTATGCCTGTGTGTGTGTTTGAGCATTTGCTTTCATGGGATAATAGTGGAATTTTTGTTCATATTTGGCTTTGTGCTTGGGTGCATATGTGTGCTGATTATAGTTCTTTTGCCTTGGGAATGACCTATGTTGAGTTTTGAGGTCTTTGCCACTTAGGATTGTATCCCATTGGTTTTGGCTGATATCTCATTTGATTTTTCCAATCAGCCTGGTTGTGGTAGTTTCTACCATTCCCATCATATGATTTTCTTTGCTGAAATATCTAGGGCTTTTTGGTAGCCCTGTTTGGATTTTACAGAGTATTTCCTATTTGGAGTCTGCTGATGGACTCTTCTGAATTTCATTTCAGATGTCCTTTTAGCATACTCTGCTGGCTTTTTGCCTTTTCCCTTGTATCCAAGGCCAACGTGGTTGTGATTGTGTTTTTGAGTGGGTGTAGGTGCAACATATGATGCTTTGGATTTTTGTATAGCCTCATTACTTGAGGATTCTTTCTCCATAACCACTCTTGGGACTTGGGCATGCACAAATGAATTAAATCCTATGCTTGTCTTGTCTCCACTTTCTTTATGAATCATTATAAGTTCATCCAGTGATTTGGATGCCTTAATGAATGATGCAATCACATTTTTAAGATCATTTTCCCTCTTTTCTATATCATCTAAGTCTGCTTGGATCTTGGCTATTTCAGCCTTCAGCTTTGTATTCTCATCAGCTAGGTGACTTAGAGTACTCAACTCTTTGTCAGCTGTGAGTTTTGGCATTTAAGCTGGCTGTTTTCCTCATTTAAGAGTGTGTGAGAGGTCTTTAAGTGCTTAAAATCTTTCATCACTTTGCTAATAGAATCATAAAGATATGTGGGTGATGAAGTGTTTGTGTCACTATCACTATCACTTGAATCTGAATGAGATGCGTTAGAGTGTACCTCATCTTCTTGATCTTTGGATTCTTGTTCTTTGGCCATGAGGCATATCAAAGCCTCTTCCTCTGTGTCACTGGAGTAGTCAGTTTCACTACTATCTGACTCTGTTGGTTCTTTGCACTTAGATGTTTCAGCAGTCTCTGCAGCCAACATGGCTTTCTTCTTTTCTTGTCTTCTCTCTGAAGACTTTTTTTTTCTTCATTTCTATATTTGTTGACTGGTGGACAAGGACTGTCAACAACAAAGTGTCCTGGTTTCCTGCAGTTCCAACATAGGTTCTCAGCTATATACGACTCAGCTCTTTCAACTCTCTTATTATCAGCTTATTGAAGAACTTTTTGAATCTTTTCACCATTAGGGAAATCTTATCTTGGTCTATGGCCTCCTTGGTTTCAGCTCTCTTTGCTTCACCAGCCATGAGTGCAGCTGTCTTGGGTACAACTGTCTCTTCTTATTCTTTCCTTCTCAGCTCAAACTCATATGCTTTAAGACCAGAGAACAATTCATGATTGGATGTTTTGGTAAGATCCATGGAGTATGTCAGAGTCATAACCTTCATTTCCCACTCAGTTGGGAATCTGGAATCCAACTGGTCCAGACTCTCACCTGCAATCATTTTAAAATTTTCAAATTTCTGAACATCAACAATTAGCTTGTTTTCCTTATTTTGATCAGACCCTTCACAAATTAAGGTTAGTTTTTCCCAAATCTCTTTGGATGTTTTACAAGATTTAACTTTATTAAACATGGCCTTTCAACAGTTTTATAAAGTATATCATTGGCAACATTATCCAAGTTATATCTCTTTCGATCTTCATTTATCCACTCGCAGCGTGGTTTCTCCACTATGGCAGGTCTAGGCTTTGCAGGTGCTTCTTCTTCTCCTTTAGCAGGAGCAACCCTTCTTACAACTGTATTAACCTTTATGATTTGTAGTGGCCCATCCTCAATCATGAACCACATCTCATCATATAGGGCAAATAGATGAGCCTACATGCATTTTCCAATCATCAAATCTTCAACAGTGAACATTGGAATGCGAGTTAGATTTGCTTCCATGATATTATCTTTGCTTTTGAAATAAAAGCTTTAAAAATTCAATTGTTGATTCTTGAAAAAGAATGTGATCTAGTTCAGTAACCAGTGCGGAAGGCTCAGTGAACCACCGCTCTGATACCACTTGTAGGTCCCAAAGGGTGATGTGTAAAGTTTAGAAGGAGGAGGGGGTTGAATAAACTTTACCAACTTTCCGATTATAGTCCTTTTAATATATTTCAGAGTTAACTCAAGTCAGCTAAGTCCTTGAGGGATAGCTAGGTTGGCTTACACAAGAAATTTACTCCCTCAATAGATTTGACTGAGTTGTTGATAGTATAACTTAGTTGTTTCCAGCTACCACTTAGAAATGCAGTTGACTAGGTTTTACCAGTGGAAGACTTTCACCCTTAGAATTTTAAGTACATTTTTAACAATTGTTTTAGCAATGTTATTATTATCAGCAGACTTAAGAAATTTAATTTATCAGCAGATATAAAAATAATGCGAAAAGTAAAGTGCGCTGAAAGTAAATAGACACAAGCAATTTATAGTGGTTTGAGGATGGAGTAATTTCTCTAGTCTACTTCTTCAACCCCAGAGAAATCCACTAGGTAACTTGACTTGGTTACAATGTAGTTAACAGTTCGAGTTAGCTTTGATCACACAGTTTGCTGCTCCTGGAACCCAACTTCTTCATGAGATGGATGTCTTGCTACTTCAGCTTCCTTCAAACCTTTGGACTTGATCATGTAGCCCCCCAACAGGTTCAAAGCTCTAGTTCGATGGAACCTCACTACTTCTCCTTCAACCTTAGAGAGTAGTCAACTTGTTCTTGAAAACAATTTTTCCTCTTCAACTGATGAAGTTGACTTTTCTTCACTGAGTGTGTTGGACTGGTTTCCTTCGAGTTTAGGCTTGAGGATTTCTTTGTAAGATTGAGAGATATTCTTGTATGTTATTGCTTGAATGCTTGTATGCTTGTTCGTAGATTGGGTTTGTAATCTCTCCCAAAATGACTCCTCAGTCTTTTATAGTGCACGTAAGAAAATATGTTCGTTGAAGAGATAGACACAATTTTCAAACAGCACTTTGTAGGTTGTTGGCTTGTCTTGTCTTGCAACATTGATGGTGACCGTACCTTGAATTTATTTCTCTGTAGCCTTTCCTTATCCTCTGTATAATTTCAGGTACATCTTCAATCTTTGTTTGCACTCTTTTTCAAAAAAACATCTTTATTCTTGTGATTGACACATGCCTATTTCTAGCAAAACATTGACTTGTCTTAACAACGAGATCTCTTTCGACTTTCTCGAGTCCATCGGCTACATACCACTTTGAGATTCAATTCCAAACATTTTGGAATGACTTTGATATCAGTCAGCTGACTGAGACAACTTTTCTGTCACTTGACTGATTCTTCACTTCAGTTCATTCAGCTACCACACAACTGGGTTTTCACTTTGATCTTTAGCCGAGTCTTGCAATCTTCAAGTTGGTTGTCTTCAACTCAGCCCATACAACCCTATCTATTACAAGTTGAGTTACATTTCAAATAGGGTGCCAACTTCCTAATCTAAGTTTTACATGGTATCATCAAAATTTATATAAAAATTTCCCAACAAAAACTTATTTTACAAGAAATTGACATTATTCATCTTAGTTACTCTATCAACAAATCTTTTAAGGGAACTGTTGAATGGTTAACTTTCCTACTGAATCTTAAGCAAGCTGTCTGAGGACTTAGCTGTTTTATTTAACTCTGATATGTAAAAATCATAAAATTGTAAAGTATATTCAACCCCCTGCCAGAATTTACTTGTCACCCCTTGGGACCTACAAGGGGTATCGAGCGCGATTTCTTCAAATTAACCTTCCAGACCGGTTACTAAACTAGTTCTCTCCTTTTCAAAACAATCAACACAATTAGCTTTTCAAAGTTTATAAAGAAGTTATCATAATGGAAGCAAATCAGACTCATATTCCTATTTTCTCTATTGAAGAATTTGATGACTGGAAAATACGTATGCAGGCACATCTCTTTGCACTACATGATGAAGTGAGGCCTGTCATCGAGGATGGACCCATTAAAATCACAAAGATGAATATAGTTATTGCTACAGCAGTGGCTGTCGGAGATGAAGCTGCAAGAGCAGTTGAAGTTGGCTACTAGAAGTGAATGGACAAATGAAGATAGAAAGAGGCACAACCTTGATTAATGTTGCAAAGGACATTCTATACAAAAAATTGGACAAAACCATGTTCAATATGGTTAAATCGTGCAAGAAGGTAAAGGAAATCTGGGATAAGCTGACTCTAATTTGTGAAGGCACAGAGCAGATTAAAGACAATAAGCTTATAGTTGGACCAATTAGATGAAATATTTACAGAGATAACAAATGAGTTATCTGCCTTGGAAAGGAATATACATAGAAAGAAATGTGTATGAAAATCTTTAGAGCCGTACCAACTGAGTGGGAAATGAAAGTCATGGTAATACGGCACTCAAAGGACCTCACAAAAACGTCAAACTATGAATTATTTCTAGATTTGAAGGTGAAGGCCTATTAATTCGAGCTCAAGAGGAAAGAACAGGATGAGATTGCTGCTCCCAAGACTGCTGACTTGTTAGCTAGTGAGTCTAAATCCATAGACTAAAAGGATATTATATTGACAAGGAAGAAATTGGCTTGATGGTCAAAAGATTCAACAAATTCTTTAAAATGAATTATTTAAGGAACAAAGGAGAATCCTATAGAAGGCATTTAACTCCCTCTAAAAGAAAAGTGGAGAGAACACATAAAAGAGCTAATGAAAAGGCATAAGACAAGTACTGGAATTGAAGATAGCCAGGTCACTTTGCAGATGCATGTCTCTATCCACCAGTCAACAAGTACAGAAATGAAAATGATAAGGTTTCAAAGATAGAAGAAAAGAAAGAAAGAAAGCTATGATGGCTGACACCAAAACAACCAAGTGCAAAGAAGTAGAAGAGTCAGACATTAGTGAAGTTGACTACCCATCTGATAATGAGGAAGATGCACTCATCTATCTCATGGCCAAAGGAATGAGCTAATCTCTAACTCATCTAATTTAGATGATAGTGATCATGACACATACATACATCATCAACCACTGATCTTTATGATTCATTAGGCAAAATGATGAAAGATTTTAAGCACATAAAATCCTCTCAAACACTTCGAAATGAGAAAAACAGCCAACTCGAATGACAAAACTCACGGTTGACCAAAAAGCTCAGTAATCTAAGCCACTTAGCTAGTGAGAAAAAGAATTGAGAGCTGAAATTGAAAAAATCAAAGCACAGTGTGCTGCTAAAGAAAAAAGAGAACAAGAGCTGAAACATGTCATTGCATCATTCAACAAATCATGTTAAACATTGGATGAATGGATGATGATACAAAAGGAAATATGAGGCAATGCTGGACTAAGCTTTAATTCATTTGTAAGTGAAAAAATCAAAAAGTGACCTTAGAGAAAGGCTCCACAAGCAATAAGGGAAGAAATAAATCTAAGACACAATATATTGCACCTACTCATCACCATCAAAAGCACACACAATTTGGACTTGGATACAAAGGCAAAAGAAAAAATCCAACTAAGTTCACTGATAGGACTGCTGAAACTATATTCAGAAAAGTCCATCAGCAAACTCCAACACAATGTATTCTATGAAATCAAAACAGAACTACCAAAAGCCCATAACTTTTAAAGAAAGAAATATATGATGGGAATAGTAGAATTACACAACACAAGATGATTGGAACCCACCCATAAAATATTAGAACATTCCTAAAGGAAACAAACCATAATGGGAAAGGCCTAAGAACCAATATAGGTCATTCCCTTGGCATGCAATTCAACACACTTTTTCACCTAGACATTATGCAAACAAAGCAAAACACTTTCCATATTATCACAAGAATGCAAATGTTCACACATACACAGACATAAAGACAATAGAAAGTTTTATGTAGCAAAAACACCCACATAGTTTGCTAAAATTTACTATGATTATGGAACTGAAAGGTGACAACCCTTTAGAGTCAGATAATTTGGCTATAAGCTGGTTGGACCACATTATAATACTAAACCCTCAGGACCCACATGTGTAGGGGTACCTAAAGTCTGATTTCCCTGATTGCAGGTTCAGGGAACAACTGAGTGCCAAGGAACCTGGTACATAGATAGTGGCTGTTCCTGTCACATAACTGGAAATACGAGCAATCTAACAAATTTCAAGAATGAAAGATGAGAAAAAGTTATATTTGGAGGAAATGAAGCTCCAGGGAAAATCAAATGCACCGGATCAATAAAGAAATATTGTTTGGAAATAATAGATGTTTCTAAAAGTCTAAACTTTAATCTGATGCGTATCAGCCAAATGTGTGACAAATGCTACAATGTTGGATTTAATATGGGAGTATGCCAAACTAAGAATGCAGAAACAAATGAAATATTGTTATCTGGGATCACGAAGTAGAACACGTATGTGGTAGATGTAAGTCCAAGCGGCTACGATAATCTAGAGGGGGGGTGAATAGATATTCTCCATTTTCTCGATTTAGCCCTCTTTTTCGAATCAAACAAGGCAATGCAATAGTAAAGGTGCGGAAAGTAAATAACACGCATCGATTTATAGATGTTCAACCCACCTAGGGCCTAATCCTCTACCACCCAGTATCTCCGGGATGGATTTCCAAAAGAAAAAAGAATTTTATTAATTACCACAATTAATACAACACCACCTTACAACACTTTTTTTGAGATTACCACAATCTCACTTGAAGATTACCACAATCTTCAACGGCACCTGTGAAGATTACCACAATCTTCCGACTTGAAGAATACTAAATTCTTCAACACCTCGAAGAGCACCACACTCTTCAATAAGAAGATCACCACAATCTTCTTCGCACCTATCACCTAGATCATCCAAGTGTGTTCTTACCACAAGAACACTCACAAGGATATCTTGTGTTGAATGAGAACCCAAAAATTCAAGATTACAACTCAATAATGAATGATACAAATATGAGTGCAAGTGTAATCAAGAAATAATGCCTAGACCTCAAAATGTGAAAGTGATAAGCTAGGCAAATTTCAACAAGAATAATAACAATGAAGAACAAATATGTTTGCTTGAATGTATCTTGTTGTGTTGTAGTATTCTCTCTTATTGTGTTGCTTCAATTCTTGATCTATTTATAGAAGATGTCTTGAACATGATAGGCTCCTCCTACGAGATTGAAATCTGTAAAAAATTGCAAGACAAATGAAAAATATAGTTGTTAGAAATTAATCCCACAAATTAAGGAAAAGCTCTCTGCAAACTCAACGGATAGTTTGCTGCCAAAAGTGATATCCGACCGGTCGCACAGAGATAAGTTTTGGAAGTATTTTTCACGAAAAATACATAGTGGGACCGGTCGACGGGGGGTCCGACCGGTCGACCCTTGTGTGAACGGTCGAGCATGTGCATTTAAGAGAACAGAGAGTTTGCACATTGATCAAGCACGGCCGACCTTGGCCAACCGGTGGACGCCACCGGTGGACGCCCAGGTTGACCGGTCGACCTGCAATTTTTATCTTCAGTCTCGTTTTTCTGTTTCAACCTACACCTTCAGGTACGGTTTGCCCTATAAGTGTTGTCCACTTTTTGTTGAAAATAAACTTAAAGAAATACTCCGAAAAATTAGTAAAAACATTTTAAAACAATCGGGAGTATTTGGACAACATTAGAAATATTGTTTTGATGTAAAAACACATTAACACAAAATCATTTAAAAGTGTTGTCCAATATTTGTCGAAAATAAACTTGAAGAAATATTCCGAAAAATTAGTAGAAACAATTTAAATCATTTAGGAGTATTTGGACAACATTTAAAAACATTGTTTTGGTATAAAAACAAAATCTTCAAAATCATGATAAATGCATTTATCAAACAATCTCCCCCTTTTTGATGATTACAAACCAAAACAATTTAACGAGGTTGATTTTGAAAACAAACCAATTTTACCGGTTAAAAAGAACTATCCGTTGTGAGCGACAACATTCCACGCAATATATTCACAATGATGGGAGTATAGATTTCCAAAAACATTTTTGCAAAAGCTCCCCTATCAACATGCACAACAAGAGTAATATAGAACCAATCAACCAAAAGCTAAAAGCTCAGCTTTTACATTTTTGAGCTTAAGTATGACAAGCTTATAAGCCCCCATCAACAAAATATCATTAGACATGTATATGAGTCCATAATACATCAAATGGACTAAGTATGATCCACAACCTTTGGCTTATTTTAGCTTCTTTGAGCTAATGAGCTTATAACCTATTTCTCCCCCATTGGAATCATCAAAAAGAATGTTAGCATGATAAAAACATCATATTATCATATCAAAGTGCGCAATTATACCGATTTTATCGAGCTCTAGATCAATGAGCTTCAAATTCAAAAATCAAAGGGAAAAGTCGATCTTATGACTTGTAAAAGCTTACAAAAGCTCATTTGAGTTGCAAAACATGATCTCTATACGTATATAAGACATTTGAAATCGAGAGAATCATGTAGGTGATGAATTTTTCATTGAAATGTTTTATCGAACACTTGGCGGGCGTAAAAAATTGAAGAAGATATATATAGCCCTTGTAAATGTAATCAAGCCAAGTTTTTCATCACCAAAAGCAATTTTACAAATATAATCCAACAACCATTCATAAGCTCTTCACAAACATATACGTATTGCATCAAGAAATTTACATATAAGCTAAGTTCTCAGGGTCAACCCAATTGAGATAAGGGAATAGAATTCTTACCATTTAATCGTTAAAGTGAGCAAGTATGATGATAAACGAGCAATATAATCCCCAAGATATATAATTTATGCAACAAAACACATTTGAAGTGAATTGTGTGTGAAAATGTCAAAGGAGACGAAAAATGAACTAAACACGTCAAAATGGCTAAGTATAAGAACAAAAACAATTTTATCCAAAATATAGATGTAGATGACGACCGGTCCAGCCGAGGGCGACCGGTCGGCCTCATCCCAGCCGCACCCATTGGTTGATCTAATTTGCAAAATGCAAACGTAGACCTCATTCAATATACATTACGTCATAATTAAGCTCTAAATGAGGTAAAAGACTTGGTAAATGATTGAAAACAAATGTCCGCGAGTTATCCTTGAGACGGAATTAAACACATCTCAATTTTTCGTTTTTTAAAAACGCAATCCCCTAGAAAAAAATATCGAATCTCAATATGTTTAGTTCGATTTATGACGAACCATATTTTGAGAATTTATAATCAGGACTTGTTATCCCAAAAAATATGAACGTTTTAAAATTTTGGATATATAAGCAATGAGAAGAAGTGCCTTTCAAATATTTGAAAATTTCTTATAACTGCACTTTAATGAGATTCGTTGGGATAGTTTTGAAGTCGAGCATATAGACATAAGGCATAGAAAATGTCGAGTCTGAAGGAGTAATAAACGTAGATAAACATACCTAGAATTTGATTGTCAATCAATATGCCTTCCTCAACCTTTGTCAATCTTTACATTGATAGCCATAGAGGTTGAGATGGTTCTTCCTTCTACAATGCCAAACTTCTTCAAAGGTTCTATTGTATACTTTGATAATATAATCACCTTCTTGGCATTGTTTAACTTGAAGTCCAAAGAAGAAATTGAGCTCCCCCATCATGATCATCTTAAATTTACCTCGCATCAACTTAGAAAACATCTTGCACAAAAATTCATTAGTAGCACCAAATCAACTCAAATTTGCACTAATAAGCAATTTTGTCCTTTTTAAAAAACAAGGAGAGTAGTATCAACTTTACCTCTTGTAAAACCATTTTGCAAAAAAATAGCTAAGTCTATCATACCATACACGGGATGCTTGTTTTAAACATACAAGGCATTTTATAAAAATCATTTGGCCTAGAAAAATTTTTAAACCCCGGTTGTTTTACATGGACTTCTTCTTGATTAAAACCATTTAGAAAGGTGGATATAACATTCATTTGGTAAAGCTTGAAATTTTCTTAAAGCAAGAATGGGCAAGTAAAATGTGAATAGCTTCAAAACATGCTACGGGTACAAATGTTTCATCAAAATCAATACCTTCTTTTTGACAATACCCTTGAGCTACTCACCTTGCCTTAATCATCAAGCTTGTTCCAAAATACAAAAAAATTCTGCGAAATCTTAAGAAGATATCTTGTACAAGAGCATAGTAATATCGAATAATAGAGACACTATAATAAGCACCACATACTATGCCTTTAAAAAATCATCAAGAGTTTAATAAAAACATGTAAGTTCAAATATGCTTATAAAAAGCTATATAAGGTCTCTTTTGAAATTTGAAGGCATATAGTTGAGTCCTTATTTAAAAGAAGAGTTTTGACAAGAATGGATATGTGCAATCAAATGCATAATTTTGAGAAGAAGATAAAAATCGAATGTTTTATCAAAAACAAATATAATCCTTTATAAGTCTCGGATAAAAAGAGCTTTATCTAATAGTGCATTTTCAAAAAATCAAAAAATCTTCTTAATGGCACTTGTATGAAATACTTTGAAAGGCAAGCACATAGGCATATGGCAAAAAATGTATCGAGTCTATAAGATGAATACCAATGATGAGCGTATCTCGATAGTTTTAATCATCTCTTGATGGATTATGAGAAGATAACCAATGAAGAAGCGATATAAATCCTACACAATTCTTAGACAAGATTTGCACAAAACAATATGATACAAGTGTAGGCTAAAAACAATAAGATATGTCACAAGTATTCAATTTAGCTAAATAAATCCATAATAGATAATACACTCATAAGTCTTGAATGCACAAGAGTTTGAAGCAATATGCAAAGTCACCTTTTTCAAAAGATTTTAAACGCACAAGTATATAGAAGACCTTAAAAATTTTAAAAAAATCATTTTGACAACAAAGGCACAAATAAAAACATGCATAATAATCAATATAAAATGCATATTTAAATAGGAGATACGGTTTTACTAATTACACCATTTACATGGGTTGTGTCTTTCCCATTGTTGATGATATCTTCCCCTTTGAAAATCATCTTGTTCATGATAGCTTCTCCAATTGCTCCATTTCCAAGGATTGTGTCCTTCCCATTGTTGATAGTGTCTTTCTCTTGGAAATTCATTGTGGTAATATCTTCTCCTTTGATCAAATGAGACGGTCATTTGATGTCTTCTTGGCGTATGAATTTTCCCCGGATTATTACTCCGAGTACCTAATGCGACATTGTTTTGTGGTACCCTCAAGTGTTTGGATCCTTTAGGATTAACTTTGAGACTTTTAGGTCTCCAATAATAATTAGAGCTATTTGTAGCCCAACAAGTATTAGCCGTGTGACCCTTTTTACCACAATAAAAACAAGTAGTAATTTAGGAGCATAATGACCAACATGCATAGAGACTTGATTCTTTTTCATATGATTGACAACATTAGCTTATGATCAAGTTCTAGTTTCAAATTATCACAACTATGCACATCAACAATTTTGGTCATTTTATTTGTACTCAAGTTGAATTTTGATAAATCCCTCTTCATGCAATTAATATCCTCAACAAGAGTACTATTTTCTTTTTCAAGATTTCTAACCTTATCAAGAGTGTTGGTGTGAGCACATGATAGTGATTCATAGGAAGTAAATAAACTATCCTTATCATTTTTCAAAACATTGAATTCCTTTTTCAAATTTTTGTATTTAACAAGTAAACTTTGGAATTCATTTTGAAGCTCATCAAAATCATTTTGCAAATCACTATAATCATTATGTAATACATTATCATAAGAAGTGGAAGGTTTAGAACTTACCTCATTTTCTTCGAAGCCCATAAGACATTGTTCGTTTTCATCATCGGAATTTGTATGATGCTCATCCCATGTTGTATCCAATTGAGAATTAGATGCTTTGAGTGACTCCTTTCATTTGCATATACTTCTTCTAATTTTCTCCATACTTCATGTGCCGATTTAATTCCTACAATATGATCATATTCCGAAATGGTAAGTGAACAATACAAAATATTAAGAGCTTTATCGTTTAAGGAAATGATTTTCTTTTCTTCGTCATTGAGCTCTTTGAATCCTTTGTAGGTGTGAGGTGTGTCCATCATCGGAATGGATTCTTCATTAATGACCGTGTTCCAAATATCGAACCCGCAACCTTGTAGATAACATTCCATTCTTTCTTTATAAAATGTATAATTTTTTGAATCAAATAGTGGTGGCTTGGTGGTGGAGGCGCCGGTAAGGTAGACTCCATTCGTAGCCGATGATCGTTCCTCTTTACTCGCTATGTGGAACGAGCTTGCCAAAGAGTTTGGCTTTGATACCACTTGTAAGTCCAAGCGGCTACGATAATCTAGAGGGGGGTGAATAGATTATCTCCATTTTCTCGATTTAGCCCTCTTTTTCGAATCAAACAAGCCAAGACAATAGTAAAGGTGCGGAAAGTAAATAACACGCATCGATTTATAGAGGTTCAACCCACCTAGGGCCTCATCTCTACCACCCCAAGATCTGGGATGGATTTCAAAAAAGAAAAAGAATTTTATTAATTACCACAATTAATACAACACCACCTTACAACACCTCTTATGAGATTACCACAATCTCACTTGAAGATTACCACATTCTTCAACGGCACCTTGTGAAGATTACCACAATCTTCCGACTTGAAGAATACCAAATTCTTCAACACCTTGAAGAGCACCACACTCTTCAATAAGAAGATCACCACAATCTTCTTTTTATCACCTAGATCATCCAAGTCTGTTCTTACCATAAGAACACTCACAAGGATATCTTGTGTTGAATGATAACCAAAAAATTCAAGATTAAAACTCGATAATGAATGATACAAATATGAGTGCAAGTGTAATCAAGAAATAAAGCCTAGACCTCAAAATGTGAAAGTGATAAGCTAGAAGCAAAATTTCAACAAGAATAATAACAATGAAGAACAAATATGTTTGCTTGAATGTATCTTGTTGTGTTGTAGTATTCTCTGTTATTGTGTTGCTTCATTTCTTCATCTATTTATAGAAGATGTCTTGAACATGATAGGCTCCTCCTAGGAGATTGAAATCTATAAAAAATTGCAAGACAAATGAAAAATATAGCTTTTAGAAATCAATCCCACAAATTAAGGAAAAGTTGTCCGCAAACTCAATGGATAGTTTCTTTGTCAAAGTGATGTCGCGACGTCGCACAGAGATAAGTTTTGAAAGTATTTTCACGAAAAATACACGGGGGGACTGTCGATGGGGGTCCGACTGTCGACCCATGTGTGAACCGTCGAGCATGTGCATTTAAGAGAACAGAGAGTTTGCACATTGATCGGTGCATCGGTCGATCTTGGCGACGGTCGACGCCACCGGTCGACGCCCGGGTCGACTCCGCAATTTTTATCTTGATCTTGTTTTCTATTTAGCGTACACCTTGAGTCACGGGTTGCCCTATAAAGCAGTAACGCCGACCCACGACAAAAGTGTTGTCAATTTTTGTCGAAAATAAACTTTAAGAAATACTCAGAAAAATTAGTAAAAATATTTTAAAACAATCGGGAGTATTTGGACAACATTAGAAATATTGTTTTGATATAAAAACACATTAACACAAAATCATTTAAAAGTTTTGTCCAATATTTGTCAAACATAAACTTGAAGAAATACTCCGGAAAATTAGTAGAAACAATTTAAATCATTTAGGAGTATTTGGACAACATTTAAAAACATTGTTTTTGGTATAAAAACAAAATCATCAAAATCATGATAAAACATTTATCAAACAGTTAGTCAATTGAGACACAAACACGTGTCTACTAGCCAAAAGTACAACAAACAAATTGGTGTTGTGGCACAAGAGGGTGAGTCATCGATTTTCAAGATGCTATTCAAGAGTCATTGGACCAATCGGATGAAATATTTACATATATAACAAATGAATTATATGCCAGGAAAGGAATATGCATAGAAGGAATTGTTATAAGGCACTCAAAGGACCTCACAAAAACGTCAAACTATAATTATTTCTAGATTTGAAGGCCTTTATGAATTGACTCAAGAAAGAAGCGGATGAGATTGTTGCTCCATATTTCTTTGCCTTGTTAGCTAGTGAGTCTAAATTAGTATACTCAAAGGATATTATATTGACAATGAAGAAATTGGCTTGATGGTCAAAAGATTCAACAAGTTCTTTAAAATGAATTATTTAAGGAACAAAGGAGAATCATATAGAAGGCATTTAACTCCTCTAAAAGAAAAGTGGAAAGAACACATGAAGAAGAGCTAATAAAAGGTAGAAGACATGTGCTAGAATTGAAGATAGCCAGGTCGGTTTGCGAGATGAATGTTCCTATCTACCGGTCAACAAGTACACAAATGAAAATGAGAAGGTTTCAGAGAGATAGAATAAAAGAAAGAAAGCAAGCAATGATGGCCGACGCCATAACAACCAAGTGCAAAAAAGTAGAAGAGTGGGGACATTAGTGAAAACTGACTACCATCATCGATAATGAGAAAGATGCACTCATCTATCTCATGGCCAAAGAACAACAAGATGAGATAATCTTTAACTCATCTAATTTAGATGATAGTGATAATGACACACAAATACATCATCACGTTTGATCTTTATGATTCATTAGGCAAAATGACGAAAAATTTTGAGCACATAAAATCCTCTCAAACACTTCTAAATGAGAAAAACAACCAACTCAAATGCAAAACTCAGGTGAATCAAGAGCTCGAGTATTCTAAGCCACTTAGCTAGTGAGAAAAGATTTGAGAGCCGAAATTGAAAAAAAAAAAGCGAGTGTCTTGCTAAAGAAAAGAGAGAACAAAATTTGAAACATATCACCGCATCATTCAACAAATCATGTTAAACATTGGATGAATGAATGATGATACAAAAGGAAATAGGAGGCAATGTTGGACTAGGCTTTAACTCATTTGTAAGTGAAAAAACAAAAAAGTGACCTTAGAGAAAGGCTCCACAAGCAATAGGAAGGAAGAAAAATATAAGACACCATATATTGCACCTACACATCACCATCACAAGCACACACATTTTGGACTCGGATACAAAGGCAAAGAAAAAAGCCAACTAAGTTTCATCGAGGGACTCTGAAACTAAATTGAAAAGTCCATCAATGGGACTCCTACGTAAAGTATTCTATGAAATTAAAACAGAACTACCAAAAGTCCATAACTTTCAAAGAAAAGAAAGCATATGATGGGAAACAAACCACAATGGGAAAGGCTAAGAACCTATATGGTCATTCCTCGCATGCAATTCAACACACTTTTGCACCTAGACATTATGCAAATAGAGCAAAACACTTTCCATATTATCTCTTAACGCCCGAAATTTTTGGCTATAAAAATATACACATGCATTCATTTGTGAATACCTTTGTTTTAACATAAGAAAAGACAACTCGTTATAGCGAGTCATTTAATTTTAAAAGAATAATAATTCTGATGGATACAATCGCATAAAATAATTTGAATAAAACTTGACATCTACATATAATTCTAACAGGACCATTTGACATGAAAGATTTTGGAAGAAATCATGTACATACATTTATTTATAAGAGAAGATATGCCTTAGATATATTTCATTCAAAATTCAATAAAGAATGAATGAGTTATTATAAAGTGTAGAAAATTCATATATTCATATATTAGTAAGAAATTCGCACATTTACTAAATTATATTATATAAAAGAAATATCCCTTTTTGTCTATTTACATAAATAAATTTATAAAATCGTAGTAATTCATCATTTATTATCTCGGATTAAAATTACGTAGAAGGCCAACATTTGTTCTAATTACCAATCAATTATCATACGTAGTCAAAAGATCGTAGGTAAATACTTAGAAAATAATCATTTGTTTAACAATTCCTCATTCAATTGAAAATTACCATTTAGAAAAAAAAACATCACTCTAGTAGTTGCATAGAGAAAATCATAATTGCAATTATTTCTTATTTAATTGAAAACAACACTTAAAAATAAAAAGACATTCTCATAGTAGTTTCATAGACCATCCATTATCGCCAATAACCATCGCGACTCCCAACTGAAAAGTTTGTTATATGTGGGGTGGCGACACATTTAAGTGGAGTATAAATTGTCAAGCTAAATACGGATATCTCACATAGACATGCAAATACAATCCAATAGGACATAGCATAGATCTTTTGAAAAACCGTAGACATAAGACAATATGTAGCACCGCAGGGTTCCACACGAGGATACATCGACCCCGAACCTCTTGAGTCCCGGCCCAATAGGGCCTAAAATCGTACTACACATTCATGAAAAATAATCTAAGATTTAACAGGGACAATAAGTAGGAAAACAAACCCCACCTCGAAACTTTGCTTGAAAAATAGTAGAATGGTTTGATGCAATATCCCTATCAACTTGTAGCTCGTCCTAAATCGCCTAACATGGAAATATATACTTCTTAGTCCTAGAAGTCAAAACTTAAGTATTACCCTCGATATCTAAGCTCTAAAATAACATTCGTGGAAGCTCACGGTATTTTCCTAAGGTTTAGGGTTCAACTCGTTGGTTTGAACAATACTAAAATCACTGCGTAGTTGGGATTTATAATATTTTCTCATAAACCGTATAATGGAATTATTTAGTATTTTTACAAAGTAGGTAATAAACTCAAAAATAGATATCATATAAACATTTCGGGAAGATTAGAAATGGTTAGCTATGGAATTTGAATTTGTGAAACTGAAAGTGATGTAACATTAAAACCTGCGTAGCTAAGGGAGAAAAATCATATTTAAATAAATATAGTACTATATGATTTTAAACTTTAACAACGTATAATATACACATCAAAGTATAACATATTCAAAAATCATAAAATATTAAATTCGTTAACTTTATGGTTTGGAATTTATAAACTGAAACTTTGTCATTGCTAAATCGTAACGTCTTGGAAACTAATTAATATATAAATAAATATGCGTTAGAATAATCTGATATTTTACCACACGGTATAAAACATTATAATGCATAACATATCCACATTTAAGATATTTTGAAGGCCGGTATACATGGTTTCTAGAATTTATAAATCAAAAAACAGAGTAAATTCAAGATTTTAGAAAGCGTGAATGCGAATTTCCTATAAAATAAAATACAACTCAAAAGTATATGAAATTTTAACTGAATATATTAAACATATGATAACATAACATATTAAAATTTACCGAATTTTGATATGTATAATTAGGTTTTGGATTTTCTAAAACAAAACAGAGGGAATAACATAAATTCTCGCATCTTAGTTTGAAAATTCAATAACTACAAAACTACTCATCTGATTAATATGAAATTTTAACGTGAGATAACATCATTACTAAGACTAACATATTAAAATTTAGGAAAATGATGAATAGTATAACTTGGATTTAAATTTGTAAGTGAATTACCTTAGGAGTTGAGAATGAAATAGGAAAGGCAATTGAGGATCATGGCGTTGAAGAAAAATTAAGCCGAGGTTGTATGGTAGACGAGTGGGGCTGTGGTGGCGCAGAGAATAGAACTGGAACGTGTTTCCTTTTGGTCCTCTCTATTGTGGTATAATAAAACCCTAATAATAAAAGAGTCCTAATATAAATACCCTAGCTAGTTTCCCAACACCTTAGATTCCTCATGGGCCAAGTAATTGGATAATAAACCCAATAATAATAATAATTCACTAATGGGCCATCTAACTAATTAAATACACTTTTCTTTTTTTTCCAGTTTGTTACATTATCACAAGAATGCAAATGTTCACACATATAGAGACATACGGACAAAATATACAATTGTATGTAAAAAACACCCACATAGTTTGCTAAAATTCTTTTTGATTATGGAACTGAAAGGTGGCAACCCTTTAGAGTTAGATAATTTGGCTATAATTTGGATTGGATCACATTATAGTACTAACCCTCAGGACCCACATATGTATGGGTACCTAAAGTATGATTTGATGGACAGGTTTAGGGAACAATTGAGTGCAGGAGCGGTACATAGATAGTAATTTATTCTAAGACACATGTAAAGTAATCGAAAGCAATCTAAAAATTTCAAGGAAGAAGATGAGAAAAAGATTATATTTGGAGAAATGAAGCTTCAGGAAATCAAAGGCACTAGATCAATAAAGAAAACGGTTTGAAATAAAGATGTTGCTAAAAGTCTAAACTTTAATCTGCTATGACGTGCTCCAAATGTGTGACAAATGCTACAATGTTGGATTTAATTACGGAGAATGCCAAAGCTAAGAATCACAAACAAATGAAATTGTGCTATCCGGGATCACGAAGTAGAACATGTATGTGGTAGATTGGTCAACCGAGACACCAAACACATGTCTGCTAACCAAAAGTACAACCTGAAACAAATTGTTTGTGGCATAAAGCACGTAGTCATCCGAATTTCAAGATGCTATAAAGATTCATTGGACCAATTAGATGAAATATTTACAGAGATAACAAATGAGTTATATGCCTTGGAAAGATATACATAGAAGGAATTATAATAAGGCACTCAAAGGACCTCAAAAACGTCAAACTATAATTATTTCTAGATTTGAAGGCCTATGAATTCGAGCTCAAGAGGAAAGAAGCGGGGGATGAGATTGTTGCTCCCAAGTGCGGGCCGCCTTTAAGCCAAGTGAGTCTAAATCAGGAGACACAAAAGATAATATATTGACAAAGGGGAAGAAATCGATTTGATGGTCAAGATTCAACAAATTCTTTAAAATGAATTATTTAAGGAACAAAGGAGAATCCTATAGAAGGCATTTAACTCCTCTAAAAGAATAGTGGAGAGAACACGTGAAAAAGAGCTAATAAAAGGTAGAGACATGTATCGGAATTCAAGATGCCAGGTTACTTTTGTAGTTGAATCATCGCTATCCACCGTTCAACAATACGATTTAAACGAAAAATAAGAAGGTTATCCGAGAGAGAAGAAAAGAAAGAAAAGAATGCAATGATGGTCGACACCAAAACAACCAAATGCAAAAAGTAGAAGAGTCGGACATTAGCGAAGGCGGCTACCCATCCGATAATGAGGAAGATGCACTCATCATCTCATGGCGAAGAACAAGGAAGATAGAGAATCTCTAACTCATCTCGATTTGGATGATAGTGATCATGACACACACATACATCATCACCCACTAAATCTTTATGATTCATGAGGCAAAATGACAGTGATTTTAGGCACAAAATCCTCTCAAAAACTTCTAAATGAGAAAAATAAGCCAACTCAAATGCCAAACTCACGGTTGGCTGCTCAAGAGCTCAAGACTCTAAGTCACTTAAATTCGGGTGAGAAAAAGAATTGAGAGTCAAAATTGAAAGAAAGGAGAGAACAAGAGTGTAAACATGTCATTGCATCATTCAACAAATCATGTATAAAACATTGGATAAATGGACGATGATACAAAAGTGAAATACGAAAGTAGTTGACTAGGCTTTAACTCATTTGTAAGTGAACAAACTCAAAAGTGACCTTAGAGAAAGGCTCCACAAGCAATAAGGAAGAAAAAATATAAGACACCATATATTGCACCTACACATCACCATCACAAGCACACACATTTCGACTCAGCGATTCAAAGGCAAAAGAAAAAAACCGACTAAGTTCAGCAGTAGGCTCTTTAAGAAATGCAGAATTGGGGAAAGTCAGTAGTGGACTCTAAATAAGTATTCTATGAAATTAGGAACAGAACTACCAAAAGCTAACAAAAAGCATATAGTAGGAATAAGTAAATTCGCAACCTGAGATCAATTAGAACCCACCGCCAAAATATTAAACACATTCCTAAAGCAGGCCACAATGGGAAGGCACAAGAACCGATACCGGTCATTTCCAGCGACATGCAATTAACACACTTATGCACTTACACATTATGCAAACAGAGCAAAACACCTTCCATATTATCACAAGAATGCAAATGTTCACACATTCACAAACATATAGACAAAATAGGCAGGTTGTATGTAGCAAAAACACCCACACAGTTCTAGGATCACTAAGTAGAACACGTATGTGGTAGATTAGTCAATGAGACACCAAACACATATCGCTAGCCAAAAATACAGTTGAAGCAAATTGGTTGTGGCATAAGAGGTTGACTCTCATCGAATTTCAAGGCAATCAACAAGCTTGCAAGAAGTCAATTTGGGTGAAGGATTACTAGATTACGTATCTAAAATGGAAGTACTTGTGATGCTTGTCGAGAAGGAAAAGAGATTAAATCATCATTCAAGGAAAACATAAATCCTCCATCGACAAGGATTTTGCATTTTGCATATGGACTTATTTGGACGATTGAGCGGCCAATCATAAGTGTGAAGAAATATACCTTAGTGGTGGTTGATTATTTCTCAAGATACACATGTACTATCTTTATGTGTAAAAGAAGGAAACATTTCGAAAGCTTCCTCAGCTGATGAGCAAGGTTCAGAATGGGAAGAGTCAATCCATCATCAAATAAGATCTGATAGAGGATCTGAGTTTGTCAATGAGATATAGATTTGATAAGTGGTCAATATGCATGTATTTTGGGGTACATTTTGGGATATAATTGGCACATTTTCATGTATATTAAGTATGTTTATGTTGGTTTCCCTTGGTGGGTGTGATACTGCATATTCTTGGATATTTTTGTAGGAAACGAAGCCAAATTGTAAGGATATCAGTAGAATGACCAGGAACGGAATGTCAAGAGCCGGTCGGCGAATAAAGACGTGAAGAAAACAAGATAAACAGACACACACGACCAGACCATGCGAAGGGACACGACCGTGTGCTTATGCAAATGAGGAATTACTGGTCGGGTTTCACACGGGTCATGCCCTTGCGCACGATCGTGTATGGGTTCATTTAACTTTCATAGATTCTGGTTGCATTTCACCCAATCTGGTCGTGCCCTTGCGCACAGTTCGTGCGAAATGTGACATTTGGTGGATTTTGTTTTCTTATCTCGCGAGGACTGAAAATGGGGATGCAGAAGGCAACTATAGAAGAGATACTAAAACCTAAAGGTTGATATGACACTTTGGTAGCAAAAAGGTGTCTAAGAAGAGAACAACACGGGACTGCTATCAACCACAAAGACACAAAGTTTCGAGATTGTTAAGACGGATTCATCCACTCATGTGGGTATCATCATCATAGTCTAAAGCTTTTTGTTTCACTCTTATTATATGTTTAACTGTTTGTTTACAAATTTGTCTATGCATTTGAACACAATCATGTCAGGCTAATTCTTGTGATTCTAGGATGCGATTGAGACTTTGGATTCGTGTTAATTCCAGTTTGATTGTTTCATAGTAATCATTTCTCATTACCCATTTATGAATTCATGTGCTTATTTCTTGTAGATTATCTGGCCAATAATTTGTATGTTTAATTTGTTAGTTCATAATTTGGGGATAAGTTCTAACATTTGATAACAAATTCATAACATAAACGGGAGTTAGTCGAGACTTATGATGTTTGTGGGTTTTTTTAATTTAATTTTATATGATTTTGGGAGTTGATATTGATTGTTGAGTAGGGATGCTAGCAATTCAATATTGATCCTGATTTGTTTGCTTAGGGAGAGGACTAAACTATGTTAGAATTAAACCCGTAGATACATGGAAAGCTGGTTATTGTGAAACTCTGATAATGATGAAGCATGTCGAGATCTTTGTTGATTAATTAATTCCGTGAAGTTTGATAATTTTTAAGTAATTAGATTTTTATTTTAGCAATATTACGAGTAATTAGGAAATCACTTTGTTTCTGACGCTTCAATAAAAACAAAGTATGATAATTGATGTACTTTTTGTGTTTTGAGTCATTTCCTGTGGAATACGGCCTTTCTTGCCACTATCTATAAACTATAACGTACTCTTGCGGTTTAGCGTAAAATATTTTAGCAATCAAGTTTTTGGTGCCATTGCTAGGAATTGGAAAATTAAACATAAATACGATGAAAGTAATTCCATCTCAATTGGAGCAACAACTATTATAGATCTTTACATTGTTCTTTTTTAGTGCATATAGTGTATGATCACGCGTTCATCAGAAGTTGAGCCAGAACCCATCGATTTGGAGATAGAAAGAACAACTAGATAGTTAAAAAATGAAAAAAGAAGGCAACTGAAAGAAATGGCAGAAGAAGTGAATCGTGGGAATGGGCTCGATGATGATCATTCGTTGGTACCAACGACAAATATCAATGGACAGAACTTACAAGTTGATGAATAAGTGCGACCGACTGTGAGAGGTT